>OX352297.1:28439985-29039985 GCA_947086415.1 Pammene aurita
AGGAAGGTACTATTACAAAATACGATTGGACAATTGAGGAAAACTCTGTCTTGCTTGTAAATGCCTCCGAGATTATGTAGACAATAGTTTAAGGGAGCAGTGAATCAAGGCCGGGGAAGGCAATAAATTAGCATTCGCATTACCGAGCCCCGACTAGAACATTCCAGAAGTGAACGACATATCGCCAATATCGACTCGGAATTCTTGCCGAGAGTATTAGCAGTTTAAATTCTTTAGATACGGTTAGCTGTCTGTTCACAAATAATGTTAGAAGCTTAAATAATAAAGACAAAAGCCTAACTCAATTGGATACAAATCTAAATTTTGCCAACTTTTTAGTTCTAAAGACTAGTGCAATTGATATTTCATGAGTCCCCAATTAACACTGGGTTAGCGTTGCGATTTAAGTCAGAAACCCTAGTGGACAATATGAAGAGCCCTGTACCTAGCGGTGAGATGTATAAGAATACCGAACGTGCGTAAACTCTAGGAAAGAGCTTTACATGCATGCATTATTAATTCATGTTTAGTTCTTGGAGACTCTCAACACGCCAGGTCCGTGGTCCCGGCCGGTAGGCCGGTGATGATAATTAAACCAATTGCAATCGAAGTGGTATCATTAGGTGGGGACCATACGCATTATCTTGCTGAAAATAATTATTTAGTTGTTTGTAGAGATGCGCAAAACCCTTCACTGAGTTAAAAAGCTTCTTTCATATCTTTTGCTCGCGGAGATATTTATGTATCAGTCATTTCGCTCAGTGGATCTGTTCGCATATTCGCCTCAATCGCATCGTGTCACTCGTTGGACGTCTGAGAAAGAGCGAGCAAGTAACACTGTAATCACTGAGATAGATGAGTTACTGAGTGAGTTAAATCTTCAGTGAGTTGCTGAGTGACTGAGTTGAATCAAAAGATGTATTTTCATTTAAATCACTCATTCGTGAGCGACCCATGTCTAGTTGTTTGACGATCGCGGAGTTACTAAAATAACCTCCAGTTTCCAAGCCAAAATCCTAAATACATAAAAAGCAGGTGATTTTATTCATTAGGAGGAACGAAACTGAACTACACTGGCTTCAGTCAGACCGCGCAATCTAATTACTCTCTAATTCCAAAGTTCAGTATTTGCCAAAGACCACAAATAATTTAGCGACGTTTCTGTGCTAACGGCCAAGTACTTTAGTTAATGAGATTGGCTTTACGACTGGTTTCTTTATCTGATCAATTCACGTAATAAAATTGTTTCACTTCGCTAGTAGCCTTGTGCGTTGCCCTTTAGGAGGCAATTTCGGGTATAGTTTTTTTCGTAAAACACTAGTTTAATGCAAAGTATTGTGAAGTCACTTTGAAAGCAGCTATCAATAAGGATGACTAGACTATATAGGAGGCATGGCCCTAAAATACGCATTTTGCAATGAGTCACAATATTTATTTATTAACTCGTGAAACTAGGCGAATCCCAGAAAAGTTTATAGGACACTAGCGACCCGCCCCGGCTTTGCACCGGATAAAAAATGGTTATTGTGGGTTATCCCTAAGAGATAGACAGATAAACATATTATACCATCCCGGACTTTTTTGTAGACCTTTTTAAGATGTACAGTAGTACATTATTTTGATTTATCTCTTAGGACTCAGCCAGCGTTCGCAATGTAAGCGCAAAAAATGGGTTCATTTACGACTTCACATTAGAAACCTCTAAAATCATCAGTTCCTCTACTATATTATGCATGTATTATACATACAAACCTTCCTATTGAATCACTCTATCTATTAAAAAAACACATCAAAATCCGTTGCTTATTTTAAAAGATCTAAGCATACATAGGGATAAACAGCGTAAAGCGACTAAGTTTTATATAAGTACTCGTAAATATGAACTGGACTACACTGTTAAAATGTTTTGGGTTATTGAGCACATTGTACATAGGTACCTACACTAGTATCTAATTGCAAAACAGTATGACGTTTGAAAACAAAAACATTTCCGGACAAAATTAACTATATTAGTCTGCGTTTCATCAAATGGGTATTCTCGCAGTCGGTAAAACACAAACGTCAAAGTACGGAGATGGGTGAATTTATGAATAATATCCACGTTCCTTTTGGCATAATACATCCTACGCATCAGAGATAGGCAAATAATAATGACAGCGCCAATAGTTCGAGTCGAAGGAATTTCACCTAAGTTAAGCACTCTACTTTTCATTTCAAATATGAGGAAAGTAAAATACATGTTGTGTAAAGTACAAATAAAATAACCGTTAATCTAAGCGTAGGCTTGTAGTACTATGTTTTGGGGTAACTGTAATTTAACAACTGAGAAAAAGGAATATTACTAATGACATCGGGACTTAAACATTAGAACGGTATTCATCATCATATCTTGGATAATAAATAATGCCTTTATTACAAAAAACATACATATAATTCATTTTTAGTCCTTCCTTTTCATTGCGATGGGTGGAAAAAATGGACTTGAATAATGACTCCCTAGGTAAATGAATCACTTAAGTACCACTCGTTTCATAAATAAACAATGGATCACTTTTAAGGCTCCTTATTCCCTAAAAGGTCGAAAAACTCTATTAATGAAAAAAGCCGCATAAAATGCTAGTAATAAGATAGTTTGAAGTATTAGTCATACAAAAAAATACTTTTGAACCATATTTATTATTATTAAGTACCCAAAAATACGATTCTTACAGAAAGTGTCCCGTGAAGTGTGATTTATAGGTCATTTTTAAAAATTCATACTCAATTAAAATGTACCACTATAGTAATGTTTTTTTTTACCGTGATAGAAATATAGTTTAACTTTGCTATGGTAATATTTTTAGGGCTTAATATTCATAGGGTTTCCGTGGAAGAAATGAAATTTAACCGTGTTTTCATCAAAAAACTGGCATATAATCAGAAGGTATTTTGTCTATTATCCAAGATGAAACTTCAATTTTTATTTCCATGGCCGTCTCAGACATGATATACTCAATAGAATTTTATTCAAGTTGAATAAGAATTGTTACCCTTTTTTGCGTAACTTTGAAATGAATGCTACACCTAACTGGAAAATCCGGAAGGGCCTTCCAAGACAACCGATTTTATTCATATTTTACTGGTTAAAATGTAATATTTGATCCGATGGCCGTCTAGATAAAGAAATGAACTATTATATGCATCAATAGTTGATTAAAATAAACTAAGTACTTTCGCCATAGCCTTCGAAGAAAATGAAGCATTTTTTTAAATTCGCGCGTTTTGGGAAAAAGCCTCTTGCATGAAAAATTAAAAAAGTTAACCGCAAACCGCTCCGTTCAGATGCATGCATGAGGAACTCAAACCTAAATGCCACCAAATGACGTCATCTACAGAGTTATGGACGTTTCTATACTTTCTATGTATAAAAATACATATTTGCCTATCTATCTAAGTATGTATATCGTGGCCTAGCACCCATAGTACAAGCTTTGCTTAGTTTGCAGCTAGTTCGATCTGTGTAAGACTGTCTTCCAATTCCTTAATATAAGTAAGTAAGTAATTATTCTTTATTGCACCAAAAATACAAGAATAATATTTTTTTTTACAATAAACTTAAAATAAGGTAACAACAGGCGGTCTTATCGCTAAAAACCGGCCAAGAGCGTGTCGGGCCACGCTCAGTGTAGGGGTCCGTCACAGAAAGTGTCCCCACTTAAGAGTTAAAATAACACCGCCATGTAGGATATGATATGAGCGTTCCACCTACAGCGACATCTATCAGCAAATTAAGTAAACTATTTCGCGCGAGCTTAAAGTATGGAAGATGATTTTTATGGGATAATTCTTTATTGCGTGAATAGATTTTCACCGTTTTTACTTTATTTGAAAGCACGTCATTTCATTGTGATTTTCTAGAAATTACAAGTACAATAAACACCTGCTTATACGGTTAAATTACAAACTTAGTTCAGAAATTATTTTGTAAATTTTTTTCAAAAACTATTAAACCTATCAAGTTTAAAATAATTTTCCTAGAAAGTTTTTATAAAGTTCTACTTTTGAGATTTTTTTCATATTTTTAAAACTTATGGTTCAAAAGTTAGAGGGGGGGGACACATTTTTTAATTACTTCTGGAGCGATTATTTCCGAAAATATTTACATTATCAAAAAATTATTTTAGTAAACCCTATTCATTTTTAAATACCTATCCAACAATATATCACACGTTAGGGATGAAATGAAAAAGAAATCACTCCCCACTTTACGTATAGGGGAGGTACCCCAATAAAACATTTTTTTCCACTTTTTATTTTACCACTTTGTCGGCGTGATTGATATACATATTAGTACCAAATTTCAGCTTTCTAGTGCTAACGGTCACTGAGATTATCCGCGGACGGACGGACGGACGGACGGACGGACGGGCAGACATGGCGAAACTATAAGGGTTCCTAGTTGACTACGGAACCCTAAAAAGCGAATATATATTTATTTACTTAAATAACAGAAATCCCAAGTTGACTGGAAAGCACCAGTCTTTCATTTCAGGTGGTCTTTGTATGCTCGAAGATATTACTCTGTTCGGAAGACTGATATACTTTTATAATGCAAATATTAACGTTGTTATTAGACATTTCGCTTTATAATATGGTTTGGCTGAACGTATGCGCGAAAATGAATAAAGGCGGTGTGTGTTAATATGCCTTACCTCCTAAGGACTGTCAAGGTCATGTTTTTCTATTAAGAATAGTAGTTTCAGATATGTTCGGAAGTAGGAACCAACCTATTTAAAATAGCAGCTACACTAAAATGACTAAGCATCTGAGCTATTAAAAAGCTGCTATCATCATCATTTTAGCCATTTGTCGCCCACTGCTGAACATAGACCTCTCTTCGAGTACGCCATTTGTCCCGGTCCTGAGCTAATCTCATCCAGAAGTGACCCGCGATCTTTCGAATGTCATCCACCCAACCAGCTAACGGACGCCAAGGAATTAAGAAGCTGCTATACTTACCTATAAGTGGTAAAAGCGGACATCGAAATGAACGAAACGGGCGGCAAACATCGAAAATGAGCGGGGTTATCACTTATCAGTAATTAAAAGATTTCATGTATTACGCTCTGAAATATTAATAGGTAATCAGCCTAAAAACAACATTATCTTATCCTATTTACATCTAAAATACCACATAATGGGTATTTACCATCCCTAATTGCACCTTTAGGGGCACTTGAACCCTAATTACGGATTCATATAGACGGTACATCTGAATCGAGTGTTACCTCCCGGCGTGTAAGCAGCACTGAATGCGTGATGACAATATTACTGATAACCAGAACACGTAAACCTCACCTGTTAACTGTGCTGGAACTTTGACAATGCTATTCAAACACGATTATGATTACTCCGTCTGAATACAGGACTATGAGGAGTGAGAAATGGATTGTGTGACATTTGTTCTGGAGTTTTATATATTCGGTAGGTATCATGGATTCATATTAGACCAGCTAGAACTTGAATTAAGCTTCTATTTCGCAGAACCTCTGGTTTTGGGTCAAACAAATTTTGTTAAAAGGTCTCTTGGTAAAGACCAAAACCGGAGGTTCTGCGAAATAGAAGTATAGAGATACAAACCAGTCGTGGACAACCCAATGAAATTAAACATCTCGAGTCAACGAGTCGAGTCCAGTGATATTCAAATGTTTTGAGACTCCGAACTACTAGCGCATACTTTTCGATGGAATTTTTATGATCGCATATTTTAGCATCATCGACTATGCTAAAATGGATTTTCATACAATATTACAGTATTACACTCAGGTGCCTAAGATTAAAGTAACTAAATTATATAGAGGCAGCAGGTTGTAATGCGTTCGTCAAATTCAATTCTTACCAGCTTGTCTATTTTAAGCACTCGTAGAAAAAGTATTGTATACAATAGTGATATAATTCACGCAAAATAGGCACACTGGATGTCGACTTGCGGAAAAACGCCCAGGATAACTAACTAGTGATATAATAATAATAATAATATGAGACAACGACGTTCAGATCTATCTCTGAATCAGAAACCTACAAATACCTTGGTATGTCACAGTCTTTGAGTGTTGAGGATGTGGGTATTAAACGGGCGTTGAAGGAGCGCTTCTTTAGTCGGCTGACAAAAGTACTTAATAGTCTTTTGTCAGGTGGCAACAAGGTGCGCGCCTTCAATGCCTGGGTAATGCCCCTACTCACATACTCCTTTGGCATACTAAGGTGGACACAGACCGAGCTGGATGCCCTGGATCGGAGAGTCCGTCTATTGCTCACCACACACCGTATGCTTCACCCACGCTCGTCTGTTATGAGATTGTACATCCCACGGAAGTGTGGAGGTCGCGGCTTTTTAAACGCCAAAAATCTCCACAACCGTGAGGTGTACGATCTCAGGAATTATTTCCTTAACAACGAGTGTGGGATGCATCGTGATGTGGTGGCAGTAGATAAGGGTCTCACGCCGCTCTCCTTGGCAAACAAGAACTGGCGCAAACCTGTGGTGCTAAGCACCGAGGATCGCAGGGCGGTATGGAAGAGCAAGGAGCTACACGGGCGGTTCTACAGGGCCCTCACGGGACCCGACGTAGACCTACTCGCGTCGGTGAACTGGTTACGATTCGGGGACCTCTTCGGAGAAACCGAAGGTTTTGCCTGTGCAATTGCGGACGAAGTTATCATGACGAATAACTACCGGAGGTATATCCTGAAGGACGGTACGGTCGACATTTGTCGGGCATGCCGCCGTCCCGGAGAGTCACTCAGGCATATCATCTCCGGTTGCTCTCATCTTGCTAACGGCGAGTACTTGCACAGACATAACCTCGTAGCCAGGATTATACACCAGCAGCTTGCTCTCCTATACGGTCTTGTGGACCACGAAGTGCCGTACTACAAGTACACACCTGCGCCAGTTCTCGAAAATGGTCGTGCCACGCTCTATTGGGATCGATCTATTATCACGGACAGGACTATAGTAGCCAATAAGCCTGATATCGTGGTAATAGATCGATCGCAACGCCGGGCCATGCTCGTCGACATCACCGTCCCATGTGACGACAACCTCGTGAAGGCCGAGAAGGACAAGTCCAGCAAGTACCTAGACTTGGCTCACGAGGTAACCGCCATGTGGGAGGTTGATTCGGCGATCATTGTGCCGATAGTTGTCTCTGCGAACGGTCTCGTAGCGAAGAGTCTCGACCAACATCTTGAGAGACTTTCGCTACGAGGTTGTGGTTGGATCAAGGGTCAGATTCAGAAGGCGGTAATCTTGGACACGGCGCGCATAGTCCGAAGGTTCCTCACTCTGCGGCCCTAACCACCGGCAGCCTGGGCCCTGCTCCGTTGCCGGCGGCACCCTAGTTTAGGTTTTTTATAATGCTTTTATTGTTTTCATATGTTTTAGATGTATTTTTATATTTTACTTTTATAAAAATATTGTAAAAACCCTAAACTAAGTAAAAAGATAAATAAAGGAAATAATAATAATAATAATAAATACTCTTTATTGCACACCTCATACAGTTACAAGCACAAATTTTACAATTAGATAAATTTAGGTAGAGGTAACAACAGGCGGTCTTATCGCTAATGAGCGATTTCTTCCAGACAACCTTTGGGTAGTGGAGACTAGAGAAAAACAATAAGCAGTAGGTGGTGCATAGAAACAAAAGAGACGAAATAGATAACACAGCACATTCATATGAATATACATACTTAAATAAATACAAAATAAACATACATATACGTACATATATACATATATAATACACACAATAAGAAACAACAGTGTCAACTTAAAAAACTAAGGAAGAGATAAATAGTATTCCTTAAGTTGCGATTTAAAGCTACCAATAGATTGCGCGCGTTTAATGTTGAGAGGGAGAGAATTCCACAAACGAACGGCCTGGAACGTAAATGAGCAATTATAAAATTTGGAAGATGAAGATGGCACTTTTAGGAGCAATTTTTGAGAGGATCTAATAGAATTAAGATAAGAGAAACGCTCTTTGAGGTAGCGGGGAGTTGCAGGGTTAAAAAGTATAGAAAAGAGTAAAGAAAGTATGTGAGAGTTACGGCGGTGACGGATAGGGAGCCATTTGAGTTGAGAACGAAAGCTCGAATTTGCGTAATCCGAAAATGAACCGAATGCAGGCATTTTGAATACGCTCAAGCTTATTAAGTTGCTCCTCGTCTAGGTCTAAATAGGAGATATCTGCATAATCAAGAATGGGGAGAAGTAACGACTGAGCAAGCGCAATTTTAGTAGCATTTGGCAGGAAATTCCGGAGCCGTCTGAGAGACCCTATGGCAGCAAACATCTTCCTGCTCACTTCACTCACCTGAGGCACCCATGATAGACAACGATCCATGATTACGCCAAGATTTTTCACTTGGTTGGAAAAAGGAATTTGGATACCATCGAAGACTATCGGAGGGAGCCTGAGAAAGTCAATTTTGGAGATTTGTTTAGCGCTACCCATCACAATTACCTGTGACTTTAGGGGGTTTACTTTTAAACCGTAATTTTGACTCCAATTTGATATGCGGAGCAGATCAAGATTCGTGGCTTCTATAACTGAATTGAGATCGCTATGCATACCCTGCGAATATATTTGAAGGTCGTCGGCATAGAGGTGATACGAAGAGGAGAGATCAAGAGTTATGGAATTAATGAAGATAGAAAATAAAAGAGGAGACAGCACACCACCCTGTGGAACACCAGCTGATGTGCTGCACCAGGAAGAACACGAAGAATCTAGTTTAATTCTTTGCCGACGACCAACCAAATAGCTGCGGAACCAGTCAATCGCTGCAGCCGATATGTTAAGAGACTGTAAGAACGCGAGCAAAATGTCAAAATCGACCGTGTTAAAGGCATTACTGAAATCTAGAAGTGCAAGAACTGTAAGCTTCTGGTCATTCATACCCAAACGGATGTCATCGGTAACCTTGACAAGAGCCGAGGTAGTACTATGGCCCGGACGAAAACCAGATTGAAATGGGTTTAGGAGGTCATTTCTATTCAGGAAGCGATATAATTAAGCTTTTCAATCTCGTTCCTAAGCTTCGTGGCCTAAACACGGTACTCGACTGAAAAGCTCTTGATTATGTCACGATTTTATAAAATGCGATTCTTATTTGAGCCTCAAGTATTGAAATAATACAACTACAGAACAAATCAAATTAGGTATTTTAATAAATATATAGAAAAGACAGATTGATACCCAACCTGCTTTTGTTTGCCATTGCGAGTCGAATTTTAGATGTTCGTGAATATTTTAGCGCTTTCATAGTATCCAAACTCAAGCAATGACTCGATAACGTGTCAGCGCTTTATAAAAACGATTTGAAAAGGAAAACTGCACATACCATACTGGGTATAGGTAGCCCAATTCAACGGGACACTTGCAATAGTTGTCGCTTTAGCCTTGTCCTTTATTCAATTGAATCTTAAATCTACTCTGTGTAGAAACAGCAAATGTAAGCAGTAAAACGGGCAGATTGGCAATAAAATATAAAATTTAAAGTCCTTACATAACCCGGCGTGGACGCTCAGTTGTGATTTATGTATGCACTTAATGCACCGTATTTATGTTTAATTGCAACGCTGCGCCGAGTATTCATTCAAGCATATTTTAAATTCACCTACCTACGTGTCGGACCGTAAAAGCGTGTTTCGAGTACAAAACATTTATTGCAATCCCTTGCGAGTTTTCTGATGAAGGAAATCGAAATTGTATTTCATGAACTTGGAAGAATAATAAGTGAGGAAGTGTAATCACCGCTCAAAACCTGCACCAAAACAGTGGTGCCAAAGGGGGTGGAGCTAATCATCGTGATGCCCTAATGTCACGTCAAGCGTTTTGAAATTGTCATGTTGTGAAAGTTCGGTAATCGTTTAAGCTCAAGATGGCTACGGCGTCTTTAGAATTGTTTTTTGCTCATTTACGTAGTTCAGTGTATAATATCGATAGCTTATTGTGCAGTGACCTAACGCGCGTAACCACCCTTTAGTTGAACCACAGATAAGGTTGAACAAACGGTTATCCGGGGTCTCGGCCACCCACGTGTTTGTAAGGAGGCTATCGCCTTACAATCGGCAAGGCTTCAACCGAACAACGTTGCTTAAATTTTATTAAAATTCAATAAAATCTAAAGTACACCTTGACATTGGCAGAATTCACTTCGCTAAAACTGGCGAAGAGTAAAAGCCATCAAATAATAAAAATAATGTGAAAATATCAGTTTTATCTAGCCATGAAATTTCGATAATATATAGCTATTATAATGCCGGTTTGGCCATGCCGGCCATGCCGGTTCAGGAGCCACACAGGTACAAAACATGACAATATTTCTTATACTCGTAATCGCTAAGTAATTTACGCATAATTATTAATATATACTAACTTGTCAAACTTGGGCGTATTTATTATACGTTAACTTGCATTTCAGTTATTTTAATTTGAGTATCTACTAAACTTTATTGTGAAATTTATTTTGACCACTCACACCACGGAAACTTTTGTTATTGGTGAAATGGCATGAAACCTTTGCGGAATTTAAATATGTTTAAGGAATGGGCACTTGATTGGTTTACAAGACATATGACATTTTAGTTTTGTAAACTTGAATTTGGTCGTGTTTTCACTCGTGTCGAGGTTTGCTTTAATTTAATAAAAAATTAAAATGTCGATGTTCATGAATATTTTGGAATAGAATAAAAACGTTAAACTTTGTTTGACCATTTATTTATTTATTTAAATTTTATTGCACAATAATACAAAGTACAAAGGGCGGACTTAATGCCAGAGGGCATTTTCTACCAGTAGACCATCAGGCCAAACAGATAAAAACAATAGTGCGGACCATTATAACTCTTACTTACAAGTGAACCGGCAGACCTATTGTGAGCTCAATTAAGTACTATGTTTTACGTTTTTTAGCATTTCTAAAACCTTTCTGCTTAGAAATATTCCTTTATAGGCCACTCCCACTCCCATGGCAGGCCTTAGACATTCGGCCGTCTTAATTACCCGACTTTGCTGGGCGTCTGAGGCTAGGGATGTGACAGTAGGGGAAATAATTTGATTACAATTAATTTTGTATTAAGCAGAACATCTGCTAACGATGCCGCAATGTTCAGAAATAAAAGAAAAGTAGTAAAATCCACTGCCTCAGGTAAGTGTCAGTTGGTCAGAGCGATGGGCATGTATCCCGGAGTTGCGAGTTCGTGTCTCACCTGAGGCAGTATATTTTTTACTATTCCTGTATTAGAAATACCATCATTAATTAATTTTATTCGATATCTTTTATGTATTGTTATTAATGTGATACGAATTTGTAACGACTTGCAGTGCATTAGCGTGCGCCAAGTAAGGCTTGCAATTATCCGGATAATATGGATATTTCGAATAGTATCCATAAAATTACAATTCTAAATATCCGGATTGCAAGCCCTAGCGAGTGATACAACGACGGGGCCTCTCGCTTGGAATAAAAGCAGTCGTGTTTAAGTTGTATCATTAACAAAACAAACGAGTAAATAAAAACAAAATAAAAACCGAATACCGCTCCAGCGTTTGATCCTAATAGCCTTAACTAATGTATGCCTTTCTGCATTTTCCAATTCACTCTAGAACTGCCTAGCGGCCTCGGTCCTACGGGCAACGTGTCGCCTATTACCACACAAAATATAACGCAAAAGTATACCTACAGGTAACATAAATTCACTCTCATTGAAATCCAAATAATTAACAATTTATTTCCACTAAGTATATGTTTGTAGTATTCCTCTATTTATAAAGTATTTCCAGGAATACGACAACTCTCCTGGTATTAAGAATCAAGCGGGACGTCACTAGTCCTAGCCCTGCATACCATAAACTCCCTGAACGAAGCGAGTCTTTGCTACAAGCAATCCAGAAGAAAGGTGATCTCACCATGCGTAATTATAACAAAAAAAAATATACGTAAGTATCCGAAACTAGTAAGAGTCATGTTAGGGCATGTATTTATTGGGGTTCACTTCCGTAATCAATAAATGATAAATAAAATAAAATAAATGATAAACAAATCGCCTTAGTCCCAAAACTCCCACACGAAGCTCAATAAGGCTTAAAACATCCATAACTCAAGAACAATTGTACGTGTTAAATACAATACATATTGAATACAATACAATCATGTTTCTACTAATATACCAAATGTCCAATACAATACCAATCATGGTTCTGCTAATAATATCAGACACACACAAATCGCCTCAGTTCCACAGTAAGCCCAATAAGGCTTAAAACATCCATAACTCGGAAACAAATATCCATGTTAAACAAACAATATTATCAAGGTTCTACTAATATACCAAGTGTCCAATACAATACCAATCGTGGTTCTGCTAATAATATCAGATACACACAAATCGCCTGAGTCCCAGAGTAAGCTCAATAAGGCTTAAAACATCCATAACTCAGCAAGTAATATCTACGTTAAACACACAATATAATCATGGTTCTACTAATATTTATTCCAAATGTCCAATACAATATCAATCATGAATCTGCTAATAATATCAGACATTTACACACAAATCGCCTCAGTCCCACAGTAAGCTCAATAAGGCTTAAAACATCCATAACTCGGCAAGCAATATCCACGTTAAACACACAATATAATCATGGTTCTACTAATATTTATTCCAAATGTCCAATACAATATCAATCATGAATCTGCTAATAATATCAGACATTTACACACAAATCGCCTCAGTCCCACAGTAAGCTCAATAAGCCTTAAAACATCCATAACTCAGCAAGAAATATCCACGTTAAACACACAATATAATACAATCATGGTTCTACTAATATCCCAAATGTCCAATACAATACCAATATTGGTGCTTCTAATAATATCAGTGCGATCAAGTCACTCTGTAATTGAAGTCAAACTGAGATCAATTTGTAAATTTCGAATGACGCACCTACACTCGGTACGCGACGCGACGGGAACAATAACGAAGACCGAAAAGGCTTCAACGGACTTAATTGTACCAAATAATTAGGTAGCGTGCACTTTGAGAGGCTTAAGTCATTTAAATAATTTAATTAACAAAGAATCTGAAGCTTACACTGAGCTCATTTATTATCTTCTCGAGAAAATGCTTAAATAACGTCATTGGAAGAGAAACTGTGTTTAATATTTAATGTTTGTTCACTGTGTCTTACTTTTGTACCTATTTAAATATTCAGAGAGGAAAGATTCTGATTTCACTCAAGGACATTGAAACCAGGTCACCTTTTGTGAAAATTTATTTACGAAGAGACCAGTTTTTATTGCTCCCTAGGTGCGGATACAGGGGGGAGGCAATAGAGGCATTTGCCGCGTAAGCCTTTTGTATTACGGGGGTACATAGGTGCGGACTATAAGATTTTTAGTAAAAAACATCCCCGCCATGAATGAAATCCTGTATCCTCGCCTGATCTGGAGTATATTAAGTATTATTTCTGATTTAAGACTTTACAAACTTTGATTTGACGAGGTTCTATATTACACGTGTACTTGTGGCAGTGGAACCGTAAAACGATAAATAACTAATAAGACTTACCCAATCGACACATATTATTTACTAGCTGTGCCCGCGGCTCCGCCCGCGTGGAATTCGGTCTGTGTCAGTAAGCGGATAATTGACCCGTAATTTCTCTCCTGCTACCCTGGAGGCGGAACTTGAAGTAAAGTTGACAGATGGATACGCTAGAGGACAGTAGTCCTGATAAAATATTTTACAATTACCACTAAATAAAAACGCTAAACTAAAGTGGCAGTGGGCGCGGCACATTGCTCGTAGAAGCGATGGCCGTTGGGGCGGAAAGGTTTTCGAGTGGCTACCACGAACCGGAAGGCGCAGCGTGGGTAGACCCCCGCAAGGTGGACTGATGACCTGGTGAAGGTCGCGGGAGTCCGCTGGATGCGGGTAGCGCAGGACCGGTCATTGTGGCACTCTTTGGGGGAGGCCTATGTCCAGCAGTGGACGTCTTTCGGCTGATATGATGATGATGATGATGACTAAATAAAAGTACAGTCAAAAATCAATCCTTTTTTTGTCCTTATAATTTTTTTTGGCATGATATAAACAACATAGAGTAGTATGTGTATATCGGACGATGCAGTACCACTTTTGTATTTATACGTTCATGTCCACGGCAAATATCATCCAAATCGATCCTCCCGTCAAATCAGTCTAAGCATGAAAGGTAAGAACAGGCGCGGTTGCAGCGCGGTTGAAATTTGGGGGGAGGGGGGTCACAAATGCAGAAATGATTTTTCGTTTTTTGAGGAGGTCAGTAATGATTTTTTCTATTTGAGGTGTACTTGGGGGGGGGAGGGGGGGAGGGGGGGCGCATTTTCATTACGTTAATTTTCATACGTTTTTACCACACTGTCACAGATAATACACTGATGTTACGTTACTGGTTGCAATAATGGTGGTAATTACATACGGTTTCCGAACGCGGAATAGAGGATTTATGATATTGGTGTAGATCAAGATATCTATTCTTCAATGTAAGCACATTACAATTCACTAATGAACGTCAGAAAAAAAAAATACGTGATTGTCGTGGAACACTCGGTAGGAACGAAGTTATGGTATTTAATTTTATTTCATTTTTGACTTTTTCGACTTTTTTAGAATTTTTAGTTTTTTGAATTTTTTGAAATTTATGAAATTTTTGTGAATTTTTGAAATTTTTAAAATTTTTGAAATTTTTGAAATTTTTGAAATTTTTGAAATTTTTGAAATTTTTGAAATTTTTGAAATTTTTGAAATTTTTGAAATTTTTGAAATTTTTGAAATTTTTGAAATTTTTGAAATTTTTGATACTTTTGAAATTATGTCATTTTTGACATTTTCGACATTTATGACATTTTTTACTTTTAGATTCTCGACTTTTTTCACTTTGTCACTTCTCACTTTTACTTTTCACTACACTTCACTTCACTTCACTTTATTCTATTTTACATTTTTTTTATTTCATTCCATTTTACATGTTTCTCAATCGTATGGGTGTCGCGTTTTCGTGACGTGACGCTTCTTCGTGACGGTAACGTGACTTTTTTACCGTACGATAAGGAACTTCGTTCCAAAACTACCACCGGTTCTAACCCTACAGTACACCTCTGGCCCGAGAAGTATTATGACCGAAAAGAAACTGGACGGGACTTATTTCTTTCAAAACAGTAATACATTATTAGATTTCAAAGATACAAAATAATGCGTAGTTCTTCAAGAAGACCTATCAACAGCTTGAGAGACAGATAAAGTACCTACTGTTCAATTATAAAGAAAAATAAATCCTAATCTGACTGCTTCACAAAACGTTTGATATGTTTTCCTACCTAAACGGTGTCCTATAAATGTTAGATGATTTTGTAGTAGTTTCTAGTTTTGGCCATGCATCTTTGTCCGTCATATATAGTCCTCGAACCTGCAATAACCCTTTGACATTAATGACATTTTTCAAATATTTCTTAAGAGCGGGTAAAGGTAAATTTAAAGCATCGACGGGTTAATAAATATGAACACCTTGACCAAAAAATTATAAAGTATTTCAATACCTAATTTCATCTAAATACGTACAGCGGTTATTGGTTGTTTCTTCCCCATGTTAACTTCCACCTTTTGCATCCGTATAGGAATAATTTCTGAGATAAAACTATTTTATTTCCTTTTCCAGAGCTCAAATTATCTCCATACCAAATTTTATCTAAATCGATTCTGCGGTTAATAATTCACTATACCTACAAATTTCTCACTCCCTTTTCACCCCTTTACGGTTGATTTTCGGGGTGAAAACTATCCTTTGCCCTTTCTTGAGACCCATACTATCTCTATAGGAAATTTCATCTTTATCAGTTCAGCGGTCAAAAAATCCTCATACCAACTTCCAACCCCCTTTTCACCCCCACAATTTGAAAACTATCTTATGACGTTTCTCGAGACTCAAATTATCTCCATACTCATTTCTATCTAAATCGTTTTAGCAGTTAAAAATTCTCCATACAAACTTTCAACTCCATTTTCACCCCCACCAGGGTTGATTTTCGGGATTAAAACTATATATTAACGGCCTCCTAGCCCAGTCGGTAGTGACCCTGCCTATGAAGCAGGAGGTCCCGAGTTCAAATCCTGGTAAGGGCATTTATTTGTGTGTTTATCACGAATATTTGTTCCTGAGTTATGGGTGTTTCCTATGTATCTAAGTATATATTTATCTATATAAGTGCTTTGCTTAGTTTGGGACTAGGTTGATTTGTGTAAGATTGTCCCCAAATATTTATTTATTTATATTATTTATTATCCTTTCGGGAAAGTCCCGGGGGACTCAAACTATCTCTATACAAAATTTCATCAAAATCCGTTGAGCCGTTTTCACGTGATGCGCGGTCAAATAAACAAACAAACAGATAAACAGACAAAAATTCTAAAAATTGTTGGAACGTGTTCTGTTATCGATTCTAAGTATCCCCAGCCAACTTTTTTTCGATTATCTTCCATGTACAGACTTTTGACCCTCTTCAGCTTTATTATATGTATAGATATGTATAGATTATCACGTAAATATAGTATCTATAAGATCACAATAATAATAAGTAATAAGCGTAATCCCCAGAAGGCCCAGCGATCTACCCTGCTTTCATTGCTAATTATCTCAACTATCTCAAGTATTGTCTACAATGCATATTAAATATAAATGAAAAATACGTATTAGTATTTACCTAGAAAAAATAATTACTGAAATATCGGCTACACTCAAAGGCAATAAAATTGCTTTCTATTGACATTTTAAGCGAACCCGTTTTTATTGTCCTTGACAATTTCGAATAAAATAAAATAAATAAAAATCGTTTATTTCTGAAAAATATATACGGTTACAGTTATCACTGGCCTCCACACTAGGCAATGCCACTCCCGTGGTGGAGGTAAAAAAGCTTGAGTAATTTTGAATTAAAATCACGCTGCGTAATCGATCACCAAACGTATTAAACCCGTGTACTTAGATGACAGCTAGGGTTCCCAACGCTGGGACCAAACATTCGATTATCGCTAGCATTCCCAGGGCGGCAATCAACTCACGACCATAGTCTAATATACATAGTTGCGACGACGCGACGCTTAGTTAACATAGCAGTAACTTAGCTCCTTAGTTCAGGTAACATTGCAGCTATAAAGTTTTCATCACACCTGCTACGGCATGTTATTTCACGCAAATAAAGCGGAGGTCAATCGCGTTTTACTCCCATGGGAGTTATAGCTTTTTAGGGTTTCGTAGCCAAATGGCAAAAAACGGAACCCTTATGGATTCGTCATGTCTGTCTGTCTGTCCGTCCGTATGTCACAGCCATTTTACTCGGAAACTATACGACGTATCTGAATAAAATTTACACATAAGGTGTATTTTGTATGCCGCTACTTAGTTATCTAGATAAATTTGAAAAACAAAATATTTTTAGGGGGGCGCTCCATAGATGTAACTAAATTTCAAAAAAATTTGTTTAGCCAAATATCAACATGTGACACATCAATCGATAGGTCTTTAAAAATAACATTGAGGTTTCTTTGATCATTTTGTGATTAAGTGAATATTTTCTGAAATAATCGCTTCGAAATTCAGAAAAATTGTGCCCCCCCCCCCCCCTGTAACTTTTGAACCGTAAGTCCAAATAATATGAAAAAATTTGAGGCGATGTGCCTTATCATATACTTTCTACGAAAATTTTTTTTAACATTATCGGTTCAGCCATTTTTGAGTTATCTCCAAAAAACTTCTTCCATAGGCATCAGATACGACCTTTTGGTATTAGTTTGGTTCTTATTACATTGAAGGTACGGAACCCTCCTATGCGTGGTCCGACACGCACTTGGCCAGTTTTTTATTATTGTGCCATTAACTCATACGAACCAAGAAGGTTATAAGTAAAATATTTGTTTAAAATCAAGCTATGCATGAGTTCTACTTTTAAAATACTTACATTAATCTATATACATATTTTTTAGTTTATGTATAATAAATGATACTCTTTGAAAAGGACTCCACATTATAAATTTATATATAGACGGAGAGCTAACCACGTCAGATATGACACAATAATGAGAGCGACGAAACCCCTCTCGTTAGTTTGCTATACTATGCTTATTTCTAGATCCGGACATCTGGCAGCTGTAAACTGGTGGAGGTCAAAGAATGCAAACCACTTTAAGAATACAAATCCTAAAGTTCTGGCTTTGATGCAGTATTATGAAAAAATATATAAATAATTAGATCATATCATTGCGAAAAGTTTCTGATGGGGAAAAGTAGTCCAAAACGACGTTTAATGTAATTCATAGTTTGTCGCCTACTGTTTCCGTTTCCGAAATATTATATTACGCAATGTTTTTTGTTCTTATGTTAAAATATATGCTCTAGAAATAAGATAACTTCGGCCGTTTTTACCTATTTTGGTATTACTTTTTTCCAATTCAAAAACTTTGCTAGTCCGTCACTCTGACATCTGCCCATTAAAAGCTGCCAGATGCCCGGATCTAGCAATAAGGATATCTAGTATTTCTATCTTACTAGATGGATTTCATTGCTCTCATTATTGTGTCATATCTGACGTGGCCAGCTCTTAGACCAATAGATGTCATATACAAAGGAAAAAGTGACCTAGGCCTCTGGTGCCCAGGACTGGGAATGAACCAGCGTCTTCTGCATTCGCAACAGGTGCCCTAACCACTCACAGCGGCACCGGTCAAATTTTCCCGTTTATATGCAGTCTTTGTAAATATAAGGCGCATTTGACCAATCATCTAAGGTTAACATTATGAGTTCGTACCTCTAAGAGTTTGTCTATTAACCGGTACATTGGCCACAATCGGGCATCTGCCCTACATGGAAACGCGTCCGCGTTTACAAATAGGTACTTACCTATTGGTTGGTTTCAGCAAAATGCTTTACAAGTAATGTCAAAATGTCTATAAATCAAGACGGATTCTTAAATTTCGAATAGTGTTTCTACCTAAAGTGTAATGTGTCTATTGGTAGCCTGTGGCATGAAATCGGAGTAGCAGACACTACTTATAAACAACTTATAAGTTGTGACGTCAGCGTATAATTCAACGATACAGTCACATATAATTCAGAAGCAACATGGTCACTAAACGGACTCGAAGGCTTATATGTCAAACACAGGCCCTGACCTGACCTATAACGTCCAGTGCAAATACCTCATCCCCAGTGGACGTTTAGTCAACCATGTGTTACAAATCTCAGTTTAATGGTTGGTAAACGTATATCCGAGGTTGGTGTAAATCACTTAATTCTGGAGATCGCCGAGCCACAGGAGTGCTCCGGCCTGATAATAACAAATTGACCAATCGGCGAAGGAGTTCAACCCTACAATAATTCTCGTGCCCGAATTTTATAGAAATCTACGAGCAAGTAAATGTTCGTGGTAATGTAAGAGTTCATTTGGAAAGTATAGTGCCTTGGGCGATTCTCGACCTAGATGTTAATGTTATAATATTCTTTAGTTACCTACAAAATTACTTACCTGATCTTTTTACTTGCGTGGGTAGCTAATTTCCAACAGTATCAAAAACATGAATAATCTTGATACAAATGTAGTTCATTGTTCCGTGTTCATAATTAAATTTATTTCCACTAAACAAATTGGTTAGAATGTAAAAAAATGTTTTTTCCCTACAAGTCATATTAAACGATATTTGTTTCTACAATTAAGCGTACTCAATTAATTCCCTATTCGTTAAATTGATACCCTACATTAATTCACCAATATGTAATGTACTCGTAAAAACAGTAATTTGTCAACATGAAGAATTGTACCCCATTCGTATGTAGGTAGGAGTAACTGCTATCTGTTTCTGATTGGGTCGCGGCGACATCGTTTGCCGAAATATTCCACGGTAAATACCGTAATACATGCACCGCAACGTCCGCAACGCTCGCAGCCGGTATCGAAACAGCGGAACGGGAAAAGACATTTCTGAACTTTGCTGAATATTTATGTGTTTAACCCACTCTCGGAGGAAATAACAGAACACAAAGCGATTAAACTTTATATTTGTAGCTGTGAAATTCGACAAGTATTTTCAGCACGCGCTACTTAATGGTAATGCTATAATTTATATTCCAGCGTACGGGAGAAATCAGGAAAATGCTCGGATAGATTCCGTTTCCTCCCCGCGGGTGACAATGTGTGACCCTTATATCCACATGCCGGCTCAAGACCCCTCATTATTGTAATCGCCAGACGACGGGGAATGGAAAAATAATCGATCTACGGACTGCTTAATGCCCATTTATAACACAGGGCAGAATGAACATCAATATTGAACGAGGCGTGCGGAAATGTACTTGTAATACTCCGTATTTACTCGTATACATAATTTATATGAAAATGAAAAATGATGAATTTATTTGATTGTTACCATGTTATGCTGTTTATGAACAGTGATGCTTGGAGTCTCCTAGTAAGTATTACATATACTTATGGCAGTAGACTCCGCTACTAACTATGTATGTGTTTTTATTGTAACCGGACATATCTTTGATTAAAGCATAAGTATAAACTTAAACTAAGTGAAGATATACATGCAATTAAGAATATGTAAAAAAAAATGACTTAAAAGTACACTCAGAGATAGTTATAATACACGTGTGTGACTGTGTGTGTTATATAAGTTGGTACCTAAAATAACAATGCTTTATATCAACTTTGATTTACCAGAACATTGAGGTATATGTACAACTAAGCAATTATTAATAGTGAACCGAGCAAGAAACATAAGACGCAAACCTGAATCCCGTGATGTTCCATAATTCTACGTAGTTTCGTTGTAATGGACATCAGTTTGTAATTTGTGGTATTTTCCACTTATTAACAAGGAAATCCACATCAATATATTAAATTAAAATTAATTAAGAAAAGTAGTAGTAGTAGTTGTATTAATATATATATATATTTTTTGTTATTTAAGTTATTGTGTTTACTTTTATGAATATATAATCTTTGGACGCTAAAAAAAGTTCAGTTAATACCAGAAAAGTTGCTAAACATTAACACGCCTCTTAAACATTGTTATAATATTCGTATTATATAGACGACTTTAACAACTTGTCATAAGAGACAGGGAAGGGCAATTTTTTTTTGTACATACTGCATTTCGTAGTAATGCTTACACCGTGGAATTTGTGTTATATCATGTGACATGTAACTAAGCTAGACGATAAATAAATAAATAAGGTACATCACGAACACAAAGCACACTGTTTGTTACTCCTGAATTCCTAACTCATGTTGTGCACCTATTCTATTATTAATTGGCTAGAAAGGAACTTAAGGTACCTCTCACTTTTAATTAGAACGAATGTATCTTGGAAGAAAACCAGTATAAAATAAAAGCAATAAGATTTCCTTTTCGTTTCACTCGTGGAATCTCTGAAGATTCAGCCCGCTGTTTGTTGCGAGTAGGTATATAACATAGCTCTTCTTTGTAGGTGCTGAGCTTAGTTCACCGAAACTTTGGGAGCATTTAGCCGAGCGCGATAGCAAATGTCAAAACATATAGTAAGTAATGAGAGTGAAAATGCGCGAAGCACAGTCTCCACTCTGCAAAATCGAGAACTCATTAGCAAGTCGAACAACAAGCTCGCAAGTCATCGCGAGCCGGAGGGGTAATTCATCACAACGGTATAGTTTCACGCTGCGTCCTTAGCCTGCATTCAGCGACACAGGATCATATTGGAATTTAAGTAATTTAAACTCCAAGTGCGCTAGCTATTTGGACAGCTAGCTGAAAATTTGATGGGAGTTTCTGGCGCCGCAAAGCTGGCTCGGTTATTTCCCAACAGATTGGTATTGCAATTTAAAAGTGAAGCACTGCCAGCTTTAACATAGTCACGTCCACTACAGGTGTTTAAACTGAAAGACCTGGATTTAAGGATTCTATACAGTTCCGCCATTTTTCTGTCTGTCCGTCTGTGGCTTTACTCAAGACCCTTGGAAATAGAAAGCGGTAATTTGTTTTGTGTACAGCTGACATGCTCTTGGCCGGGTTTTATTAGTTTTAGGGTTGGCACGGGTTTTCCTCGTTTTACGTTAGCTTTTATTTTATTTGTGTTGTTTGAGTTAGCTAACAAAGTCAAGCATTTAAAATTTGTAAACAAAAAAAACCGTTTTATCCGATTCATGTGAATTTCCTGTCACTGGACTATTTGGCTCGTTTTATTAATTAGTTTATGCTTAACATTCAACAGCAATAGGTAATTATTATGTTGTCATATGAGAATAGACCCGTTTATACTTAGATCGAATATCAGAAATCTCATTATGCCTCTTTGTCTTCGATGTTTTCATGACTCCATTTAATTGGTTAAAGTATAAAATATAAGCACTGAAATTACACATGGATAGATAAGCTCGTAGCTCAGGATCGCAGCGCAGAAATGGCTCCGTGTATTTTTATTTTCTATCTATAGACGGAGAGACCCATTAAAAGCTGCCAGATGTCCGGATCTAGCAATAAGGAAAGTATAGCAATCTAACCAGACGGGTTTTGTTGCTCTCATTATTTTGTCATTCATATATGACGTGGCCTAGTCGACTATAGCTACTTACTAAATAACAAGTCAATCTAAATCGTAAAAAATATAACCTGGCAGGTGTCAGTTAACAGAACTCGCAATAATCGACTATAACCAGACCCGCCCACTATACATAGGTATACCTACAACGAATGTAACTATGAAAATCATAACCCTTTTGTTTTTCCTTGACGGGGAAAAAACGAATATTTGGCCACAAACATTCAGTTTATGCTGAGTCGCTGGCCAGCGTAGTAGAGCACTTTGTGAACAGTTTCACGCGTTTTAGGCTATACAAGGGCTGCTATTTATATATCCGGAAACCGGGATTACAATCTTCTTAAATAGCATATTTGACCTCCATGGTAAAATTTGAACTTTTTTAAGTACTGGCCGGTATATTTTTTCTTTCTTATTAACGCTCGTGTTTTGTTTTTGACGGGTTTTAAATGTCATCTCGCAGCAAGAATGGAACTCACTCGTGAAAATATTCGTGCTATGATTTATAATGATTTTCGGCGTGGTTTAACGCAACAACAGTGTATAGATCAACTAACTTCAACTTTTGGTGATGAAGCCCCATCTAAAACTACTGTGTATCACTGGTTTAGTGAGTTCAATCGTGGACGTAGTATGCTTACGGACGAAGTTAAGGCAGGTCGCCCGAAATCGGTCGTTGTACAACAAAATATCGAGGCTGTGCGAAAACTTATAATGGACGACCGACATGTTACGTACCGCGAGATAGAGGCGACTCTGGGTATTTCTATGACCAGCATTAATAGCATATTACATAATTATTTGGCTGTAAAAAAAATTTGTTCGCGTTGGATACCCCACAACTTAACAAAAGAGCAAAAAGATGCTCGCGTCGAATGGTGCAATAAAATGTTAAAAAAATATAACCGTGGTGACTCAAAAGCCGTTTATAACATCTATACAGGTGACGAATCCTGGATCTATGCATACGATCCCGAAACGAAGCAACAATCAACGGTATGGGTGTTTCAAAATGAGCCGAACCCTACGAAAGTTACTCGTGCAAAAAGTACATTGAAACAAATGGTGGCCTGCTTCTTCGGTATTAATGGCCATGTAGCTACAGTGCCACTAGAAAACCGTAGAACGGTTAATTCAGAGTGGTACACGACCATTTGCTTACCGGAAGTATTTGAACAAATTCGTAAAACTAACCAGCGACGAAGAATCATTCTTCATCATGACAATGCCAGCTGTCATACGTCACGCGAAACAACTCTATTTTTGGAGGGTCAAAATGTGGAATTAACGGGTCATCCGCCGTACAGCCCTGACTTGGCACCCAACGAT
Source organism: Pammene aurita (assembly GCA_947086415.1). Taxonomy (NCBI): domain Eukaryota; kingdom Metazoa; phylum Arthropoda; class Insecta; order Lepidoptera; family Tortricidae; genus Pammene; species Pammene aurita. The sequence goes on from OX352297.1 coordinate 28,463,979, forward strand.
TTTTATTTATTTCCAAATATAAAGAATAAATTACGCGGTCAACGATTTTCGACCGCTGAAGATGCTGTCGACGCATTCAAACAACACGTTATGGAGGTACCTCAGGCGGAGTGGCAGAAGTGCTTTAAAAATTGGTTCACGCGAATGCAAAAGTGCATAGATCATCAAGGGGAATACTTTGAAAAACAATAAAACCATTTTCAGCCGTGTACGTTTGTTTGTTTTTTTTGTTTCCGGATATATAAGTAGCAACCCTCGTATAGGTCGGGCTACGAAGCACTAATGATTATGATTTGGCAAAGTGGAGCCACACACTGCATTGACTTTATGGAAGTGTAGCGTTGCGTAAGCAACGGACGGGGAAGGCTTTATGGACGCAACAGACCAGTAAATAATAAAGACAATAAGTAAATTAGAACAGTGCCTAATGCAAAGGTTCTCACCATTGTCGATTTTGTCATTTTGACCATGCTCAGCAGACCTGATATGGGTCTAAATTCTAATTGTATTGTTTGTAAAACCGTTTTAAAGCTTGTAGTTTAAACAACGATAAAAGCGCTATACAAAGTGTAGCGTAACTTCAATAATAGCGATCACCGCCACCGCGACTGTAATTACTAAGGTTTTTCCCTACTATTTTGTCTAGCATCTTCTATTCCCGGGTTTAGGTGAGATAATAGGATCCGGGTATGTCCTTAAACAACGTCCAAAAGAGAGGTATGGGTACAGCGAATGTCATCTCGCTCAAATCTGGAGCAAAGTCCGACCTTACAGAAAACCACAGCCAAATAGCACTAAACCCTACTCATAGTGTTGTGTTCCTGCTGGTGAGTAAGGTTGCCAAAGAGCTCAAAGAGGACCCAGTGTGTTGACGATGAGGGACCATCTTGTTCCTTTAGCCGTCAACACAGTGAATCCTCCTTTATGTAAAGGGTCGGCAACGCGCATGTGACACCTTTGGAGTTGTAGGCGCCCATAGGCTACGGTAGCTGCTTATCATCAGGCGGGCCGTATGCCTGTATGCCACCGTCGTGGTATAAAAAAAAGATCAGATACCGGTTAAGAGGGCGTCGTACAAAATCAGCAAAAACAGCAGTCACCGTTTAGGTTCCTGAGCTCACAATTCTTTACAAAAATCTATATTTTATATGTTATTATAACAACAAAGAGTGCCTTTACAATTTAAAGTAATAAGTACTCGATTATCATTTGTAGTTAACTCAATAGAACGAAGTAAAGTTGTACAAAATCTGAGAAAAACGTTTGTGCGGTTTAGGAAAAACATGAATTAAAAATGCATACGATCATTAAATGGTTATAATATTTTGAAAGCCAGATAAATGCACTAGAGAATAAAGGGTTACTCATATTTTTCCTTATAAAAATAACAAATAAATTCATTTATAAATATAAACTTTCGTGAAATTCCCATACATTCGCCACATCAATCAGTCAAATTGTCTTTGTGACTCAGATGCCCCACGGGGCCCGTCGTAAGCGGATGTGCTGCTGAATTTCACACTTTGACATTTCATTTTGACATTTATTTTGACAGAAAATCATATAAGTACACGAAAAAGGATACCAGTAGCCAGAATGTATTCAAAATTAATAGGGAAAACAAACAGACACCGTGTGTCGTATTAAATTATATTTTTTGATGTTTACATGTCGTAATACTAGAAAAATACAACCAGCGATTTCATAAAATAAACATTTCTACCTAATCCTCATAATTCGTTTCTTCCAAAGCTATTTAATGCGAAAAGAGGTTTAGGATTACTTTTTAATTACGGAGTTTTTATTTAGTGTGCTGGTCATATTTTACGACATTAAAAAAATGTACACGAACGTCAATAAACTTGATTGACAATTTTCTTAGTACTCAAAACTTATTAACAAATTATTTTACTTATTTTAGTATACTTACGCGAAATTTCTATGAGATATCTTTCCGCGATATATGAAAATCATGGAACCTATTTCTTGTTGGCCGTTTGTGATGTGATGAGATAAAGAAGACCAAGAAATTAAAATAATGACTAGGCCAGCAGATCTATCGAGTTTTTGCACACAACATACGTGCATGCGTAATGAAGAACGCCTTTGTCTGCAGCACATACAAATCGAGAGGCGCATGAATCGGTTGTCGTTCCTATATGGTACGAGTAGGACCCCAGAGGTACAGATGGACTTCATGAACTCACGCCACGCCTCTCGATCATCAGGAGCGTTCGTAACATCACTCCAGGTCATCTGAATGGCTTCTTCTCAACTGAGCGCCACCGTGAGTGCACGGGACGACCAGATCTACGTTCGCCTCCTGGTGGGACCCAGTTGGGAGCGGTGTACATGATAGTTTTCATCCCGGCGGATTGTGTGTCTGAACTATCACCGTTATCGCATAGCGATTTCACTTTGCATGAATCTATCACCTTTATACAAATGTACCTACCTATTTATAAAATAAACCAATAAACATTGTTGTTTTCTGATTTTAACTTATAGCTCACCAAACGAAGACGCGTAACTGCCTGATGGGGGAAATAATTCGTGTATAGCTGAATTTTGGTATAGTTGTAGATAAAGGTATCTTACACAACATACTAAAAGTACCGGTGGATGGGGGCGCCGCTAACGGGGCGAGGGGGGTGTAAAGGTCCCTTTTTTTGGTTTTTCGTAAATAACTCAGTAACGGTGGCTCATACGAAAAATTGTTCTCCTACTTAATTCAGCCACATATAATTTTCTATAAAAAAAGATTCTTTGTACTTTTTGCTGGGATCAATTTTCAATGAGATATCGAGGACATAGGATAAACACTTTTTTAAACTTTCGGAGCTATTATTTACGAAAGTATTAGTTTTATCCACATATTGTTTTAGAATACTCTTATTTTTTTTAAAAGACCTATCCAACGATATCCCACACATTAGGATTGGAGTAAAAAAAAAATTGATCCCCCACTTCATGTGTACGGGAGATACCCAAAAAAATAATATTTTTTCAGATTTTGTTTTAAAACTTTGTCGGCGTGATTAAAACACATACTCATATGATTTTTTTTCTTTTCTAGTACTAACCATCACTGAGCAGGCTGCTCACCTTACTACCTCACTTCCTACCCTTATAGTTTCGCCATGTCCGTCTGACCCCATCTGTCCGTCTAGACGTCTTGTACTAACAATCACTGAGCAAAGCCGTGGACGAACAGACGGGGACAGACGAACATGGCGAAACTATAAGGGTAGGCACTCTGCTCACCCTGCTCAGTGATGGCTAGTACTAGAGCAGTGACATTTCGTATGAGTATGTGTTTTAATTACACCGACAAAGTTTTAAAACAAAATCTGAAAAAATATAATATTTTCGGGTACCTCCCGTACACATGAAGTGGGGGGGGTAAATATTTTTTTACTCCAACCCTAATATGTGGGATATCGTTGGATAGGTCTTTTCAAAAAAATAAGAGTATTCTAAAACAATTTTTGGATAAAACTAATACTTTAGTAAATAATAGCTCCGAAAGTTTAAAAAAGTGTTAATCGTATTTCCTCGATATCTTATTGAACATTGATCCCAGCAGAAAAGTGCAAAGAATCTTTTTTATAGAAAATTATATGTGGATGAATTAAGTAGAAAAACATGTTTTCGTATGAGCCACCGTTACTGAGTTATTTACGAAAAACCAAAAAAAGGGACTTTTACACCCCCCTCGCCCTGTTATCGGCGCCCCCATCGACCGGTACTTTTAGTATGTTGTGTAAGATACCTTTATCTACAACTACACCAAAATTCAGCTATACACGAATTATTTCCTCTAAGTTTTCCTTCGTTGGGTGGGCTATTACACCATTTATTCAGGACTTTTTAGTCATAGCTGGGAGGCAGAAAGTAACGTCGCGTTCGAAACCAGGCGAAATAATAAAAATAAGTGTGTAAAAAATTCAGTTTTTATTTCATCAGTATTCTGTACAAATTAACTTATTTACTGGACTGAACCAGAGTTGGGCAAAAATTATCTATTGAGAAGATAACTAAATCATCTTTTATTTTAAATAACTAAATAATCCGTCATTTGTTATTTTGAATTTATCTAGATCAGTTTCATTTTTATCTCGATAATTATCTTCGAATAATTTCAAATAATTATCTAGATAAGAAATTATCTAAATAACGTCAAACTCTGGACTGAACGAAGCATGTAGTGTACAGTCGCCATCATATATATTGAAGCGGCCAAGGTGGTCACAAATATCTGAACGACACCTCTTTGTCAAGGCGATAAAGTGCATATTCAGATATTTTTGAGTACCTTTGCCGCTCCGATATATTTGGTGGTAACTGTACCAAAATTTTAAAACACAACTATATACTTCTGGAGCCAGCCATAGTGTAAATTTATCAAAAATATTACCGGTTGGCTTCCGTATGGCATTGTAGAGTACATCTCGGTGATCATGAAAACGGGCCTTAAATGGGCACTAGCAGTGTTGTACCATTCCCGGGAATATTTACCTCGAGGGAATATTGGGGAATTTTGAAATTGTTGTATAAACACATATTGTATTTTCAAGGAATAGGTTAAACGAAGACCACAAAACTTACCAGGACATCAAGCACAGTACCTCCACCGGAAAACTAAATTCCCAATATTGCCATGTAATTACTTAATTTGGTTTTGGTTAATCCATACTTAATTTTATAAATGCGAAAGTGTGTTTGTCTGCATGTTTGTTACCTCTTCACGCTGACACCACTTAACCGATTTAGATACAATTTGGTAAGTATGAAGATAGTTTGAGTCCCAGGGAACGACATATGATAGTTTTATCCCAGAAATTATCCAGTGAAAAGGGGGGTCGAAGATTGAATGGAATTGTTGCTCACTGTAAACTTAAATAGCATGTGCGTTAAATTAATATTTGCTCTGAGATTTTACTACGGCGTTTCATTAATTCCTTATGGCGAATTAGGGACCGGAAAACCCCTTCGTTTGATTAATCGTTTCAATACGGTAACCCTATTAAAGTCTTACCCTGATGTTATGGTTACCCTATCATTGGGTTACCCTGTCGATATGGAAATCATTTTGAATAGGCTTCATCCTTTTCAATGTGGTTTCCGAGTCAAATGGGATAAAGACAGCTTCAATATTTACCGCTTACCTTTTAATAGGGCTACCCTTTTCCAGTCTCTTTTCCGCGCAAGCAGGCGGTTTTATCTTTCTCATTTGAAATGGAACAGTAGAGGCGACGGCGGAACAAATTGAGTGAATATCAGATTTGCAGTCCTCACGTACATACACAACTTTAATTTAAATAATTTCTGTTAAAGAAATATTTCTTACCTCCAGTTTATTTTTGCATAGTTTGCACGTATTGATGATTTGTGCAATTTTTTTTTAATAGGAACAAAAATAAAAACCCATTTTTTATTCTTATTCTAATCGATTTGAATAAAAATTATTCTTGCACTCGTTATTCAAAATAAAATGAATGGGAATAAATCATGTGATTCTTATGTGAAATAAATAATGAAAAACTGAATAATTATTCCAGGATTGGGTTTTTTCCAAATAACGTTTTATTCAACTAAAATCTTATTTGGAATGAAGTTAAGTTTGTGGTACAAACCAATACAACCATCCTCCTAGCATTTGGCCCGGCTTTTGCCACGGCTCAATTGAGCCTGTGATGAATTGGCGTAGGGACTAGTAGTCGTTTTCAGCTAATTATATAATTTTCGATATCTACATCACCTAATTAGTTGAAAACGACTATCAGTCCCTACGCTAATTCATGGGATTAGGTTCATTCTCAATTCTTAATTTAATTTAATTCAATTCTAACTACTCAACTTAATTTTTAATGTATTCTTTTTAATAATTTAGATTTTTTGGATTTATAGCAATTAATAATATTTTACCTGTTGACGTTAACGATTTTATAATTTATTCCCAATTTTAATTGTATTATTTTGATGTTTAAATGTTAATTGTTATTTATTTTGATGCTTCGTATTAATGATGCTCCGGTCTTGTTTTATTCGATTAAGTTAAAAATCGTATATTTGTATATCGTATGTGATTTAATATAATTTTAGTTTTGAATTATTTACCATAAGTTATAAACAGTGTCTGTAGTTAAATAATTTACATGCCACGCCCTTATTTGTCGCCTAGATAAGCCCGGGTTTGAATAAATGTTTCTGGTAAGTTTACATACTGTATACCTACTAACATTAATTCTGTACTAACAACGAAATGGGCAATGGCCTGAAATAAACGTTTACTTAATTTAATTTAATTTAAAAGCCTTAGGCCTACCGCTCCAAACTTTTGAGACACGGTCGTAAATGGGCCCACTTGTAATAACCTATATAGTACATACCAAGTTTAAGACGATTGCGGTGGGCGCATAATATTTTAAAACCAATTGAAATCACAACAATTTTTTTGGCCTTTATTTATTTTTATTTTTGATCTTCATATTTTCACAGTACATAAGTAATTTTAAGATCCATTCAACATAACACAAATACCAAGTTTAAAACCATTCTGGTTAGTCCATAGTGTTACACTTAATTATACGGAAAATGGTGATGACGGAAATTCCTTTTTCAGAGTTGGTCCTTTTGGCTCTTAGATTAATTAAAAAAGGGGAGATTATCAAATTTTTTCATGTAAGATATTAAATAGCCCTACTATTTTTCATTTCAGAAAGTATACATACATACCTACATATATTTTAAAGAGTAATGTGAAGTATGTGAGCGGAAAAAAAACTCTTTCGGTATAAAATTACGATATCGCTATTTTTACGGTTTTTTTACGGTACTTATACCTTTATAACGATATACAGCCGTTATAATTTCGGTACCAAAATTAGTAACCGTAGCTTTTACGATGTAGGTACTTGCTACGGTGGCGCGAGCGGCGATAAAGGATGTGAGCATGTGGCGGGGCACGGGGAATCGTTTAAGAAAACGGTTAAGGTATCGCAAAAAATGGCGGTGCCGTTATATTTCGGCACAGAAAATTTCGGTTCCGCAACCGAAACTATACCGTAACAAACGGCATGACGTCATACCGTTTTAAAACTGTAAACCTGTGGTGTACCTTTATTTTTCGGTTATGATGTCCCTGATCCTTTCGGCGAGTAAGGTCCCTTCAGACAATTTAAGACATATAAGTTTATAATGTGCGGTCTGAAACGCCCGCCACAACACTGTATGGAAGCAAATCGCTATGAAATATGATAAATTTAAATACCCGTGGCTCCAATACTATAATACTAAAATAAATTTACACGAAAGAAGTATGCCAAAAGTATGTTAAAAATAAAATTTAAACGGATTGAATGTAGAATTATTGGTTATTTAGTACTGCCTGTAGAACCACGAACATGTATCGCTCAAATCTGGAGCAGAGCACCTTACAGAAAACCACAGCCAAATAGTACTAGACCCCACCCATAGTGTGGTGTTCCTGCTGGTGAGTAAGCTTTGTCAAAGAGCTCAAAGAGGACCCAGTGTATTGACGACTAGGGACCCTCTTGTTCCTTTAGCCGTCAACACAGTGAATCCGCCTTTTTGTAAAGGGTTAGCAACGCGCATGTGACACCTCTGGAGTTGCAGGCGTCCATCCATAGGCTACGGTAGCTGCTTACCACCAGGCGAGCCGTATCCTTGTTTGCCACCGTCGTAGTATAAAAACAATGTATTAATTATCATATTTCTTTTGCCAATTTTGCATAGAAAATTTAAAACTGTAGCTGTGAAGATATTGTACGTAAATCCGCCCAAAGACGTTCAATTCTATCAGGTCATTTGATTTTACACCTTATCGAGAGCCATTTTGGACCCGGGTATGTCCTTAAACTACGTCCGGACCTGGGTATGTCCTTAAACTACGCCAAAAAGAGAGGTATGGGTACTGCGAATGACATCTCGCTAAGTGTGGTAGGGCACGTTCAGCGAATATCATCGCTCAAATCTGGAGCAGAGCCCGACTGGGGAAGTACCTCCACCTTACAGAAAACCACAGCCAAATAGCACTAGACCCTACTCATAGTATTGTGTTCCTGCTGGTGAGTAAGGTTGCCAAAGAGCTCAAAGAGGACCCAGTGTGTTGACGATGAGGGACCTTCTTGTTCCTTTAGTCGTCAACACAGTGAATCCTCCTTTTTGTAAAGGGTCGGCAACGCGCATGTGACTCCTTTGGAGTTGCAGGCGTCCATAGGTTACGTTAGCTGCTTACCATCAGGCGGGCCGTATGCTTGTTTGCCACCGTCGTGGTATTAAAAAAAAAAAAAAAAAAGCCATATAAAGTGGTTCTTGGCATTGTCAATCTGCCTTCTACAGATATCTTTACAAAACTCGTATCTCAAAAACGCAACTAATCATTTAAATATAAAATACATTATTTCGCTGTCTTCTTGGAACGCATATATTTACCTATGGTTTCAGTTTCTCAAAGGAGGTGTGTAGTCAAACTTATAATGGCAACCGACAAAAATAGTGGTCAATGACCTGTCTCCCCAGAAGTGTGGTAGTGTGCGTGAAGTCTGGTAATGTGTGTATCTGGGTAATTTGACAGAATCTGAAAATTTACCCTCCTCGACACAGTCTTAAAATACGTTAGGCTAAGATGCGATGCGTCAATTCCACTTACACAGTTTCCGAGTTTGGGTTTCGTTTCCACCAGAGATGAGCGAGAATGTGTTGCGAGGAATCTGTTTTTAAGAACCAATAGAATCACTTAATTTACTTATTCTCGCAAAGCGCAGTTCTAGGATTGGTTCTTAACAAACACATTCCTCGCAACGCATCCTCGCTCATATCTGGTGGCCTTATCGGAACTATACATTTGTCGTGGAAAGTCCTGATATACAACGTTGATTTTACTAAACATAGCAGGTGATTGTTTCTATTATGTACTAGTCTCTGATTTTATGGCCTCTGACGCTGACAAAACGACTCCCATCTGAACTGCAATCACCCGTTACCACCGACTCAACTATGATTTTTAGGCTTCACAGTTTATTTGTAGGTATATTGTAACAACATTGTTTTATACAGTAGCACTTAGCAGTTATAGTTTTAGACATTATAGGAACTCTTATGCCATCTAGCGGTAGAAACCTTCTAGTGCCAAGATAAAGATAATAAACAAAGTTTCATTGATGTACATATTTGGCCTCCAAAATATGCTATTTTTCTTGCTGTAGGCCTATGATGGCAGATTTTATCAACGTATAAGTTGATATAAACCTGATAAAATTACAGTTGCCGCCATTGTTTGTCATTTTATCAGGTTTATATCAGCTTATCCGCTGATTAAATCTGCCATCATAGGCCTGCAGTACCTGTCAACGTCCCGTCCGAAATTTCGTTATCTCCGTCTCTATCGCTCTTGCATATTCGAAAGATAGTGATGCAAAACGAACGAAGTGTTTAAGGCCAGAGTTGTTGCAGTCCGGCGGCTGTGTTACTTTTCAAGTTAGAAGTAGCCACTAGGCAATTGGTTTAGACCTGCGGCTTTCAAACCTAATCTAGGTCATAACATAAGCTAGGTTGCTACTGGCTAGGGTTCGAACTTTTCAAATCTGATATTGATTTGACATTTCTCGTAGAACAACTCGCTCTTTTAAATACTTATTCATTGACTTAGTAGTTTCTTCGCGATTTTGTCTGCGTAGAATTAGCACGTCCATAATAATGTTCCCCACTTTTTATCCTCTTAAGGGGTGATTTCTGTGATAAAAATCTCCTTCCCTCAAACTATCTCTGTACCTCATCAAAATCGTTTCAGCGGTTTAAGCGTGAAGTGGTTACAGATAGACTGACAAACAGAATTACTTTCGTTGTTTTAATATTGTAGGGATTGGTACGAGCGAGATGCTGGGCATCCAATTAATATGGAATTAGTACAAATCCGATTTTCAAAGTTTCACTGAATCTTTGTGGGTCGGATCTAAGCTCGGACCAATTAATTTTCTTAGGACTTACCTGTGTAAGGAATATAATTTGATATTCACCGTTTGCTTTTCGGTAAAGAAGCCGGACTAAACCCTTGTCGGACCTAATTTCCGCTCGGGGCTTGAAGGTCAGATGGCAGTTGTTATCGTTGAAACTAGTACCTTATATAGAATTCTAGACCTCGGACATGTTCTATCTATATACTGTTGCCTTCGCTCTAAAATAGAGTGAGATAGATACCTACTACGAGTAGATATACAGGGTGAAATATTAATCACCGTGCATATTGAGCGAGGGGATTAGGTACGCCATACTGACCTTTGACTATGGGTACAACTCCGAAATCGCGAAAAAAGTTTTGACTACTACATAGAAAACGGACAGTTTTGACAATCGAGCGCTCGAATTCAAAGAATTTAACATCAAATATCAATGGTTTGTCGCCATTATTTACGCCTGAAATTAATAATATAAATAATCATGATTTTAAATAACTATCGCTGTTGTTTTTAAAACATAATTTCTTCGTTTTATTCAGAGTTTTAAATGTTATATTCGAGCGCTCGAATCTCAAAAATCGCCCCCCTGATCGACCGAAATGTATGAAACAGTCAAAAAAAAGTTCGCAATTTACGAGTTGGTCCCATAGTAAAAGTTGTTCAGTATAGCCTACTGAATAACTTTTACACTATTAGTACCTAATAATGTTATTATTTCTGTACCCTTCCTTTTCTATTTATAATATAATATATGAAGGATGACAAGGACGAGTAGAGAAAAAATAACACTCACAGTTCACATACCACGCTCCTCTTCGCTTCGCTCGTTGTCGCACATATCTTGTCACATGACAGCCTTTAGTGATTATATTATCTAAATTTTCTCGCTCCCCCCATCATCTGTTTTGTTGTGACTAATAAAAAGTCTTATGTTTTGAAATATTTATAACTAAAATATGATATTCAATTTGTATGCGATATTCGTATTATGCGTTACAATACAATACATCGAACTAAAACCCTTTATAAGTAGTCATCAATGTGACGACTTAAATATCTACGCGAGTTTAATCTATGAGTATAAAAGTTATGACATACTTGCCTATCTAAATTATGACAGTGAACGTGTTATGCGTAAATAATTCCCACAAAAGACTATTCTTTTATTTCTTGGCTAAATACTGACTTTTAGTGAATAAACCAACTTTTTACCCGAATTAGTGACCACTTACGTTACTCCGCAGGGCCAAAAAGAAGGAGAAAAAACATATCAGACCCAATCACGCTTCGGTCAATTAATTCCTCTCCAATAAAACAGGCACGTATGAATCCTGACGATTGGATAGTGCCGTATAATCTGCGCATTATTGCACGTTTTGTTATTTCCTGCTGGAAAACGTCAAAAAATGGAGACTTTAGTATAGGAACTGGGAGACGGTTTAGTATTGGGATGGAGAATATTTTGTTTCGATTTCTACTAGTATAACGACTCTTTCAAGCTTTTAAAGTGTAAAATAAAATAATACTTACTTTTTTAGTCGTGTCCATTTACTCGTATTTTCTACTAGTTCTGCTCTGTTCGTACTGGTATTTATTTTATAGTCACTAAAAGTACCTATTTAAGAAGCAAGGCCATTTGTAAATACACACATTCTAGTTCTAGCTAATAAATAATTTCAATTCAATTCAATAAAAAAATTACCTTTCAACCTATATGGTTCATTAGAAGCAAATCATTGACAGGCAAACGGACGTTCGGACAGCGCAAGATTAATTGTTGGCACCCTGTCTAATAAGAATACCAAAAATATTTTTTAGTTGTTGAAAGTTAGAAATACTTATTTATTTTATTTTGGTCACGGAATAATATGTCATCTTGTAGTTATATACCACTGTGCTCCAAGCGTTCAGCTTTTAACTTACAGATTTTTTGGCAGGGTTCACAGTTTTCCAGTCTCATAATTTTGTCGACGGTGATATAGCGTTTCTAGCCACGATGTTAGGAACTTTAAAAGAATCTGTCACGAGATAAATATCAAGTAAGTAGTTGAGGAAATGCAATGAAATTGGTCGATTGCAGCCCCAGAGAGCGGTGACCCCGAATTTCAGAGATAGTCTCTATGCATCTGTATCGTATACTGCCAAACCAATAGAGATAATAACAACCAATCTTCAAATTACGGTATACACGGTTGCACACCGTGGTGATTCTCGTGTCGTTTCTCTATACAAATAATCCCATGTGTGATTTAATTCCATATAATGATATTAGCGAAGAAACTACAAAGTTGGCAAGTCGCAAATATTAAAAACGATTTTACATTGTACAGGCTCAATATTGTATTCGAATGATAAAAGCGTAAATAAAAAAAGCGCAGCTTCCGCTTTGCTGCCACCAAGTGCTGGAATGATCTGTACGTAACTCGAAAACTTTGTCCACTTTTAAAATTCGCATCCGAAAGTTTCTATTGCATAACCAAAAATGCACACACACACAAACTGTTTATAAATTGTGTTACTTTTAACTTGAGTACTTACCTACTTATACACGGTGGGGCCTGTAACTAAAGCAAAAAATTAAAATGTACATTCTTCTCCTCAAACTACGCAACATTTGTATGACGACTTTGAAAAAAAACTTGCGGTTTGAATTTTATTACATTTTAAAGTTAATTCGAACACGCAATGTACTATGAAATTGATTATGTCTGTAGAGTGACTAGACTGACAGGCGATGTCAGACGGAGTTTTAAGTACATTGAAAATACTATTTACTTTGTTTGAAAAAATAACAATCTAAAAACTTTATGATTTTAAAAAGTTGCTACACAAAAGTTGTCTAGTTTGAGGACTAGAATCTACGTTTTAATTTTTTGCTTTAGTTACAGGCCCCACCTTATATATCTATATAGTTAATTTAAATTGCATCTATCACCTACCTACTGGTTTGGTCTAGTAATAACTGCGATGTTAGTGTATGTAGTTAGTGTAGTTAGTTAGTATAGTGCCACCTACTCCACCGTCGCTGGATCTCACTGAAAATCAGCGTCGCAGAGTGTACCATGTGCATCCTGTGACATCAAGCTGAGTGAGGTCCATTTAGCGCAAACGACAGCTTTAGATAGTAATTAGTGTACTCGTACCATTAGTTTTTTAAGTTTTTCTGTCCTTGTTTTGTGCTAATAAATGTCTTTTTTTTTCTTTCTTCTTTCTAAATCCGCGCCACCAACTGGTAAGGTACCTTCTGAAATTGACTATCACAATTTTAGTGATTCTCGATGAGGTCTGTAGGGAATTCGATAGTTTGGGGAGCTAATAGAATTATAAACCAAACATCTGACCGTTTTGTGCAAAAGTTTATTGACAAGTTTGGAAACCAGCGATATAAAAATAAAGAATAAAAGAAACCAAAGAAAATATGAAGTAATATCAAAACCTAATTCTAAACCTCGTCCACAAGGTCAAGCAAGGCTAGTGTATGCCCGAGTATTGTATATTTTCCCAATAACGTTAGACCTTTGAAAATATTAACATTTTATTTTTCGGATAAAGTTTCCAACAACACAACCAAGCTCATTCCCGCAATCAAGTTCTTTCTTTCAAACGCACGACAAAATTGTCGACATCTTTCATCATAATGCCGAATTTACCCCTAAGCGGGTCTTTGTACCGGGATGGATCCAGATCCGACGGTGGAAGCACTTGGTAGCTTCGCAGTATGGTCGATAAAACCGTCTTCAGCGACATCATCGCATACTGGTACCCTGAAAATAGACCATTAAAAATACTTAGTCAGATGATAATTTGTAACAGCAACTCTTGACTGTACACCGGGTTCGGTATATAGCAAGGATAATTAAGACATAGATGGACAATGCCTATACAAAATCGCGTTCCTCGAACCTTCAGGCTATACGTCTGTTTTCGGTACAATGTGCCACAGCGCCATCTGTTGAGTCTGGAGTCGAGTTATTCTGTCAGCGTTAATCGCCGAACAAAATATTAGAAACTAGAATTTATTTATTTAATCTTAATTGCACAAAATAAGATGGTACTAATGGCGGACTTAATGCCATAAGGCATTCTCTACCAGTCAACCAATGGGCTTAACAGAAAGGTTAAGTAGGAATTTAGTGTTTGTGGTGACCGATAGATGACGCTAGTGCTTTAGCCTGAAATAAGGGAACACTATTTTGTATAGGCATTGTCAATCCATGTCTTAATCATCCTTGGTATATAGCGGTTAGCACGAGTGGCACGCAACTAAATAAAAAATAGAGGACCTATACCATCAAATCAGAATACATCTCTCCCTACTGTCAGTTAAATTAAATCCGTGGATACCACAGTGGCCCAATTTGATAACCTAAAACTGAGACCACTTTGAATCACTCAGTACATGTGTCAAATAATTAGTGATCCACGTGTCACAGTTTAGCATGTCAAATAAGGCAATTTTAGCACATGCCCGCTTGGGCATGTGGTAAAATTGTCAAATAAACTCACCAAGACAGTTCCTCATTCCCCAACTAAAAGGGATGAATTGTGCTGGATGCTTCAAGGGCTCAAGGAATCTTTCAGGTCGGAAACAGTCTGCGTCCTCGCCCCAATAGTGATGGTTTCGGTGCACTCCCCAGATGAGCATGGTAATGCCGATCCCTTTCGTTAGAGTGGTTCCGTTTGCTGCACAGAAAACAGGATTTTATGAGATAAAGGATTGCTCAGTGGATAAGGCATACTTGGTTGCCACTGGAAAGCATTAAAGATAAGTTAACGTTGATGAAAGAGATCAGACTTGGTAATAATCCATCCATTCGGTTTTAATTAGGTTTTTCTATATCCTTGATAATTTTTTTCTAACTAAAAAAATCTCTTTTATACGTTCTTTTTCACATTTAGATACTAGTAAATTTGAGGAGCACTTCATAAACTCTCTCGTATAAAGAAAAGAAGCCGTTACTCACATAGGAGAATCTATAAAGCCATACAAATGTGCCTATAGCTCATGAAAATGGTTATTGCTAGGGGGTGTTGCATTACTTCAAATCAGGCATGGCTTTTATTATGTGGCAAAATACTTATGTTAGACACGTCGAGTTTCCGACCTCATTTTCCCAACAGGTGATTTTCAATGTTTTAAAAAACGCTAATATTTTCGTTTTAGTTTTCGTTTCTAACAAAGGACGTTATTATTATTTTTATATGTAGCCTATAGTGTCCCACTGCAGAGCAAAAGCCTACCCCAAATCTTTCCACCGATCCCTATCATGTGCCGTGTCTGACCACTCCGTCAAAAAGGAGTCTAGTTCATCCCGCCATCGCCGGCGTGGATTGCCACGTCCCCGATTAGTTTTCGGGCTCCCACTGTGTAGTGATTTTGCCACACAAAAGTCCTTTTGTTACGGTAAAAGTTCCTAAGGACAATAAAAGTAAGTCTTGGTAACCGGGTAATATGTTAACTGTATGTTCCGGTGTTCGAATCTTGTTCGACGCGGTGAAATTTTCCATTTTTCTTTCCATTATTATAATAAAATTTCAATTTTATTAAAATTTTCTCTTGCAGACGTTTCTGCTTAGTACAAAATTAATTTAGGCTCATTATATTGCAAATATAGTCTACTTTAAAATGTCTCTAGATTTTTTTTCCTTAACATTCCTCCTTTGTGGAAAAAATGTTAGAAACGAAAAATAATACGAAAATTGAAAATGCCCTTGGAATTTCGAGATCGGAAACACGTGTCTCACATAAGTATTTGATCACTATTAACATATAAAAAAATCAGCAATTCTGGATTTAATGCAAGGCAAAATGTACCATATCAACGAATCATTAAGTTCCTGGGCCTGTATTCTAGATTTTTTTTATTCTCACGATATAACTCAAATACAATTCCAATTCATATATAATACAGTTGCATCCAAATTACTGACTAAAACCTTTGACTTTTATAAAGAACATCATTTCAAAATTGGAACCAAATAGCTGAAATAGATCCCAAAAATTAATACTTTAAAAAAATCATAAGTCAAAAACTGTCACTGTTAGGAAGTAGGATGGACTCAGCATAAATATGCTCCCCTATAAAAGGGATTCCCAAAAAAATCCAGAGTCCATTTAATAAAAAAATTATAAGGGCATTCACAATGGAAAGCCGACTATTAACCATCCAAACTTTGATTCAAGCGTTAACAGTCACTAAAACGTTTGACGTATTACGTATATTATACGTTTTAGTGACTATAAACTTACTCCAACTTAAGACGTTGTTCTATACGGCTTACGGTGTAGACGGAATATTACTCTGTGTTAACGACTGAATCAAAATTAGTTTTGATGGGGTCTTAATGCAACTAATATACAACTCCAATGTATTATATAATATTATGTATTGGCTTTGTGCTGGAGTTAGATCATGTTTTAAACGTATTTTGCAGTTAGAATCAGGCTCATGTACCTAGTGGCTTAATTGAAATAAATGTTGATACAAACGCAATGTTATGACGTTGGTGGTCTCTCTAATAATCGCCGGTACAGGGGGATACAGTCGCAACGACTCCTTTATCACAATTTCCAAGTACTTGAGATGTGGCAAATCTTCAACGGTTACTTTCCTATCTGAATCCCCGAACACTTCTAGTAGTCTGTAGAAGAATACATTTTTTCATTTATTTGTTTGGAAGATAGATCTTATGGCATATTGCGCTATGACGTGAGTTCGACGAAGTGATGTAATGGTGCAATGTCTCTTAATATATTCAATATTGGTCCTCTGTCTCCTAAGATGGCTAATAGAATAAACTTTATATGTATAGATGTCATATACAAAGGAAAAAGTGACCTAGGCCTCCGGTGCCCAGGGCTGGGATCGAACCAGCGTCTTCTGCATTCGCGGCAGACGCCTTTACCACTTGGCCACCCGGGTCACAGCTGCACCGGTCGAATTTTCCCGTGTATATGCAATCTTCGTAAATGCTCAGGCGCATTTTAGCCAATCATCTAAGGTAGAACATTATGAGTCCGTACCTCCAATCCGAACTCGTAGGAGTTCATTGAAAGCGAGAGAGATGGCGCTGCCCTCAGTACAACTGAAGAACAAATCAAATTATTTTTAATAAATATTTTGAATTGTTTATTTTTTAAGTAGACACACTACTATCTAAATCATAAACTTTATATGTATAGATGTCATATACAAAGGAAAAAGTGACCTAGGCCTCCGGTGCCCAGGGCTGGGATCGAACCAGCGTCTTCTGCATTCGCGGCAGACGCCTTTACCACTTGGCCACCCGGGTCACAGCTGCACCGGTCGAATTTTCCCGTGTATATGCAATCTTTGTAAATGCTCAGGCGCATTTTAGCCAATCATCTAAGGTAGAACATTATGAGTCCGTACCTCCAATTCAAAATATTTATTAAAAATAATTTGATTTGTTCTTCAGTTCTGCTAATAGAATACAGTCATTATTTAAATTCTTCCGTATTTGTCAACAAAGGACATAAGGCGAGCGTGCTTTTGCTGCAGCAGCCCTTGTTCAAGGTGCGGCTGTGTCAATCCGAAAGTCCCGGGTGCATACCTTGGAATGTACCACTGAGACTGAGTCTCTCGGAACTTATATACGAAATACCATTTGATATTTACCAGTCGCTTTTCGGTGAACGAAAACATTGCAAGGAATCCGCACTTAATACCTACAAGACCTGGCTTACATATGCCAATTTATGGGATTATATTATTATTACGTTGCCGAGCGGACCTCAGGGCTTATTGAGCCGTAACAAAAACCAGGACAAATGTTAGCCTTGATTATTGATGTGATGCCTGTGATACCATCTTTTCTAATATAAAATTTGTTATTAAGTTACCGACGTGAAATGACAAAGGCGATGTAACTTACTCCTTATGAACAGCTTCTTGTATTTCGGGATGACGAGCCAGCATGAGAAGAGTGTAGCATGCACCTACAGCTGACGTGTCAGTGCCTGCACTTATGATCACCTTCATTTCTTCTAGAAGCTCCACGTTATTCATTTTTGATTCTTTCCCTGGTGTCTCCATTATTGTGTCGAGTATGGTTCGTATCTTGGGTTCTGAAATTGTATTGATTGTAGCCTTCCGATTTTGTTTTCGCCTTGGTCTTAGTTCAAGGACAAGGGGAGGGGAGCCTATTTCGCCTAAACTTCCTACAATAGATAATGGCGAACTTATCGAGGTCTAAACAAGGTTCGCTGATGATATTAAGAAATGAAGGTGATCATGAGTGCCTGCACTTATGATCACCTTCATTTCTTCTAGAAGCTCCACGTTATTCATTTTTTATTCTTTCCCTGGTGTCTCCATTATTGTGTCGAGTATGGTTCGTATCTTGGCCTCTGAAATTGTATTGATTGTAGCCTTCCGATTTTGTTTTCGCCTTGGTGTTAGTTCAAGGACAAGGGGAGGGGAGCCTATTTCGCCTAAACTTCCTACAATAGATAATGGCGAACTTATCGAGGTCTAAACAAGGTTCGCTGATGATATTACACTGTTTTCAGATAGTCCGCTACAATATTATAACAAACTATGCGTACGCGTCGTGTTATAATATTAGAACAAACTAAAAACATTTAGTTGTTCTCAAAATTGTACCCTTTATTGGTACTTTTAAAATGTGAAAATATATTGTGCTTACCAGTACTCTTCTTTTCACTAAGTCCATTTAAGTTCTTTCCATTTTCATTAATAATCTAAAAAAATAACAATATAAAACTAATTTGTAAGTACTATTTATATCTTAAGATTTAGGTTAGTGGTAATGATAAGTGAAACACTGTTTAAACTTTAACGTTTTATACGTACGTAAGTTTATAATTTTAAAATTACCTTCGACGTTTAATGATGATGGACGTTGATAATAAGTGAGTTATCGCTTTTGTTTCTAAAGGCGATAATGCTGGTAGTCGAGCAAAAGTTACTCCCATTTAAAGTTTTATGTTAAGTTTGGATTATTTTAACTTTGCATTATTACAAATTACGGGCAAATACTTGTTAATACAAGATAAGATAAGTTATCGAGAACTCAAAATTGCATATGTTGTGGTTATACCGTCTGCATAAAAAACGCACTTATATAAAACAAGCTTAGTTTCAGGCTGATAGTACGGGAGAAGAAAAAAAACAATTATACAAGGTGTAAAAAAATTATGGTGGTTCGTTTAAAGGCATTATGCCTTGATATATTACGTACATTACGTATTCTAATAATTTTAAACAAAAACTTTTCTTTAATTTAATATTTTACTTGATGCAGCTGGCTGGGTGAAACAAAGGCCAAATTAACATAATCAATTACCTCATTGAAAATAGATGTCATATAGTTCAGAAAAAGTGACCAAACCCTCCGGTGTCCGAGGTCAGATCTGGCCTCGGACACCGGAGGGTTTGGTCACTTTTTCTGAAGTATATGACATCTATTTTCAATTTATATATAGTAGTGTAACTAC
Source organism: Pammene aurita (assembly GCA_947086415.1). Lineage (NCBI taxonomy): Eukaryota > Metazoa > Arthropoda > Insecta > Lepidoptera > Tortricidae > Pammene > Pammene aurita. Next base: position 28,483,440 of record OX352297.1, read on the forward strand.
TTAAAAATTGCAAATCAAAAAATATTGAACAAAATAATTTGATTTGCTTCAAGATTCAATTACCTCATTCACAAAGTCGTCAATATAGCTAACAGATCTCTTCATTTCCTTGCAACTTGGCATCATGCTGTAGATAAAATCTGAGTATAGCCACGGTTGAACCATACGTGTCCCTAAAATGGCGACAGTATTATCAAAAGCCCCTAGGAACGGATGATCCACATTTTTCTGTGAGTTGATTTTTACGCCAAGATTTGTTTCTGAAACATGTTTAAATAGTAGCAAAGCTTGTAATTGAAAAAAATGTGAGCATCGAGAAAAGTTGTGAATTTTTGACCATGGTTAGAGTGCCCCACGATGAATATTTTTAGTTTTGGAGGTCCGTAAAATTTTTGGATCTTCACGTCAACATAAGGAGTCCCGTGCAATATGTTATCTTATTACTCTCTGGCTAAAGCTGCTAGGGGTTGTCTGGCATCATTTCCGTGTAAAACAGACGTACAGAATATATTTGTCATATAAAAAAATGTAAAAATCTATGAATCTTGAAGCAAATCAAATTATTTTGTTCAATATTTTTTGATTTGCAATTTTTAAGTAGTTACACTACTATATATAAATTGAAAATAGATGTCATATACTTCAGAAAAAGTGACCAAACCCTCCGGTGTCCAAGGCCAGATTTGACCTGGCGTCTTCAGCTTTCGCGGCTGACGTCCTGACCACTAGACCACCCGGTCACGGCGGAACTTGACAAATTTTCTCATGTATATGCAATCTTTGAATTTGAAACGGCTAGGCGCCGTTGACCATACTCTAAGGGCATGCGCAGTACGTGCTTGCACCTCCTAACCGAATCTCTTACGTGATTCTGGTATAGCGAGAGAGATGGTGCTACCATCTATGAATCTTGAAGCAAATCAAATTATTTTGTTCGATATTTTTTGATTTGCAATTTTTAAGTAGTTACACTACTATATATAAATTGAAAATAGATGTCATATACTTCAGAAAAAGTGACCAAACCCTCCGGTGTCCGAGGCCAGATTTGAACTGGCGTCTTCAGCTTTCGCGGCTGACGTCCTGACCACTAGACCACCCGGTCACGGCGGAACTTGACAAATTTTCTCATGTATATGCAATCTCTGAATTTGAAACGGCTAGGCGCCGTTGACCATACTCTAAGGGCATGCGCAGTACGTGCTTGCACCTCCTATCCGAATCTCTTACGTGATTCTGGTATAGCGAGAGAGATGCTGAAAGCTAAAGACGCCAGTTCAAATCTGGCCTCGGACACCGGAGGGTTTGGTCACTTTTTCTGAAGTATATGACATCTATTTTCAATGGAAAAATCTATATTTAAAAAAAATCTGCCGAGAGGAAAAACACTCCAAAAAAAATTTTTATTTAACGTCCTATAACTAATACATATAATTTTTTGTCATGAAAAAAATATCATAAGAAAGCATATTTAATGTAGTTTTTAAAAACACATACAAGTTATAAGTTTTTGATTGATACAAAAAATCTTCTTAAACATTTTTGCTTACGTTGACTATCTCAAATGGAATACAATAGTAGTTTTCGATACAAGTGCGAGAAGTATGTCATCTGAGCACAAGTACCGAGGTTACATGACACTTCCGCACGTGTGTCGAACAATGTTTTTTAATACAATTGCGAAAAAACTACAATGAAATAAAATTACATTTATATTCTGTCAGTGTACGAAAGACAGCTTCATTCATTCGCGCGTTGTTCAAGTAATACTATTGGGTCTCGCATAATACTCCTTTATGCCCAATCGCGCGTAGTTCAGGAGGGTCATTTATAAGCGGGTCTCGCATAATACTCATTTATTTAAAATTCTGATTGCAAATCGTGCGTAAAATCAAACTTTACGCACGATTTGCAGATCAGATTACTTTTTAGCACTAGTGCATAAAATCAAACTTTACGCACGATTTGCAGCTACATAAACTAAACTTTTTGAGCAATTGTATTAAAAACGTTGTTTATCTACACTCGCATTGTAAGTCCTCTAAAACGTGTTCAAAAACGGTAGGCAATGGCTAGCATTACCACAACCGAATTTACTATGATAAGCTTTTTATCTGTGACAGTAACGTAATTTTAACTTTACATGCTCAAACATTGATGTGTTATGAGTTTTGATAACATAATGTACACCTGCTCGCGCCCGCGCGGCCGCCGACACGCTCCCCCCCGACCGCCGGCACTCTCCCTCCCGACCGCCGGCACAATCGAGTTGGCCATGGCGGTGCAATGGCGGCCATTCTATGGTTTCCGAACACGGCAATTAGTATAAATAATATGAGTGTAAATAAAGCAGTGTATGCAACTGTACGTAATTAGGCCTTAAAACACTCGTGTAATCTTATTATGAAACTCACCTGCGGCTCGTTTCATAAAACCACACTCGTATTTTAAGAACCCTTATTACGTAACAGTTACATAAACTACTATTACGTTCGGCACTCCATCCATGGTCAAAAATTTTCTCGATGCGGAATTTTTTTTAAACTTTTGTACTGACTTGAGTGAAAACCATAAATAACGTACTCTAGGACATCTAGGACAATGACAAGGGGTCACGTGGGAATGAAGTTTCTTAACAAAGTGACCCGTGTTCATTGACCTTGAGTATGTCATATACATAAAAGATCGTGTTATTGAATCATCATCATCCTCCGATAGTCTTTATATGAGCCACGTATGGGATTCGTCGACATGTTTACGACGGCTTGATTATTCTGTGTTATTGTTTTCTTTAATTAGTTGTAGTATTCACGAATTTTCACACACAGACACACGTTACGGACAGTCCAGTTTTATAAGATATTTATAAGGCCAATTCGTTAAAAGTATGTACTTAATATATCTATATATATCTATATCTTAATGTATCACGATCGCTACGATGATACGATGCATCATATACACACGATCTAAATTGCGCCGTGTGCTCGAGTTTAAACAAAATTCAAAAGTCTCAATGGCCATTAGTTTTATGATATATGCAGTTCCAGTTCTCACGCGAACATATATTCCCAACTACTAACCTGACACAGAATCGAAGGTGTACGTGGCCATATATTTCCAGATGGAAAAGTCCCCGGCCCCCACCTTAGGCCGCAAAAGCTCTGCCATCGTAGCACTCTGATTTGCAAATAGCTCCACGAAGGCGTTCAGGTTCTTGGAGCTGAAGATCGGCGATAGGATCTTCCGGCGCGGTCGCCAAATGTGCACTGTTTCAAACCACCGATATGTCATATTTAAAGAACGGGTTAAACAATCTGCCCAAATAAATGGCCCCACAATAGTGTTGTTAGAATGTACAACAGTTTTTCGGTGAGTTGATCAGACTTTAGTCCGTGATAAGGCTGGCCAAATTTTCACGAGCCATATTTTCGGTAACTCTTGTTTGAGACGGTACCTCTACTATATTCTAACTCAATGGTTCAAAAATATAATTATTACAACAAGTTTTTGAAATTCGCACTAAGTAAAAAGTTAGAGAAAAGTTACATCGAAATTTTGACAGATATATCAGACATTGAATAATGAATGAATCAATTATACGGGTTAACATAATTTTGGTGATTGTAAATTGACACTGAATTCGATGCTAAAACCTACCACGTCTATATTCAATGTAGACTGTTGGTATTTTAAGATGTAGATATGTCAATGTCCCGCAATTAAACATAATTTTCTAATCTGTTTAGAACTGGAACTATGAGAAGGAAGAAGACAAAATTATTCCATTGACAAATATCTAGGCGAACTAACCTGGAGCGGTTAAACTTCCATTAGCAGTAAAAGGGCGAAGGCAGTGAATTACTTTTTCGTCTTTAGTAAGGCAATTCTTCAGAAGCAAGTCTGCTACTACAGGATCCGAAACACCTAAAAAAATGTAACAAGTTCTAATATATTGAAATAGGAGTAATCAAGGTTATACTTATGTAAGAAAAAATTTAAGATTGGAAATGGGCAGAAATACCTACACGCCCTTATGCAAGAAATACCAAAAGGTCCGTATGACTATAAAAAAAGTTTTTTAGAGATAACTCAAAAATGGCTAACCTATAATGGCGCATATTCCTTGGACTTATGGTTCAAAATAAAGACTTAAGATGTGCAATTTAATATCAACAAATTTATGACATTCAGTTACATGCATAGAGTGGCCCTTTACAACTGCAATTTTATTACAAAAGTAAGTACAAAAAACACCTTTTGTTTATATTTTATTACATAAGGACGGATGGAGGGACAGACGGACATGACGAAACTATATGCCTTCCGTTTTTGTCTACGGAACCTTAGAAATATATTAAAAGTTAGTGTTAACATTATTTTTGTTCATTTAATATATGATATTGATATAGCAGGTATCCGAGCTAGGGGCTTAGCCAAGATGACAATCGTTTGTAGAAAAAGAAACGAAACGCTATCTGTCTCTCTATCACTCTTAATTCCATATTAGTGCGATAGAGAGACGATTAGCGTTTCGATTCGTTTTCTACAAACGATTGTCATCTTGGCTACGCCGCCTAAGCCCCCCGGAATGTATAAATAGGTAATCTTGTATTTCAGTACAAAAAACAAAGTTCAGTGTCTTCTCTCATACTAATAACTAAACACACGAGAGACGTTTAATAGTAGTTTATGTGACTGTTACGTTTTAAGGCCTAATTACGTACAGTTGCATACACTGCTTTATCTACACACATATTATAAATCCAAAATGAAGTGTTCGGAAACCATTCGAATGACCGCCATGACCAACTCGATTGTGCCGGCGGTCGGGCGGGCGCGTGCCAGCGGTCGGAGAGAAGGGCAGATTTTCATTACGTTACCGTAGGTAATGAATTTTCATACGTTTTTACCACACCGTCACAGATAATACACTGATTTTGCGTTACTGGTTGCAATAATGGTGGTAATTACATACGGTTTCCGAACGCGGAATAGAGGATTTATGATATTGGTGTAGATAAAAAATATAACCCGGCATTCCAGATACATCAAACAAGTTTGTCGTTACCTAAGTATAAGTTACAACCATTCCAGTATGCTAATGTTCCGCCTTGTTGTATAGCATCCCGTGCAAGCCTCTGGAAGGCGTTCATTCGATCTGAAACAGAATTCCACTTAATTGCCTTATCAAACGAGCGAGCGTAGCGAAGTGAAGTATTTAAAAACTTTGTCATCTAGCTATCGTACGCCCTTGAATTTCGAAGTTTTTATTTTATTTTCGATACTTTGTTCTGCGGTTGTTCAAATTAAAATAAATGGTAAAAACTTAATTAAAGTAAATAAACTGAAATAGATGTCATATACTTCAGAAAAATTGACCACGTCCTCCGGTGCCCTGTAACTTGGGCACTTTTTCTGAAGTTTACAGCGCTCCTTTGACCATGTGACTTTAAATGCAAGGATCGATATTGCTCATTAAACTGAAGAACAACTTCTGAAAATAACTGGATTCCTAAAAATTTGATGGGTGCCGGCGTGACCCGGGTAGCCTAGGGCAAGGTTATGGTTTAGGGCTTCTGCCGCGAATGCAAAAAACGCTGTTTCTATTCCTGCCCTCGGTACTAGGGGCCTTGGCCTTTCGTATATGCCATCTTTCAATTTATAGTTAACATAGTAGTGTTTCTCTATAAAATATAACGGTTACACTCATCTTTAGTCACTTCGCGCGACATGTTGTCTCCATCTTCAAGCACTATCCGAACCGGCGCGTGGCGCACTACTGCACAGCGCGTTGCCGACTGCCGGCCTCGGCACTCTTAGTGCTTGAAGATGGCCTAGGCTCTCCGAAACCTGTCGCATGAAGTGACTAAAGATACGTGAGTGTAACCATTATATTATATAGTGTTAGTATGTCTCCCGAAAGTTTAAATTTAATAGTGTGTTTCTACTTAAAAATAAGTAATCGAAATAATTTTAAACAAAAAAGAACCGACTTCACTTAGCCTCCACCTTTCCAAAAGCAAATGCCCGACCTACTGTAAAAAACGCTAAAATCACTATAGGTGTGCCTATAATAGTTGAAGAGTTCCTTCGATTTCTCCAGGATCCCATCATCAGATCCTGACCCTGATTACAATGGGATCAACTGTGAAGTATACTCTTTCAAACAAAAAAGAATTTTCCAAATCGATCCAGCCGTCTTCGAATAATCGGTGAACATTGATAAAAAAATAAATTAAAAAATAGCAAAAAAAAACAAAGATCCCGACGAATTGATAACCTCCTCCTTCGAAATCTTGAAGTCGGTTGACAATTTGATTTTTTCTCTAATTGTAAATAAAATTAATTGATTGATTATAATATGCGCAGGATCGATCAAGGGGTTATTGAGCTAGAAGGGATTGTACTTAATATTGGTCAACTCGTTCGAAAGTAAATAGAGAGTTGTCAGTTTGAGGCGGACTACTAATATTAATGGTTTTATAATACAAGTTTGAATAGACTAATCCTGAAACAGGCCCTGAAACTTCATCTTGCCCTGTAGACACTTTCAATGAGGAGGAACTATAAGTAAGTAATTGCTAACTATACAACTTCGGCAAGTTCCTAATTATACATTCATAGATACCTACGAGTAAGCATTATCTAAGTCATATCTTGTAAGCTGAGATTCTTAATTACTTCCAACATTCGAGATAATTAAGCATATTCCATGGCGAATTCATGCATGTACGTGTAAGTAGCCACGTTATATATATACAAACAAATAATACTATCACTGATGAACTGATTATGGACAAAACAGCTTATATTATATTATGTATTGTATTCTAACTTTAAAACACGTATAAACACGATCCAGCTTAAAACAACTCAACGCAATACAGCTACGGCATAAACATCCGAATCAGAAATATCAGAATTTGCTTGAGAAATATTCCAACGCAACTCCAATACAACTTCAATATTGGTTGATTGTTTGTTGTGTGTTAGAGTTGTATTGTTAATGTATTTTAAAATTAGAATCCGGCACCAGCTCTCTGCCTTTTCGCCGAATAACGTTTTCCATACTGTTTCATTTGCCAAATGTGCCATTTGTCATACTGCATTAAACCATAAAAATTTCAGAATTGTTATAAAACAAACCTAACTTGACCTATGGTTCTACATGATGATTATAAAAACAAATCCTGAAACATTTACAGTTTCAGAAAAAAATGCAGTATGCCAAATGACACAGTTCGCAAATGAAACAGTTTGGGAAACGTTATTCGGCGAAAAGGCAGGATCCCGGACAAAACACAGCCCAAGGTAAAATTTATAATTGATTAGAGAAATTTGATAGCACGTGATTTACATACATTTGCAAACAGATTTGTATGCCAGGAGCTGTCAGATTAGTCCACTCAATTATGAATTCTACTTTAGGGGCGGAAAATTTCTATATTCTTGAAATATATCCTTATTATAAAATAATGAAGAAGAAATATGAACTTGACAAAGACAGGACTTTTAGATATTCGACCCTTAAGGGGATGAAACGGGGTTAATATTTTAATAGCTCTTACGACGAAGAAGCCGATATATGCTAGTTTTAATATACTACATAACAAATTTTAATAAATTTAAGACATCATTAAGATAGTTAAACAATACCATCCTTGAACAATAATAAATACATTACTTCATTATTGCATTGTTTCAGTCGCTACATGCACATAAATATGGTGACTATGGTAGCGAATATTATTTATTGTTTGGAACCTGCATTCATACAAGGTGTAACAAAAATGCTCGTGATCCGTTTAAGGTCCCAATTGGTATTGTATTCAAATTATGAAAAACTAAAAAAAATTCACGCGAAAAAAAATTGGTTTTGTATGGAGGGTCGGCCGGCAGGGATGACGTGTCCCATACAACACTTTTTTTTTCGCGTAAATAACTTTTTTTAGTCGCAATACGACACCAATTATGCCTTACCTTACCTACACCTTAAAATGATCACCACTATTTATATTACACCCTGTATAATATTATATTTTATAAGTCAAATGTCTTACCTTCAGTATACACTAGTAGTGTTTTGTTATTTCAAGATTAAACCATTAATTGAATAGTATTGTATGTTGTTAGTTTTAATTAATAAATACTTACCTTCATCAGTGCCTATGAATATATAGGCATGTCCAATAAGCGGCAGCGCTGGAAGACTCGTTGGCAGTTCTTTAGCTATTTGCTTCAGCTTTTTTCTATATCTATATCCTGACATCCACCAAATCCATATTGTAGCGCTTAGTAGTATAAGTAACCAAATCATTTTTTTATTATAACTTATTTTAAATTTATTTACTCAGTCTTGGCAGCAATATTTTATAAAATTAAAATATTTTAAACCGTTACGACAGCACGACCAGAGTCATACTCCGTGGCAAATAGGTATAATAGATTTCCTGTTAGTTATTTATGTTCATCAAGCCCCATTGACGCAAAGGCGTGAGAAAAATGAAATTGAAAAGAGCAAACTGGAAAAATATCGATGGTTCTCTTTAGAAATGTACATGGAAATATTTTGATGAGAATTGATAAGGAACCCGATATAATTATCATTACCAGTCGGATTGTGATTCGACAACCGAAAGTTGAAAGTCGCTAGTGAGACCACTTTGAATCACTCAGTACATTTTTCAAACAAAACAACTAGTGATCTCGCATAGATATCCATGTGTTATAAAAGGGGTCTACGTTATACGTTACTACGTAGACTCCTTATACGTCTATAATCTATTCCACAAAAACTCGTTTTTGCCTACACGTATCGTTTTGGCAGTTTAACTTTATTTCGTAACCAACTGAAATAAACGTAGCCTTTTTAGAAAAAAAAACTTTAAAAAACGAATTACAAAGTTAACCAGAGACACGCTTTGCTCATTTTACGTTTCCCGCTTGTTCAGACAGAGATCTCTATCTATCTCTACTCATTTGAGTGAAAGAGACGCAGATAATCGAATTTTGAATTCAAGGTTCGTAAGTTCAATTAGCACCGCAATATTATGAAAAACACTTAACCGTGTAAAGAAACATGAGCCTATGATTTATTTCAACGAACGACATATTGATAATTTCTTGCAATGAAATTGATCTCTAGGAAGAACGCGTAAACTCTCGACTTTTATTATAATTGTAACAATTATACATACATCCATGTGCCAACCAATTTGATTCCTAAGCCACTGTAGAACCCTGTCATAGTGGCAGTTGCCCGTGGAAACCAGAGAGTTCTAAACCAGGAGAGGCCCTGAGTATCATTTCCCCTCTGTCAAAAGTATTGGCGGAAAATCTAGTACATCTATAAAAACTATTTCAATAATCGATGTCACGCATTTTCATCATCGCTGTCACCATCGGATAACAAGCTCCGTGAAAATGCCCTTATGCGCTGTTTTTGGATGTAAAAAAATGTTATATTTCGTCTAGTTTACAAAAAGATGAAATACTATTTCAGATGTAAGTACAGTTTTACTTTATTTATCATTACTTTCGTAATAAAAGATTTAACCTAAATCGAAAATCAAGCTTCGTTTACAGAATCGATTCAAAGACAATCGTTTTCTTTCTGACGGGCAGTAACTATTTGACGTTTGACACTTCTTCATATTTAACGCGCTTAAGGATTGCTGTCCTCTATATTTTGTTTGAAAATACAATCAAAAATGATCCTTGGCTTTTTTGTTTGACATTTCCAAAGACTGCATCCAATAATGAACCATATGTTACCATCTGTACAGTCGACTATCTATTGCTCTATTTAGTGTTATGAAGTATAAAAAGAATATGTCAAATACGTTTGGTGTTTCAAGTCAAAGGTACATCTTTGTCGGTTGTCAATAAAGCGTTGCTGCCATAAAAATTCATTTAGAAATAAACTGTATTAACAACCGACAATGATGTACCTTTGACTTGAAAACTTCACATGCGTGCTACCTCGCCCCCCTCAGATTTTGGCAGACTTTTTTGTTTGGAAAGATGAGGCGAAGCGTACTCCATTTATAGAGCTTTATGGTGGAAACAGATAAACGTAATGAACTAAGAGCTGGCCATGTCAGATATGACACAATAATGAGAGCAACAAAACCCGTCTGGTTAGATTGCTATACTATCCTTATTGCTAGATCCGAGCATCTGGCAGCTTTTAATGGGTAGGTCAGAGTAACGGATAAATAAATATATTGAGTTCAAAAGAAGTAATGCCAACATAGGTAAAAACTAGGGGACAGGGCCCATATTTTAACATGATACCAAAAACATTGCGTATTATTGCGGAAACAAAAACTGTTGGCGACAAACTGTGAATTAAATTATACATCATTGGTCACTACTTTCCCCCAACTGAAACCCCTAGCAATCATAGTTATAATCCACTTAATTGCATAATTTCCCACAATATTGCATCAAAACCAGAACTCTAGGATTTCTATTCTTGAAGTGGTTTGCATTCTTTGACCTCCACCAATGAACAGCTGACAGATGTCGGGATCTAAAAATAAGGATAGCATAGTATACGAGAGGTTTCGTTGCTCTCATTATTGTCATATCTGACGTAGCCAGCTCTCCATCTATAAGTATTGTGACAAGGTTCTATAGTGGCCTAGCAATGAAATTGGACGACTGTACACGCAGGCTTTATTTCCAGGTCATTATATTAATTATCGGTAAGTTGACTGATCTTGTGTAGGTATACAATTACTTTTTTCAATAATTCTATTGTTATGTCGTCAAGGATGCTAAAGTACCTAATGGTAACGAAATGCACTTGAACAATAGATATTTGTACAACAAGAGAAGAAAGTTCATATTTACTTCGAGTCCTGAGCAAGCGAAAGACGTAGGTCGTAAGGTCGTAGAATCTTGAGCGTAGAGAGGGACTCAAAAGCACAAGATGTAAATAACTTTATTCTCGTGTTGAACACACTATTTTTCACCTCAGCAGTGAGAAAATATAAAAAAAACAACCTGAAAGATGCTTAATTCTTCTTTGTCACTTTATTCACTCGTATTTAATATAATATTCTTACGTTTGAGTTCAAAAACCTCAATCATAAGTTAATAGCACAAAAAATAATCAAAATAGATTAAATATTTTTATAATATCTATGCCGCCATTTTGACTTTTGTCAACTTTTTTTTATTTGCGTTCGGTAACTACTGTTTGATCACAATACGAGAGATTGTTGTAAGTAATAATATTTTTCTCATGATAATCTTGTAATTTTTCCGTTTATACTTATTTTATTTTGAAATAAAGAACATAAATTATTTTAAGTGTTATTAAACATTTAAATTATATTTACAAATTAGTACTTGTGCGCGTTTCAGAACGTTTCTTACTGACTCTATTTTAGGGGTCTGCTATCGAAAGTTCAGAATACGAATTAAAATTAAATAAAATTAGATTGAATGACGTTTAAAATATTTCTGTCTCACTCTATTTACTAACGATGTGAAAAAGACAACGCGAATAGACTCCGAGTATTTCGAATTTGTATTAGACCTCGCGCGAAAATTGAGTTTTGCTCACTGTTTATAGATACCAAAGAACACTCGTTCCTGCTGCTGAAGTAAAAAATGTATTTTCACTCGCTACGCTCGTGATTCTATTGTAGAATCTTTCGCTTGCTCAGGATTCAAAATTACCACTCGGAAGTAAATATTAACTTTATTCTCTTGTCGTACAAATATCTATTAACAACTTCGCTTAGCTCGGATCAATGGAGTCTGGCTTCTTTGCCCATTCGGAGTGGGGGCCTGGGTTTACGGTGCGCGCGGGATGTGGGACTGCCGGCCTTCTTGGCGTCGGCGGGGGGGTTGTGGGCCTTGTTACTGACATTATCTCTAACAATGGTGACAGGGCAAATATTCCCTACGCGTCTGATGCCGTGGCGGCTTGGTTGGCCCTCAAGCCGGGTGTGCAGTTACCTGAGAGACCGGACCAACAGCGCGCGTGGGATGATGTGGGAATTAAAAGGGTGTTTGAGGGCCTGGTTGGGAGGGCAGTGGGTGTGGACAGGGCTAGGCTGTTGGCGGTGTCGAGGCCAGAAGCTGGAGCGTGGTTACGGGCGCTGCCCTCTCCGCATCTGGGCACTCTTCTCGACGATGATTCGATGCGGGTGGCTGTTGCTCTCCGCCTGGGTTGCGATGTTTGTGAACGTCATTTATGCATCTGCGGCACCATGGTGGAGAGAAACGGTCATCACGCTTTGAGTTGTGGTCGATGTGCCGGCCGATTCCCACGTCACCACGCTCTCAATGAAATTGTCCGGAGAGCGCTAGTCTCGGCAAATGTTCCGTGTGTATTGGAGCCATCAGGCCTTAGTCGCACGGACGGTAAAAGACCTGATGGTTTGACCCTGGTGCCGTGGCATAGTGGGAAGTGCCTTCTCTGGGACCAGGGACCGGAACCGGTAACCATTAAAGGGGTATTAGATTGGGTATTTGATAGAGTTGTTTTTAAAAACCCTATCAATTCGGTAAGCGTATCGTTTGACTTACCCGAACGAAAGGCTAACCATGTCAATACAGTTAATTCGGGTAAGTGGTTACAACCCAGCATATGGTTTCCCTATCAGATAGGGTTTTTTAAATGCGATTAAGCTATTTTAAACTCTGTGACCAATACATTTGGCTTATTTATTATTCGAGCACCCTACGAGCTAAGCGCTGCCGGTATGGCGGCACGAGCGAGCCTACAGACAAACAAGAATCTTTTTGCGTATGTTTTCGTACTTACGCCTTTGATCTAGACGCTATTATTGCTTGTTAGTGCGCTAAAAGATCGTTGTGTGGTGCCGGTGTTTTTGTTCTTGCCATTCGAGGGTGACGGCTCGTGTCGATTGAATCTTAGACCCAGGCTTATAGGAACCAAAATCAAATGCATATTGTGAAGTGTTAAAATATATAATTTTGTGTTATTCTAGTTATAGGTAGTACTTTGTTTCAATGGCTCCAGCAAAATGTTACGCCGTTCACCGATACTTCTAGTATAATGAAACGATCAATATCAGTCATTGTTGGACACTCAAGAATAAAATGATTATTTGAGAAAAATATCGTAAGAATAAACTTATGTTGATTGTATTCCCGTTAAAATGATTCAAAATAATTTCGTCGGGACTAATTCATATGCGAGAAAATGTAATAAAAATAATTGATTCTTAACAGAATTATTTAATCATGCTTTTTATTTTAAATAATGTTCCGCGTATATGAATGTATTCTGGGTTTATCGGTGTAAGAAAACATCGTGTGGAAACTGGACCTAATCCCAATAAGGCGTAGTTTCCCTTATGCCCAGCAAAAATTATATCTGTTTTAAAATCCACGGTAGGCAGATATACTCTTTTCACTTCTCATGCTCGTAAAGTTCGACTTTAAATCGTGCGTGGACGATATAAAATCGCATTTTAAGCTCTAGGGCATAAAGTAAAATTTTCTTCTAAGACCAAGAATGTGGCTCAACAGCCAAACAGAGTCAAAATATATTGCACAATTTAATTGAACAGTAAAATTTCGTAGAATACTGAAACTTGTTCTTTTATTATATTCTTGTACTCAGATATAATAAGCTTTCTGGCCCAGACAATTCCTATTGGATGGGATTTTTTTTTTGTATAGATCAAAGTGTCAGGAATTGATACCAATAAAATTCATAAGTGAATATTGGGCGCTAAGGTGCCAAAAAAATGGTAAAAACCAGTTTTTCGCTTCTAGAGGAAAAACTACGGCTCCGACAAAAAATAATTAAATGTAACAAATGTCCGCAATAAAAAAACAAAGAGAATGAGCCCCAGTAGAGCAAAATCTGTTTAGAGGATCGTCCGCAATTTGCAAAAAACACGTTTTTTTTTCAAATATTGTAAATTCAATAACTCGCGTTCCGAAAGTTCTGGAGAGCTGAAATTTGAATATGATGTCAGTTTTGTGGTCCTCTAACTACAGTTAAATGGTCAAATGAAAATATTGTAAACTTTTTGCAAACCGTCGAATTTTGCAAAAAGTGACCTTTTTTTAAATCGACTGGGAGGGTATTTTAATTTTCGAAAAACGTTATAATTTCGATTTCTATGCATTAAGGAGGAGTTGAACTACAAATTTCCAAGTTTACAAATCATTTGACAAAGAATAAAGTTGTTTAAATAATCTATGAAGTGCCAAATAATAATAAAAATAGTCAATTTTAGTCTATGAGTGTAAAATAATTTTGTCCAGCTAGATCGGGCGTTTGGGCCATAGTGCGCCGCTGCCGCGCGCGCAAAAAGTGTCTGATCTTCATAGATTATTTAAACAAGTTTATTCCTTGTCAAATGATCTGTAGATTTGGAAATTTGTAGTTCAACTCCTCCTTAATGCATAGAAACTGAAATTATAACGTTTTTCGAAAATTAAAATACCCTCCCAATCGATTTAAAAAAAGGTCACTTTTTGCAAAAGTCGACGGTTTGCAAAAAGTTTACAACATTTTAATTTGAACAATTAACTGTAGTTAGAGGACCACAAAACTGACATCATATTCAAATTTCAGCTCTCCAGCACTTCCGGAACGCGAGTTATTGAATTTACAATATTTGCAAAAAAAATGTGTTTTTTTGTGAATTGCGGACGATCCTCTGGACCGATTTTACTCTACCGGGGCTCATTCTCTTTGTTTTATAATTGCGCACATTTGTTACATTTAACTATTTTTTGTCCGACCCGTAGTTTTTCCTCTAGAAGCAGAAAACTGGTTTTTATCATTTTTTTGCACCTTAGCGCCCAATATTCACTTATAAATTTTATTGATATCAATTCCTGACACTTTGATCTATACAAACAATTTTTTTCCCGTCCAATAGGAATTGACTGTACTTTTTATGATTTTTCCGCTAATTTTATCTGAGTATTGCTATAATTATTTGAATTGCGTGTTTTCTATAATTAAATAAATGAAATCAAATAAAATAGGAGTTGATAATAGTTTAGAAATGCCCCGAAATGTTTTGATGACTTGGCAGAACATTTCTAAATTCACATGTTAAAAATTCAAAAAAATATATTAAAAAATTAATTGGTTGGAACCATATTTGTTTTCATTGTAACATTTTTGTTACAACTTGAAATTGTTTTACGATTACCGATAAATAATTTCCTCGCAAATGAAGTGAAAATTAGAGTGTAACCCTCGTCCATAAAACCCATTTTTCACTCGACTTTTAAACGCCTCGCGTAAAATCGTACGTTTTATGCACTTGTTGTACAATCTACTATTATAATATAATAAAAATAAAAATTAAATAAAAATTAAATAATAATGAAAATAAAATGAAAATAAAACGCAAACGAAACGAAAACGAAACGAAAAAGAAACGAAAATGAAACGAAAACGAAACGAAAACGAAACGAAAACGAAACGAAAACGAAACGAAAACGAAACGAAAACGAAACGAAAAGAAAAACGGAAACGAAACGGAAACGAAACGAAAACGAAACGAAAACGAAACGAAAACGAAACGAAAACGAAACGAAAATGAAACGAAAACGAAACGAAAACGAAACGAAAATAACATAATGAAAAAAAAAATGAAAATAAAATTTAAAAAAAAATGAAAAAAAAATAACAAAAATATTATACACTGAATTTTTTTTAATATAAAATGAAAAAAAATATATATATACACGGTGAATCTGAGTATCCCGACAGATTTTAACCATAAATTCCTGATAATTGACTGATAAATAACTGACTGAGACTAAAATGTCGTATAAACTTTTCTGGAATTAGCCTAGTTTCAGAGTTCTTCTTCCTTGTCGTTACACTCTTTACAGAGTGGTCGTGACCAAAATGTACTAATTTATTTTAATTGACAGTTTTACCAATAACATTTATGTTCAAAAGCATTTTAAAAATCCGAAAAATGAAAAAAAAATTTTTTTTGGCGAAATCTACCAAAATTCATAAAACATTTATTACTCCTTATGACCTCAGGAATTTATGGTTGAAATCTTTCGGGTTACTCAGATTCACCGTGTATAATAATAATAATAAAAAAACCAGTCCATCTTGAATTTTAAAACAGATATAATTTATACACCCCGAATAATTAACCGAAAATAACTACCATGACTATTTTTCAGTAAAAAGTATATACCATCGCCACCGCCATCTTGGATTATAAAACAGAAATAATTTTCGAAATTACATCCCCTAATTATAAATATTAATTATTTGAAACGGGGTATTTACCTCGCACCCGAGATATCGGGTGCCCAATAACGCACGCCATATACATGGTAAATACCCCGTTTCAAATAATATTTATAATGTGAATGACCATGTGAGCTTAAAAAATCGTATATCCCATAATTAGCTGAAAACGACTACCAATCCCTACGCCAATTCATGGGATTAGGTTGCCAAGCGGACCACAGGCTCAACTGAGCCGTGGCAAAAGCCGAAACAAACTCTAGGAGGATGAATATTGGTTTGTGCCAAATCGATTTGAATATGAATAAAAATTGTGTTTTTATTCAAAATAATTATTGCCCATCTCATCAGTACGTGCGAACTATGCAAAAATAAACTGAAGGTAAGACACATTTCTTTAACAGAAATTCTTTAATTTAAAGTTGTGTACGTGAGCAGAGGACTGGACTGTGAGTGTGACTTTTCCAGAATGAATAAACGACAGCAAATCTTATATTTACTCAATTTGTTCCGCCGCCACCTCTCCTTTTCCATATCAAATGAGAAAGATAGAACTGCCTGCCTGCGTGGAAAAGAGACAGGAAAAGGGTAGCCCTATGATAGGGTAAGCGGTAAATATTAAAGCTATCTTTACCCCATTCGACTCGGAAACCACATTGAAAAGGGTTAAGCCTATTCAAAATGATTTCCATATCGATAGGGTAACCCAATGATAGGGTAACCCTATCATTAGGGTAAGACTTTAATAGGGTTACCCTATCGAAACGATTAATCAAATGAAGGGGTTTTCCGGTCCCTGTCTGGGACGCTACGTGCGTCAGCACTTTTGCGGCTTCGCACCTCGGTCGCACCACGTGCACGGCTGGAGCAGCTGCTGAGACGGCGGCTCTTAGGAAGCGGGACAAATATTCTGCATTGCAGAATTATTTATTTGTCCCGCTCGCGGTAGAAACGACCGCTTGCTGGTTCGGAGGCCATAAAATTTGTTAAGGAGATCGGGCGTCGTCTGGCGGAGAGGGGTCATGACCCCCGTTCCGGGTCATTCCTGGCGCAACGTCTGTCCATCGCGATTCAGATTCGCGATTCGATCAAATTCGATGTTCCAAATTTGAAACTCAGTGCTTAACAATATTTGAGCATGCAAAGTTAAAATTACGTTACTGCCGCAGATAAGAAACTTAACATAGTTAAATCGTTTGTTGTAATGCTTGTCATTGTCTACGGTTTTTGAACGCATTTTAGAGTACTTACAGTATGAGTGTAGATAAAAAGTTTTAAATTATTTACGACACGCATGGTCAATCTACAATAAAATACCCCGTCGCCGTCGAGTACCGATACTCTCTTGTTTTTCTGTGATATGTGTCAAATTGATGTCTAGTTACTTTGTAAACATCGTATGTCACTTAATTTGACAATTTTATAATTTATTAAGTGCTGCCATTAAAGAGACTTTATCTGTATTGATTTGTTTATGTAGGGTAACCATGACTACAGAAAATAACATTTCTACGTAACAAAAAGGTAAAAAAATAGGAAGGCGTTATTGTTTCACTTAAACGACCAGTATGGTGCCCATAAGGGCTGGAGGCATTGCCGCGCTGGACTAATACTGATGCGCTGGGCAAAGTATGCCCCAGCCTTCTTCACCCGTCACATCAATAAGGCGCTTCTCTGCTGGCTCCTTCCTATATTTCCTCTTCTCTTCAGGTTCTCATCATCACAAAAATCCGTATAATGCATTTATTTGTCGTTCTTGTCCGACTATAAGAACCATTGTACGTTTTTGTTGATGTCATACAATCGCGCGTCTGCCATATGTTTCATTTGTTTCGTAGGCTCTCCGAAACATGTCGCGCGAAGTGACAAAAGAGAGTAAGTGTAACCGTTTATATTTTATAGTGTTAGTATGGCTCACGAAAGTTTAAATTTAATAATCTGAAGCATTGAATTTTACGTGGCTATTAATCAAAGAGATCTAAGTTGATATAAATCTAGGATTCGCGTTTAACTCCGACCGCATCCGCTCTGGCTGCTCTTATGGACTAAGAGTTGGCCACGTCAGATATGACACAATAATGAGAGCAACGAAACCCGTGTAATAAGATTGCTATACTATCCTTATTGATAGATACGGGCATCTGGCAGCTTTTAATGGGTGGAGGTCAAGAGTGACAGACTAGCAAAAATTTTCAGTTAATAATAAATAAATAAATAGTAAGCTCAATCGACGATATATGTAATAGATATATACATATAAATACTTAAATACATAGAAAACATCCATAACTCAGGAACAAATATCCGTGATAAACACACAAATAAATGCCCTGACCAGGATTCGAACCCGGGACCTCCTGCTTCATAGGCAGGGTCACTACCGACTAGGCTAGGAGACCGTTTTTCAGTTGGAAAAAAGTAATACCAAAGTAGATAAAAACTACCGAAGTTGTCTTATTTATAGAGTACGGGGCCTATATTTTAACATTAGAATAAAAAACATTGCTAGGCGACAAACTATGAATTACATTAGGTATACGTCGTTTTGGACTACTTTCCCCCATCAGAAAGTTTTAGCACTGATATAATCTAAATATTTATATAATACTGCATACAAACCAGAACTCTATGATTTGTATTCTTAAAGTGGTTTGCATTCTTTGACCTCCACCACTTTACAGCTGCCAGATGTCCGGATCTAGAAATAAGAATAAACGAGAGTAACGAGAGCAAAGTAACGAGAGGAGTTTCGTCGCTCTCATTATTGTGTCATATCGGACGTGGCTAGCTCTCCGTCTATTGCAGATAGCCGGCCTCATCTCCTTTACTTACTTCACTTAATTTGAGTCTGCGCCAGTGGAATTTTACTTCAATAATCGACCACGCTCGGTTTATTTTCGGTTTCTAGCCTACTCCGAATATTCCAGTACTTGTAGTACGGTAATCATCACCAATTACTTTTGGTAAACACACAAATTGAACAACCTGATCCTACCTGAGCCAGGGAACGCCAAACATACGCCATACGCTCAACGCTTAAACCGATCGATTCGTTATTGTTACAAGAACACTGATGATCCGTTCAAGGGCATAATTCGTATCGTATTTCGACATGGGAAGGATAGGATAAAAAACCGGCCAAGAGCGTGTCGGGCCACGCTCAGTGTAGGGTTCCGTAGTTTTCCGTCCGTCACAGTAAGTGTCCCCACTTAAGAGTTAATAACACCGCCATGTAGGATATGATATGAGAGTTCCACGTACAGCGACATCTATCGGCAAATTAAGTAAACTATTGCGCGCGAGCTTAAAGTATGGAAGATGATTTTTATGGAATAATTCTTTATTGCGTGAACCGATTTTCACCGTTTTTACTTTATTTGAAAGCACGTCATTTCATTGTAATTTTGTAGAAATTACAGGTACAATAAACACCTGCTTATGCGGTTAAATTACAAACTTAGTTCAGAAATTATTTTGTATTTTTTTTTCAAAAACTATTCATCCTATCAAGTTCAAAATAATTTTCCTAGAAAGTTTTTATAAAGTTCTACTTTTGAGATTTTTTTCATATTTTTAAAACTTACGGTTCAAAAGTTAGAGGGGGGGGGACGCATATTTTTTTACTTCTGGAGCGAATATTTCCGAAAATATTTACATTATCGAAAAATGATTTTAGGAAACCCCTATTCATTTTTAAATACCTATCCAACAATATATCACACGTTAGGCTTGAAATGAAAAAAAAAATCACTCCCCACTTTACGTATAGGGGAGGTACCCTAATAAAAAAAAAAATTCCACTTTTTATTTTACCACTTTGTCGGCGTGATTGATATACATATTAGTACCAAATTTCAGCTTTCTAGTGCTAACGGTCACTGAGATTATCCGCGGACGGACGGACGGACGGACGGACGGGCAGACAAAGCGAAACTATAAGGGTTCCTAGTTGACTACGGAACCCTAAAAATGTTTGAATGCCAAAAAAATTGTAGACTCGTCGACCTAGCTAGCCAACTCTCCATACAATATTGTTTTTTTTTTTGTGATTTTGTATAATTTTCCTTATTAGAATACAGATAACAATTATGTCTCTAAATATACCAACAGCTTTTTGTAACACCACAAGTCAGTACCAGAAGTACTTCAAGTAAATTACAAAAAAACAAGCTGTTGTTGATTATGTGGAATGCGCTCTAGTATTTTTGTTTAGCAACTAATACATATATTTTTATTTTAGTTAATATTTTATTTTATACAATCGTGACATAATGCAGAGCTTTTCAGTCATGTACCGTGTTTAAGTCATGAAGCTTGCTGAGTGGCCTAAGTAAGATTAAGAAGAAGGCTTATTAATTATTTCACTATTATATACTTTTTCTACGAGTGCTCAAAATAAGCAAGCCGATAAGAATTGAGTTCGACAAATGCCTCACAACGTGCTGTCTCTATACAATTTAGTAACTTCAATCTCCCGATTGTGCCGGCGCTCGGGAAGGAGGTCGTTGTCCTCCTCCACGAACGTGCTATTGTATCAAAATCCATTTTAGCATCGTCGGCAATGCTAAAATATGCGATAAAAGCTCTATCGTAAAATATGCGCTAGAAGTTTGGTCTACAAAGTCTTTATTCAAGCATTGTAATCGCGATGAGTAGAAAAAATTGCTTGCGTGCGTAGTGACCTCCAGGGCTTTCTTCATAAACTCCTCATAAAATGGTGATAGTTTATGTAGTCTATGTATAGTAGTGCAATTATCTATTCCGTGCCCGCGCTCGCCGCACGTAGCAATATTCCATTCCCAGTCTTTATGCCTATGGAAAAGTCATACCAAACATGCCTTTCGTATTCTTTCCCTCGTTTACTGCCCGAGATTATCCATCTAAATTCTGTCTTATTACGCAATAAAAATGCCACAATGAATGAAGCTATGTTGCCGCCGGTATACTTTTATCCGAAGTGTTTGAGAATTTTAATATGAGGATACTTTTTCTCCGGACCTTTCGAGCCAAATTCATTCTTTATTCATGACTATTTCCGAGATTAATGTATTAATCTTGGTAACAAAAGTCATTTGGAGTTAAAACAAAATTTTTATGTAGAATGGATCAAATGAAACGTGGCGGGTATCAAGTCATCTTAAACAAACTAAGTAGGAGCCCAATTCGACAAACGAAAAAGTGGCTAGTGAAACCACTTTGACACATAGTTGGTCCATGCGTCCATGAAGTTATTATTTTAAACTGGAATATACTCTTAGGCCACAAAGTGAGGCCGAAGGAAAGCGTAATAGGGCGTAGCTGCGTTTTGTTTTTACGTCCTTACCTGCTTAGGGTAAGGACGTCATCAGACAATCAAAATTTCAATGAACGTCAATTTTGTAACGAGTGAAAGTGAGACAACGCCCCCTATATTATGCTCTCTATCGGACCGTTTTTTCTAGTCACCTATGATATGAACGACTGTTTTGCTCGGTAAGAAGGTTCAACTATGTTTAGGGAAAAAGTGTAAGAATTAGATCCACTTCATATAAATCCATGCATGTGTTATACAAGTACGGTCAACCAATTTGATTCCTAGGCCACTGTAGAACCTTGTAATGACAGTTGCCCGTGGATACGTATAAACGTAACCTATTCGCTACCAAAATAGCTATTGTGACAAGGTTCTAGAGTGGCCTAGGAATCAAATTGGTTGACTGTACCTATTGATCTCGCATGGATATCCACGCGTCACAGTTTGACATTCATGTCGAATAGTGGTCCAGAACGCGTATCATGGTTGTCATTTTACCTCCTATCACGTCATGACGTGATAGGAGGTAAAATGACAACCATGATACGACACATATTACATGTAACTCATGTATCACTTTCGCACTTACATACTTGTTAGAACGTGACAGCTATGGTGACAGGCGATAAAAATCCGACCATATTAGGCTAGCAGGACAGTAAGCTATTTCTTTTGTTTGTAACAGTTCTTAAGTTTGCCTACGACGCTAGAATAAAATACTATTACACTTGCCAGCAAACGAGAATTTATCCTCTTTTCTCTGCATTTATAATATGACCGAACTTTCGGAAACTTTCTTAATTAGATTCGTCTTAACGGAAAGTTAATGTAAAATAAAGCCGACTTTTGCTCTCTTAATGTCACGTAACGCGTAGGGTCGCCAAAGTCTATAACTCAAAACTCTTTGAATGCACTCGAGTGGCAAACTTGAATTCTCGTTATTTTACGGGTCACTTAAATTCTGCTCCCGAATGTGCACTTTGTTAGCTACTGTGTCTGTGAAAATGTAGGTTTCTTTACTTCTGTTAAAAAAGATTTAAAATTTTGCACTCGTACCTGTAAAATAAAATTCTCCTATGAACGCCTAATTTCCGTGCCCAAGGTGGCATTTATTATTTACGGCATGACATTTAAATTAGTGAATGGAAACCGGTAAAAAACAATAACCGGTAATTGTTGTAGTAAATATTTCCTGATTGCTCTTCCTAATTCAACTTATTGGGATACTTCCTTGCTAAAAAAAAAATAGGTACAGTCGTCTACAAAAAGACGTATCAATTTTGGACCTTATTACAATGCAATAAGGTAAAAAAGTGGATACATTTCTTTGTAGTTGACTGTTCCTACTCCAAATAATTGGATTAGTTTACCGTGGGGTCCCTTCAGGATATTACTAAGCGTGCTTTAAGGGCTAAAAGCTTTTTTTCTACTCGTCGATTTGAATGCTTGAATTAAGACTCCGACACCGAACTATAAGCGCATACTTTTCTATAGAGCTTCCGACTGAACTTTAATAATTCTTTAAAAGACGTTGGAGAGAACTGTAATGAATTTGACCAATCACGTGCCGCTCAGATCTGGCTAGGGCACGCGGCCAGTGCTCAGTCGCGTAGATGATTATGAAAAATTGTATTCAACAATGACATAATTAAGCTTTCTGCCTCGTATCTTACTTAGGCCCCTCAGCAAGCTTTGTGACCTAAACACGGTACCCGACTGAAAAGCTATTCATTATGTCACGATTGTATAAAATACTAATAACAAAAAAACCGCCACCTTCTAAATGTGTGCGAGCTAATTTTACGTGTATCGAACAACTTTAAAATCTTATATAGATATTATATACAAAGGAAAAAGTGACCTAAACCTCCGGTGGCCAGGGCTGGGATCGAGCTAACGTCTTCTGCATTCGCGGCAGAAGAAACAGAAGACGCTGGTTCGATCCCAGCCCTGGGCACCGGAGGCCTAGGTCACTTTTTCCTTTGTATATGACATCCATATAAGTTTATAATTTATATAGTAGTGTGTCTACTTAAAAATAAACAAATCAAAATATTTATTAAAATATTTTGATTTGTTCTTCAACTTACTGGAACGATGTATGTAGAAGCATTTTTTTCTATTTCACTGTCATTCTGGCATCCAATTATTCGCATCTTGTCAAAATCAATCATTTCAGCTAGAACGACGGAAGGGTCAAACCAAGTCAGCCGCATAAACGTGTTATCAAAATACGAATAACGAGTCCCAAATAGTTCCGCGTGAAATCAAAGCGACCCGGTGTAAATATGACGAATCCTTTAGACATAATAGGTAATTCACTCGTGTCATCTTTAATTTAAAGACTTAATTGGCTAGGTAACATGCATGAAAAAATAATTTACATAAATTTTGGACTTAACAAGCAGAAAGGAAAGCAAGCTCTTAGTGGTGGAGGGGTAAATCTGTCGGAATAGTTTGGGACCTATCAGGAATGAAGATACATGTTGGAGGCGAAGAAAGAATAGGGAGGTAGAGGAGCTACGCGCAATATAACTGGGGAGATCAAATCCATACGACTCCGCTGCCTTGGACACCTGGAGAGGATGGAGCGGTGAGAAGAGCGTATGTTGCGTGTGTGTGGTGTGTACCGCTGGAATGACGAAGCCCTAACAGATATGTCTGCCCTTGGAGTACCCGACTGGCATAGTGGCGCAAAATAGCTTGGCGTTCTCTTGTGTCAGAGGCCAAGATCCGTTTCGGGTTACTAAGCCTTTGAAGTAGTAGTAAGACAAATCATGTTTCTAAACGGACCCCAGGCTCAATAAAATTGAGCCATGGCAAAAAGCCGAGACAAACACTAGGAGTATCTTTACATTTCTGGCTCGTATTGATAAACGCTACCTTTTCTTTTAGATATTTTACGTTTCAATGAAGACCAAAGTGTCGTTAACCTTTTTTTTACGAGTAAAGTAGCTAAAGACGTAAATTTTATTACCAACGTCCACTGACTTTGTAAGCCTTGTCACTTGAGATGGTCACTTAGGAGCGTTGCTGTTTAAAACCTATATATATATATATTGTAGGTTTTGCGCGTATGTATAACGTCAAACGTGTATTTATTAAGCTATTTGTTTTTATATACAATTCATTCAAAAACAATTAGTCAAGACATTTTTTTGGGAAATTTACCTCGCATCATATTTTTTCTTTCTTTCGGCCCCAAGAACACGAAGTTACAATCTTTTGGTTTAGTTTCTCGTGGCAATTGACATTGTATATCTTTGCAATTTATTTTTTTGCAAGTACCCTACGGGCAAGTTAGAATAAGAGTAAAGGTCACAATCATATATCCATGGTCACAATTCGTTTTAAATAAGCTGAACAGGTTAATTAAGAGCTCTTCTGGGGTGTGAAATTGTAAACGTATGTATGTGGGCACATTCGGCTCGGCGGTTTGTCTTTCCCTTTCGCCATTGCGGGTTATAACTGCGGATCTACTCGTATGTTACTTGCCTACATTGCTGTCAGTCTTCTATAATGAAATTAACTTCATTAAGGGCCTGTTTCACAATCTCCAGATAAACTTATCTGCCAGTTAAAATTATTGCTATCCTTTTCTCCAGTCATATAAAAGAAAAGGACAGCAAACATTTATCTGACAGATATGCTTTAACTGGAGATTGTGAAACAGGCCATAAATTGTGAAAAACTGACAGTGTTACATTGGCGACAAACAAGCGTATGTACTGCTCGGTGATGGTTAGCAACCTTAGACTAAGATAAAAGAACCACAAACGCAAACAAACTATATGCATGGCAAATCAGGTTATATTTTTTTTTTCTTTTATACCACGACGGTGGCAAACAAGCATACGGCCCGCCTGATGGTGAGCAGTTACCGTAGCCTATGGACGCCTGCAACCCCAGAGCCTGCATTACATTCACGAGACCAATGATATCTGGCACGAGTACTTGACCTCCGTATTTGTATCATTTTTGTTTATTCAGTTGTCTTGCTTACGTTGGTCATTTTAAACGAAGCGCTCTGTCGGAGAACAATCGGCTCCCTTCAGCTGCGTGCCTGATAGGACGTCATTTTCTGTGCCACTTTTTGGGTGGTGATTGTGTTTCCGGGTATGAGTTCATTGTTAGCAACTGAAATACTAGCGTTACCTACATTGCATCCATTTTGAGGGTTCCGTATTCAACTAGGAACCCTTATTATGTAGTTTCACCATGTCCGTCCGTCCGTCTGTCTGTCCGCAGTCTAGCTTATATATTTAATCGTTAAGTATGTGTCACGCCGACAAAGTTGTAAAACACATGAAGTGGGGGGTGATTTTTTTTTCCTCCAACTTTATCTTGCGGTGTGCCATTGGATAGGTTTTCAAAAATAATAAGGGTATAATAAACAATTGGGTAACACTTATAGTCTCGTAAATAATAGCTCCGAAAGTTGAAAAAAGGGCGTCCCCCCCACATCTCACTTTTCAAACGTGGGTCCAAAAAATTTGGAAAATATCTTGGAGGTGCATTACACACTGAGAGAATTTCCCCTCTAAGCCTAGGCAGTATGTTCGTATATTTATTCCCAAAAGCTTTGCAAAAGAGGAGCTAATTACACAGTAACTGATTAACATAAATATCCACTTCAAATTAGACACAACATTAACATTTAATTGATATTATATATTCAGGCATTCTTTTAGTAACCTAATCGCTCCCAAGGCTCTACGGGTGTCAGAAATAAAATGTACCATTTAAGAGCATCAAAGAAAAGTGGACACTGAATCGTTGAAAAGTGAGTGAATTCCATTAAGGGAATGGAATTAAAACCAAGGGTGATGTTCTAATTGCTAACCGAATAAGGGCGAAAGAAAATGTAGATTCAGCTCAGCACGTCACACTGTATGTAAGTACTAGAAAACTGGCACCGTAAAACAGGGTAAGAAGGGATGGGGTGGGCAGTTTAGAGATGATAGTGGGGCGAGTTGGTGTTTGTAGACTAGGGTTGTCATATCCCTACGTAGATAAACTATAGTCTTAACTAGCTAGTTATAATGTAAAGTTTCAATCTTAGCAATTTTCCCAACTCACCTCATTACTATCCCTCCTAACCCCAACTACGGGATGAGGTGGGATTTCCTACAATTTTGTGATTATCGTTAAAAAATATATTATACCACGACGTTGGCAACAAGCATACAGCCCGCCTGATGGTAAGCAGCTACCGTAGCCTATCGATGCCTGCAACTCCAGAGGCAACCCAACATGCGCGTTGCCGACCCTTTACAAAAAGGAGGATTCACTGTGTCGGCGACTAAAGGATCAAGAGGGACCCCTCTTCGTCATCACACTGGGTCCTCTTTGAGCTCTTTGGCAACCTTACTCACCAGGAGTAACACATCACTATTAGTAGGGTCTAGTGCTATTTGGCTGTGGTTTTCAGGTTTTAGCGAGATTACATTCGCTTAGTGTCTTAGCGAGATGACATTCGCAGTACCCATACCTCTCGTTTAGACATAGTTTAAGGACATACCCGGATCCAAATTAATCTATGAAATGAATCGATAGATAATGAATAAAAATACGGACTATGAAATGAATCGATAGATAATCAATAAAATATTAAAAATGTATACGACCGAAATATTTTTAGGTATAAAAATTTACGTGCCACATGTAAAAATAAACTTTTATCTAGGTTTGGCATTTTGGTATGTCCCTGCTCACCCCATTATATGGTACCGTAAAACCACCAAAAAGATTACACCACACTTTGCTCCACAAATTCATTTATAAACATACTCGTATTTTTAAAACTGCGTTATTTAAATAATAGTCATGCCTAAACAAAGATATTCGAGGTTAATTTTGGACCACAGTTGAGAGCTTTTGGACTAAGTATAGTAAGGTTAGATTGCAAGACCAATAGGTAAACTACACGACTACGGCCTACAATCGCTCGTAACTCCATGGGTGTTATTGTTACGCGTGTGGCCGACACTTTAGGAATAGGAACTCCATTGACTCCATTCAGTAGTTATTAAAAATCTACGTCACTGGTTCTCTTGATGACTCGATATACCCGCGCTCGCGGAATCCGTTAAGAATACCACAGTAGCACAGCACGCTTGCTAAAAGATAATTTCGCTGTGAAATTAATTCCGACATTGCGCTATATTATCGAGTGTCACTCGCTTGCCATTAGATTTGAATAACCGACAATGGTACTGGTGTAAACTGCAGAAGGGGATAATCTGTCGTCCGTTCATGAGTAAGTTAGTAAGATAATGCCTCGTTACTTGTATTTTTTTGTTTTCGCGGTAGAATGGTACAGTTAGAAGCTTGATGTCTTCATGACATCATGTGAAATATGTGAGAGATGCTTAAAATGATCTTTCATTTTAAGCATCTCTTACATAACATCGAACATCAAGTATAAATAGTTAGCACTAACTTCACTCGGCGACAGATAGAAGAAGATGGCGTAAGAACCATTCGTTAAATGTGATAAAAAGTGATAATTTAACAAATACCACAGCAATATATTATTAATTTATTACTTATAAGTACATTATAATTTATCTACTACCTAGTTAAGTATGCCATTAGAGAGCTTGTTTGAACTAAAATGTATCAGATTTTGTTATGAACATAACACAGCGTTTCTGAACCGTTTATTTGGTTTCAATTCCAAAAGCTGTTCCACTAATGCGAGCCAACTACAAATCATCACGTAAAAAGAATTGGGCAATTCTATCCCTCCCGGCTTACCTATTGGGGCTCGAAATCGGGGCGACGGAAAAATATTGAAATTTGAATTTATTACACCAAGGAAAACAAATAGACCTGTTGAACAGTCTTTGTCTGATTTAGATTTACTCTCCCTCTTACAATTAGGGTGGTAATAAATATTTAAATGTGCTACGAGAAAACAAACTTAAAGTGGAGCATCTTGTTTATATTTTAAGGATTCCCTAGTCAAAATGGTAAATAACGGTTCCGTGTTTAGTTTCGCCATGTCCGTCTGTCCATCCGTCCTTCCATATGCCACAGCAATTTTATTTGTAAACTATAAAACATTTAAAATAAATCGTACACACAGTGACAAATAACAGCAATGATTTATTATCCTAATTCTTTAAAAAATAAAATATATTACAATAACTTTATACAGAACTAGCTTTTGCCCGCGCTTCGCTCGCGTTAAATTCGGGGTAACAAACCATACAAACTTCCACCCCCCCAGTTTAGGGAAGTGGGGGGTTAGAAAGAGACAAAAAGTAGCCTATGTCACACTCCATCCCTTCAACTATCTCCACTTAAAAAATCACGTCAATTCGTCGCCCCGTTTTGCCGTGAAAGACGGACAAACAAACAAACAAACACACACATACACTTTCCCATTTATAATATTAGTATGGATTTATCAAGCAGTTATCTAATGTATTGGACATGGAATTACATTAAATTTGCAGGACCCCTATTCGACATGCCAAACTGTGACACGGCACGGTCATCCAAGCTAAATGAACTTGTTTGACACAAATGTATTGACAAAGATATCTATCTAAGACTTTACGCCTTGGCAATTGAGTGGTGGCTACGTATTTTTGTCATATTAAATGTATCCATATTTCTAGACGTGATTGTACTAGAATAGAATGTGTCAAAGTGATCTCACTAGCGACTGTCATATTTCGGTTGTCGAATTGGGCCCCTGAGTGCCACTTTTCGCGTGGGCATATAAAACAACAATGTGGTCGTCCGATAGTCGTAAATCTGTACAACTTGATTGAATTGGTTGTTACTTTATTCTCAATCGCTTCTCCCTGTCGTGTTGATTTGATAGGTAGGTATAGCTACACTGATTTTGACGAGGTATTTTTACAATTCGCTTGGCCCTTTAGCTCCGATTTCGTCAGTTCTAGTAAAACTAATTCTGACCTTTCCAAGCATTGTACATATACAGGGCGTCCCACGACTGACACATCATGGAGGGGAAGTACTTTAAATACTGTAGATAGGAAATTTTACTGAAAGACCTCATTTTTATTTTTAAAACAATACGATCTGCATTCAAAGAATTTTAAATAATCGCCTGTTTGAACATTTAATAAGATTTTATTAAATGCGAAAATAACTGGGATTCCGTACCCAAAAGGTAAAAACGGGACCCTATTACTAAGACTCTGCTGTCCGTCTGTCACCAGGCTGTATCTCATGAACCGTGATAAACAGTTCAAATTTTCACAGATGATGTATTTATGTTGCCGCTCTAACAAGAAATAGAAAAAAACAGAATAAAATAAATATTTAAGGAGGCTCCCATACAACAGACATGATTTTTTTGCTGTTAGATAAATTTTACAGAACCCTACATGCGCGAGTTCGACTCGCACTTGGCCGCTTTTTTAGGGTTCCGTAGTCAACTAGGAACCCTTATAGTATCGCCATGTCTGCCCGTCCGTCCGTCCGTCCGCGGATAATCTCAGTGACCGTTAGCACTAGAAAGCTGAAATTTGGTACTAATATGTATATCAATCACGCCAACAAAGTGGTAAAATAAAAAGTGGAAAAAAATGTTTTATTATGGTACCTCCCCTATACGTAAAGTGGGGAGTGTTTTTTTTTCATTCCAACACTAACGTGTGATATATTGTTGGATAGGTATTTAAAAATGAATCGGGGTTTACTAAAATCATTTTTTGATAATGTAAATATTTTGGACCCGGAGTATGTCCTAAAACTACGGCCAAGACCACCGGGGGATGGGCGGCAGCATCCTCGGAGTGCGGTGGAGATACTGCGATCGCCAACCCGCATGCCAAGCGTGGCGATTACGGCATTCACCCCCCATGAACAGAACACAAAAACCACGGCCCCCGAGTGTCCGGCGACCCCCGGTGCCCTGGTTATGGTAGCGGCCAGGGTAATAGCGGGGTCAGGGGTGCTAAGAATCTCCGGCAAAGATCCGGCTATCACCACCGACTGGCAACATAATATATAACACGCTTACACTGCGGACCGACGAAAAGATAGTGGAACTGGAGGAAGGATTGAGCAAGTTGCGTTGGGATGTTATAGGGTTATCTGAAGTCCGAAGAGAGGGGGAGGAAACGATAATCCTAAAGTCCGGTAACTTGCTTTATTTCCGGGAGGGCGACCAACAGTCCCAGGGAGGTGTCGGGTTCATCGTCCATAAGTCCCTCGTGAACAACGTGGTGAAGATCGAGAGTGTGTCGACTAGGGTGGCGTACCTTATACTCAGAGTATCCAAGAGGTACTCGTTGAAGGTCATACAGGTGTATGCGCCGACTTCGGCACACTCCGATGACGAGGTGGAGGCTATGTATGAGGATATATCGAAAGCCATGCATAGCTCCAAAACCTACTTCACCGTTGTTATGGGGGACTTCAACGCGAAACTGGGCAAGAGAGATGGTGAAGAGCTGAGAGTGGGGCAATTTGGATTTGGAAGTCGGAACCACCGGGGCCAACTACTGGCTGGCTTCTTGGAGAAGTAGGGGCTCTACATGATGAACTCCTTCTTCAAGAAACATGAGCACAGGAAGTGGACCTGGATGAGTCCCGACGGTGCAACTAAAAACGAGATTGACTTCATCATGTCGACGAAGAAGCATATATTCAATGATGTCTCTGTGATCAATACGATTAAAACCGGAAGTGATCACCGTCTGGTGAGAGGCACATTGAATATATGTGTTAAGCTAGAGCGCTCTCGACTGATGAAGTCTACGCTCCGTCCAGCAGCACTTCAAATCCAAAACCCTGAGAGCTTCCAGCTGGAACTCCAAAACCGTTTCGATTGTCTAGGCGGCGATGTGGACGAATTCAACGACGGGTTTGTGGAAGCTGTCCATAGTACTGGGTCTAAGTTTTTTAAGGCCCAGCGGAGCAACAGAACCAAAAGGCTCTCTGACTCCACTCAGAAACTCATCGAGGAAAGGAGAGAAATGGTTCTGCAATCCTCAGCAGATGCGTCATTATCAGAGCTCGGATTTTTCACGGCAAAACAAAACACTAGCGTAATTTAGCCAGTGCTTGAAATATTATTTTATCGACACCTATCGAGTCTTACTAGAGTATATGACAGGTATTGCCTCAGTACATTTTTTCTTTTTTTATTCGATGGTACACCTATCAGTGTGAATGTCAAAATTTAAAAACTAACAAACGTGCGAAAATTTCGAAAAACAGGAGACTTACTAGAGCTCAAAATCAATATTTTTGACCAGTCTAAGGTGACCTACTGGGGGTTAGAAGGTTGTGCATTAATTACCGGACATCCTGTATAAGTAATAAAATAACTTTTCATTTTAGCTTTGCCATAGTCGAGCAACAAAGAGGTAGGTCTGCATGTACAACTTAAAACGAAGTAACTATACCACCTCATTTAAAATGATAGAAACGACTGCAAATTTCATCTCACATGACATATGACATTCACACTTTAACTGTCATTTCATTACGTATAAAACGTAAATTGCATCCAGGTATTATTTATTTCGCAACGCATTGAATCCGACGTGTTGGATATACGTATAATAACTTAATATTGCAAGGTATCAATTAATACAAAAATGAGTAATGTACAAGATCGGATCAAAACGTGGATTGAAAATCACCCTGAGTTAGTCTATAATGAAGTGACCTCCACTATATACTGCTCTATGTGCGATATGCATCTAAAACTGAAGAAATGCAATATTGAGAATCATGTGAAAAGCAACCGCCACAATTACCGTTCGGGGCAACCAAATAGGAAACATCAATTTCATTTCGATTTAATTATTTTTCTTATTTCATGCAACATACCATGGGCAACAGTCAACAACAATAATTTTCGTCATTTTTTTAACAAGTATTTATGTTGCGACTGCTCTATGGCTTCTTTACCGGACGAATCGACCCTGCGAAAAATTTATTTAAATCTCGTGTACAAAAAAACTATACAGGGTATAAGAGAGGTAAACAAAACCAATTATTTGTGGATATCTATAGACGAAACACCAGATTTCATGGAAAAATGTGTGACAAACGTGGTGATTCGGTCTTTGCAAAAAAATTGTTCTAAGCAATTTTATCTTTTGGGGTCGAAGGTTTTAGAGAAGGTAAATGGGGAAACAATAGCAAACCTAATAATAAACCAATTAAAATTTTTGTTTCACAATTCTTTCAATGACAACGTAAACAATTTGCTTTTACTTTGCACAGATAGTGCCGCATATATGCTTAAAGCCGGTCGTATTTTAAAAGCAACGTTTCCTCGTATGAAACACATTACGTGTTTAGCTCATGGTCTGCACCGGGTTGCCGAAGAAGTGCGAGATAATTTCAAAGGTGTGGATGGGTTGATATCGAATGTCAAAAAGATATTCCTAAAATCTCCAGAGCGTGTACGCCTTTTTAAGGCAAAATATCCGTCCATTCCCCTACCTCCCGAGCCAATTATCACCAGATGGGGAACTTGGATATCTGCTGCGGTATATTACACTCAATACTATGAGCAAATACGTGATGTCGTCTCCATACTTGCTAATGACTCGGCAGCTATAAGAGCTGCAAAAAAATGTTTTCAAACACGCAAACTACGACCGGAGTTAAATTTCATTCGCGACAACTACGAAGTAATAGCCTCTTCAATAGAACAATTGCAATGTTCGACTTTATCCATTGCGGAATCCTTCCTCATTCTGGATACTGTTCGTTGCTACGTAAACTGGAGTAAACTTTTACCAGTGATACGTAAATTTGAAGCCGTGCTCGAACGAAATCCTGATTACGAAATTTTAAGAGACATATCTGAAAATATTACCCGAACTGATAATGAATTCTATAAATTTGCTCCCTTGACGTCAACTGAAGTTGAACGTACATTTAGTGTACATAAATGGATTTATAGTGATAAACGCAACTGTTTACTCCCAGAGAATGTTGAAAAGATAATGATCATCTACTCCTATCACTATTACCCAAATAAAATGTCTTGTGCTGCTGTGTGTACTGACGTAGATTTTGAAGAAGAAATTGCGTCTGTTTCTAATATATAGTAACTTTATACAAATGTTTTATTAGTTTTATTACATATTAATTTTATTTGGTGACTTTTATTTCTTCTAGTTCTGAATTATCGATATCGATAAAATAATATTTCAAGCACTGGCTAAATTACGCTAGTGTTTTGTTTTGCCGTGAAAAATCCGAGCTCTGGTCATTATACCGGCAGCTCAATAAACGGATCTCTAAGTCCCTTACCCTTAAAGTTTTCGCAAGAGATTTGTCTATTGGGCAGAGCCAGCTCGCCAAAATAAAAACTGAGGATGGTAGAATCGTTTCATCCAGACCCGAGCTTCTGGGACTTTTATGGACAGCTATACACATCAACTAGCAGACCTGAAGTTGATCTGGCGGAAGACCCTAGAGCTAGACTGACCCGACATTATACCGAAGACATCCCGGACATCAGCCTGTACGAGATTAGAATGGCTCTTAAACAGCTCAAAAACAATAAGGCACCTGGTGAAGACAGAATTACAGCCGAACGTCTGAAGGCGGGTGGTAAACCGGTCCTTATGGCCCTTCAGAAGTTGTTCGACTCCGTTTTACTAGAAGGGAGAACGCCTAAGTATACTATTGTTCTTCAAAAAGCGCGTACATAACGCGTTACTGAAGAACTACCGACCCATTTCACTTCTGAGCCATGTCTATAAGCTGTTTTCAAGAGTCAATACGAACCGTCTCGCACGCAGGCTAGATGACTTCCAGCCTCCCGAACAAGCCGGTTTCCGAAGAGGCTTTAGTACCGTAGACCACATCCATACGCTCCGTCAGGTTATACAGAAGACTGAGGAGTATAACCTGCCCCTCTGCTTAGCGTTCGTGGACTACGAGAAAGCCTTCGACTCGATCGAAACCTGGGCTGTACTACAATCTCTCCAGAGGTGCCAAATGGACTATCGCTATATCGAAGTGCTGAAGTGTTTGTACGAGAACGCCACTATGTCAGTCCGACTCCAGGACCAGAACTCGAAGCCTATTCCGTTGCAGCGGGGAGTCAGGCAAGGAGATGTTATTTCTCCTAAACTGTTTACCGCTGCACTGGAGGATGTTTTCAAGACTCTGGAATGGAGAAGGCGAGGCATCAACATAAACGGCGAGTACATCACTCACCTTCAGTTTGCTAACGATATAGTAGTCTTGGCTGAGACCATGGAGGATTTGAGTACGATGCTCGATGACCTCAGTAAAGCCTCCGAGCGAGTTGGTATAAAGATGAACATGGATAAGACGAAGATCATGTCAAATACCCATGTAGCACCAACTCCCGTTACAATCGGAGACTTTACACTCGAAGTTGTGGACGATTATATATACTTAGGACATACTGTCCAGTTAGGTAGATCCAACTTCGAGAAAGAGGTCAATCGACGAATCCGACTCGGTTGGGCAGCGTTCGGGAAGCTACGGCACATCTTTTTGTCCAATATTCCGCAGTGTCTAAAGTAGAAAGTCTTTGACCAATGTGTGTTGCCAGTGATGACATATGGTACTGAAACGTGGTCGCTTACAATGGGCCTCATAAGAAAGCTCAAAGTCACCCAAAGGGCAATGGAGAGGGCTATGATTGGAGTCTCTCTGCGTGATCGCATCAGAAATGAGGCCATCCGCAGCAGAACCAAAGTAACCGATATAGCCCTCCGAATCGCTAAACTAAAGTGGCAGTGGGCGGGGCACATTGCTCGTAGAACCGATTTCCGTTGGGGCGGAAAGGTTCTCGAGTGGCGACCACGAACCGGAAGGCGCAGCGTGGATAGACCCCCCGCAAGGTGGACTGATGACCTGGTGAAGGTCGCGGGAGTCCGCTGGATGCGGGTGGCGCAGGACCGGTCATTGTGGCACTCTTTGGGGGAGGCCTATGTCCAGCAGTGGACGTCTTTCGGCTGATATGATGATGATGAAATATTTTCGGAAATAATCGCTCCAGAATTTAAAAAAACTGTGTCCCCCGCCCTCTAACTTTCAACCATATATTTTAAAAACGTGAAAAAAAATCTCAAAAGTAGAACTTTATAAAAACTTTCTAGGAAAATTATTTTGAACTTGATAGGTTGAATAGTTTTGAAAAAAAATATTTTGTATTTACAAAATAATTTCTGAACTAAGTTTGTAATTTAACCGTATAAGCAGGTGTTTATTGTACCTGTAATTTCTACAAAATCACAATGAAATGACGTGCTTTCAAATAAAGTAAAAACGGTGAAAATCGGTTCACGCAATAAATAATTATCCCATAAAAATCATCTTCCATACTTTAAGCTCGCGTGCAATAGTTTACTCAATTTGCCGATAGATGTCGCTGTACGTGGAACGCTCATATCATATCCTACATGGCGGTGTTATTTTAACTCTGAAGTGGGGACACTTACTGTGACGGACGGAAAACTACGGAACCCTACACTGAGCGTGGCCCGACACGCTCTTGGCCGGTTTTTTTTATTTAAGATGCTGCGTAATTTAGAAGAAAAACATTCTTACGATTGAAGGCTTCGATCAATACAGTAACATTGAAGGTTTTTTTGTTAGCACTTTTAGTGGGTTCGATTCCCGTTCAGACAGACGATTATTATAAATTCTTTGAATGCAGTTCGTATTGTTTTAAAAATATAAATAAAGTCTTCTTTCAATAAAATGTCCCAGATAAGTTCTCAAGAGAATTTTAATATTTTCAATAAATGCAGAACATAAAATACAAGGCATATTCGATACCCTATGTAGTGGTCGCATGACGTGGATCTAGTGCTGAACGCAGATAAAACAAAAGCCATGCACATTTGTTATTCTCATAACAAATCGTCACACATCCCGGCTATAAAAGCACACGTCCACTCCTGCCTCCATTTACAATGCAATAACGTGACTGTCCTACCATCGATTTCGTAAATGAGCATATGTACATTGGTCTGTTGATTGACTGTAGATTCAATTGGTAACCACATATAGAATACGTTAGCTAAAGCT
Source organism: Pammene aurita (assembly GCA_947086415.1). Classification (NCBI taxonomy): domain Eukaryota; kingdom Metazoa; phylum Arthropoda; class Insecta; order Lepidoptera; family Tortricidae; genus Pammene; species Pammene aurita. The sequence continues at coordinate 28,519,997 of OX352297.1, forward strand.
AGGCTAAATAGTTTTTTCCAACATTTTGAACGGGTATTGTATTGATATAAGTACAAAAATGGCTGAAAGACAGCGAATCTTTGATTACCTATCCGATTCAATTCGAATTTCATTACACATTGTCGAATGTAGCACCTTAAGAAGCAGACAGGATTTGAATTACATTCGAAATTAATTTATTATTATTACCGCTGGATGCATTCCCCTCGATTCCCTTGAGCGAGTTTTCTGAACGAGAATGAGACATTTGGAGGGGTGCTGAAAGTGTTAAGTTAAACGCGCCCGAACAAGCACGGAACCTCAAATATTTAAGGAAACCGCGATTCCGTCGTAGCCAATAAGCGCTATTCCCTTAGCATACCTATCAACCGCCGGCGAAAGCTTTACTAAGGCAACCCAATTAAATTTGATTTCTAAAACTCTAATTAGCATTTCCGCGGCTTCGAGGGGTAGTTTTTAACCCTAAATGTTATTCCGGGGTAGAAATTTAATGTGTAGAGAGTAGTATTTGAGTAGCTCGGGAAAAAACTGATTTCTCCTTACGCGTTTACTATATGTGTAGTTAAGAGGCTGACAACACCCGATGACCTTCAAATTGACTTTACTCAAACAGTTTTTTAGCTATAACTACTTGTTTTGAGAAAGTGAGAAACTAATAAAAATATATGTTATTATTCGTTATATTTGGAAGAACTTCGTTGATTCCGATACACGATTGGACGAAATCAGCTCGATAGAAAATAATTCCAAAGTTACACCTTACATTTTTTTTTAAACAGTCGTATGTCTTTAGTTTCTTGACTTATACGTCTGTAACTAAGGACAAAATTCCACCGCACTAATACTAAAAACTTCGTTGTTTTATATTTCTCAATTAATGCGTAGTTTTTTTTAATTGATCATTTTGCTAAATTTTCAATGAGCTCCCATACTAATCGTAACACAGTGTTTCTCTTTCACTCGCGCTGAAAAAGATAGGGCGGGAGTTTAGCTGTTGTCAGCCCCGTACGTATACGTTACTAACGTACTGGGTAAAAGAAACGGAAGATTCTTATGCAAATATCAAACTTACAAACTTACTTCTTCAAATTTACGACCTCTTCAGGTTCTTTGGACATGTAACTGCAGCATGATTCTATACATACAGCCTTGGCCAGAAGTGTTGAGCACCCTTGCGATTTTCATACAAAACTAGAAACTTTAGTCCAGCGTTTCTATCTTTTTGAAGTTATTTTATCAATTAACCCTTTGACCGCCAAAGCCGTTCAAACACGTCAACGAAAAGTCGTGCCCTCAGCGCCATGACGTGATAAAACATCCAAAATGAGAGATCAAAATATTCCTTAATAAACAACCTTTTAAGAAATATTTTTGTATATTTATTATAGCTCTACCATTCACCTATCTTTTTAGTTAAAATTTCATTCAAAATAACTCGTAACTCAATAAAAAATACGTCAATGCTATTTAAAAGAACAAAAAGGCACTGCCCTCCTCGCCGTTGACGGGTAACCACGTGAAGCGGCGTAACGTCACTTCGAAATAGTGTTGTTCGTTTGAAAGCAAAGTGGTCGATGTTGATTATTGTATGAACATTAACCAAACACTGTAATTATGAATGTTTTTCGCACTGTAAGCTTTATTATATAATAAAACTAATTATTAAACTGTGATTCGTGTAGAAGATTATTTTTTAGGAACTACATATCGTAATGTTAAAAAAGGTATATATTTTAAATTTTTACTTCATTAAAAAAGAAAGAGTTATATTTAAGTCGCAATGGAATAAATACAATGCGTGTTATAAGGGCCGTATTTAAAAGTCTTTTTTTTATCTTATTGCTTCGCCGCATTCTTGTTAATCCTTAAACAATGAGAAATACCACGACACGTGGGCTTTCGGTCCTTTTCATTCATACCAAATAAGTAAAAAGAATGAAATGGTATTTTAGATAAAATGTCAACCAATATGAATGTTATCGGTGAGAGACCGAGTTTAAGTGAACAAAGAATATGTCATTATTAGGGATATACTTACCAAGTTTCTTTAGGTACAGTCGACGTCAAAGATATATTTACAATTGAAAATTACAAAAATATCTTTACAATTAAATAAGTTGCCATATAATGTGACAACTACATGTCACGTGAAATATGATAATTTTATTTCATCAACCAAAGTGCCTAATATATATTTACATCTATTAATTCGTAAAACTTGTTGTACAATATGACATATAGTTGTTTATACAACATGTGTCAAAATTATGTTTCCATTCAATGTGCCAAATAATGGACACGCCAAGAACAATATTTCAAAATTTACGTTTCATGATGCATTAAAAGTTTTACGCTTTCGGCTACGTCGATCGATCGAGTCGATCTTTTACTTCCTTACTTAGCCTGTATATATTTTTTTTCAGCCTAGCTTTTATTTAAGTAACCTCCTTGCTATTATCTTCACAATAATGAGAGCGACGAAACCCCTCTCGTTAGTTTACTATACTATGCGTATTTCTAGATCCGGAAATCTGGCAGCTGTTAAGTGGTGGAGGTCAAAGAATGCAAACCACTTTAAAAATACAAATTCTAGAGTTCTGGTTTTAATGCAGTATTATGAGAAATTAAATAAATAATAAGATTATATCATTGCCAGAACTTTCTGATGGGGATAAGTAGTCCAAAACGACGTAAAATGTAATTCATAGTTGTCGCCTACTGTTTCTGTTTCTGAAATAATGCGCAATGTTTTTTGTTCTAATGTTAAAATATAGGCCCTGTCCTCTGTAAATAAGACAACTTTGGCAATTTACATCTATTTAGGTATAACTTTGTTCCTACTGAAAAAATTTGCTAGTCTGTCACTTTGACCTCCACCCATTAAAAGCTGCCAGATTCCCGGATCTAGCAACAAGGATAGTACTGCAATCTTACTAGACGGGTTTCGTTGCTCTTATTATTGTGTCTTATCTGACGTGGCCAGCTCTTAGTCCAATAGCTTCACCGCTTTTGCGAAAAATTACTACTATGGGATTTCTGTAAGAAAAGAACTTACTTTTGATACTTACGAATTGACCCTTAAATATATGAAAATAAGATCTGTCGCTTTACTGATAGCCTTCATACATATAATACAGAAATCCGACCATAAAGGTTATACGTTTAATGATAGTGCATTACTCTTCTTTATACAACAGTTGAGTAAAAAATCAAAAATACTGAAAACTGTTAAAATGTAAACAGCAAAAGAATTGACATGGCTTTGACGTCACATCTAAACGAATGAGACAGACAGATCATTTGACAGTATGGTACTCTTATCGATGATTGTCATTTTTTGAAATAAGAATGCTGCTTTTGATTGTTTGTAAAGATATTTATGTAGCAGGAGATGAATAGCTGTTAATGTACAGTTGAACGTAAACACTTAAATGGAGCTTCACATCCAATTTTAATTGGCACATTGAGTGTAAATATTATTCTGTAACTTGTCATTGTAAATGAATATTATTCAGAAAATGTGGCAACTACCACGGATGAAGTAGTGTAAACATATTTTAGGTACATTGAGTGAAAATATAAAACTGTAATATATCACATAAATGAGTATATGTCACATTATATGGCAACTTATTTAAATGTATAGATATTTTTTGTAATTTTCAATTGTAAATATATCTTTGACGTCGACTGTACAAAAGAATGACATGTGCGCGAGGTGTTTTTTACCTACACACCCGTTCTGTCCGATGTACATTAAAATTTATTAATTTGATGGTATTGTTAATCATTTTTTTACTCAACTAGACAGTTAAAAAACCTAACGTATTTTCCTTCATACAGTAACACCACGGAAATATCGATACAGAAATGAATAAATATCTCTCAGCCCCAACTCTAACATTCATAATAAGTTACGGTGCCACCAGCGCCAAAGCCGTCATAACACGTCAGCGCGTGACGTTATCACTTAAGTAGTGCTGTGGCTACATTGACAAAATAAAATAAAATTGTATATTAACTGAAAATAGATGTCATATACTTCAGACACCGGAGGGTTTGGTCACTTTTTCTGAAGTATATGACATCTATTTTCAGTTTATATATAGTAGTGTAAGTACTTAAAAAATTGCAAATCAAACAAAATATTGAACAAAATAATTTGATTTGCTTCAAGATTCATAGATGGCAGCACCATCTCTCTCGCTATACCAGAATCACGTAAGAGATTCGGATAGGAGGTGCAAGCACATACTGCGCATGCCCTTAGAGTATGGTCAACGGCGCCTAGCCGTTTCAAATTCAGAGATTGCATATACATGAGAAAATTTGTCAAGTTCCGCCGTGACCGGGCGGTCTAGTGGTCAGGACGTCAGCCGCGAAAGCTGAAGACGCCAGTTCAAATCTGGCCTCGGACACCGGAGGGTTTGGTCACTTTTTCTGAAGTATATGACATCTATTTTCAGTTTATATATAGTAGTGTAAGTACTTAAAAAATTGCAAATCAAACAAAATATTGAACAAAATAATTTGATTTGCTTCAAGATTCATTGTATATTAATTTTCATATCTTAGTAGTTGATTTTAGGTGTATAAGAAAAATACGAAATGAATATTCTTTACTATTATGATTTCTAAATAACTAAAGTGATTTTTCCTAACTAAATTAGGCGGAAAAAATGCTTCGTCGATATGTTGTTTCCCAATCACTACGGTATCTGAGTGCGCTCGTGCAAATTTCGCTCCGGCGCTGGTGGCACGATTTTTCTGTCCGATGCGTGGCGTTCAAAAGGTTAATTCAAACTGAACAGGCATGTTTTGTTGAAGTTAGTAGTAACCGCATAGAATATTTGCAATTTGTCGCACCGACCTAAAGTCGCATTTTTGTGACCTTAAGTTTTCATGTTTTATAGGTACCTTGAAATTGTTATTAAGTGAAGTTTTCTAGATATATAAATAAAATATAAAATTTTACCTTACCGTACATTGTGAAAAAATACTTAACAGTAAAACAGTAAACAAAAAACTGCTATGCTCAACACTTCTGGCCAAGGCTGTAGAGTCTATACTCTATTAAAAAAAAAAAAATTAATTACCTACTCTATAGTAGGTAATTTAACAATTTTCGTAATAGATGATTCAGAGAAGAGTTGATTCTGGAGCCAGGTGATCGCTACGTAATATAAGGACTCCATAAAATCTGTTCAGTCCCTGATTCCTGTCGTTCAAAATGCTCACCTAAAAGCAAATGCATATTCCGATCAAACACAAAGAAGGTATGAAGAACGTTAGCGTGAACACAAGACAACACGAATCGAAAAGCACCGCAAAATGTAGATATCAACGCATCCTTAGGATTTGCCCATCTCCATTTAGGTGAAACAGAAAGGAGAAGATTAAGTGTATTATGTTATGAAACTGGAAAGTTATCAATCCTTTATATGGAGCTTTATATAGTACACAGGTACGTGCACCTTAAGAAGATTAAAGGCGAAGGCAGCTCTCTCGACCTCGACCTCTAGGAGGGTTATTATTTATCGTATGGCTACATGTCACTGGATATAGCTAGGCATTTCTTCCCTGGGATAGTAGTAGTGGGAAAGCAGATGATAAAGAAAATCCAGTGAGTGCTGCGAGGTCCAGAGGGGACAGTGTTTGTTACTATTTTAGCACCACCCAGGGATGTCTAAGGTGTTTCCTACGGACGCAGAGTAACATTGATCCCCTCTAGGAGGGTAATAGGTACGTACTTCTCTGGAAGGCTGCTAAAAAATTGAGCGAGATGATATTCCGTATTGAATTACTTAGGTAGGTACCTGTATATTTTTAGAGCCAGAGGTCCCAGTTATACCGGTTACCCCAACAAGGTACAGGACTATAACACCTTCCTTGGTATCACAAGACATTCCCTAATAGAAATATAAATCTCCCACGTTCGGGGGATTTATCGAGCTTCCGTACAGAGTCTCACTTTTTATTAGTCATGTTTGCAACACGACTTTTTTTTGAGGTACCAAATTATGGAATAGCACAAACCTGGACGAATGTTATATTTTAATAACATGTTTTGTATTGTTTTATTGACAAAATTTAACCATTCCTCCACCTTTACTTATCTAAAACTACTAGACGCAATATTTTGAAAAGAAAAAAACTTAAAATAGCTTTATACCTACAACCTTTTAGATTACAAGGAAACCTAAAAAAGTTTAAAATCAAGCGTGAGTCAGACTTAATAAAAGAACATTATAATAGTTGTGTAATGTATATTTCTCATGATTTGACCCTTGCCTCGGGGCGCGTGTCCGACTCGCATTTGGGCTGTGTTTTTCTGACGAGTCTCAAAGCAAGTATGTCTATAGATTTGAAACACGCATTGTTTCAACTTTATAGACATACTTCACACGACACGACACGTTCACCCAACCCAAGAAGGACAGAATACACACAACGCGACTCATTTCAAAACACGTTTCAAGATGGCTCATATATATCATACCGCAACTATATACTTATCCTACATAATTTAGTCGGTTTCTTTATGGTCGTCAGGTGTCCGAAAAAGACGTCCTCGACGTCATATCACATAGGGCGAAGTGGAGACGATTATCGCGCCTTCTCTGTGATACCTATTGAAAGTTTGATAAGACCATCCTGTCCTGTTCAATCTTGTTATTATTATTACCATTACAGATCTATGGCTAGTATGTCTATGTTACGGATGTTACGAGTACAGTTGACTACAAAGAGATAAATTCACTTTTGGACCTTATTTCAACGCAGTAAGGAGAAAAGGCATTTACATACATACATCTCTTTGTAGTTACCTATGCATACATGCGAATGATCTTCGCATAAAATTGAGCTGATTGATAACTTTTATATACAATTAGGCACATACTTATTATAGCTACAGTCCTGCACTTAACCAAGACATGCACTAGCACAAACATTTTATAAATTTTAACCTATTCCAACCGAACATACTTAAAATAGCACGAATTTGTATACACCGAAACTATCAATTCCAGCAAAAGAAATGACCACGTCGCGGTTTAGCGGAATGTTTTTTTAGTGCGGTTTGCTCTACTGTGCTCGACAGGCACGTTCACCGCTCAAATTTTACCAGTATTTTTTTAGTTTAAGCCTGCACTCAAAACGCAAACATCACTTCATTTGAAGAAGGCAGTACTTCTGGCTTTTCGGTGCATTTTAGCTAGCCATATTTATTTATGAAATACTGTCTGCCTACAATAAGGTGGCAACACCTTTTTGTTGACGGAGTGGGAAATGCGTTACGCATTCCCCCTGGCCAGGGAAGCCATATGGGTATTAGGGTTTGCTCCCGGTACTCGTTTTCTATACAAATCCAGTACCGGAACCGGGAATACCCGATTTTCGCCATACAAAATCAGAACCGAGAGCATTCCCTAGGGGGTATCCCTATAGTCACCACCCCTCTTCACTCGCGAGGGGAGGAAGAAGTCTAACCAATAAAACCCACTCCGGTGCTCGCCCTGCTTGCCGTTTATGAAGACGCCACGTCTTCCGGCGGCCCTGGCTTTAACTTTAGGGTGCCCACGACGAAATAGAGGAGAGCTGAAGCCACTAGGCTCTCCCCACACCCGTGTAGGGCCTTGTAATGTGGGTCCACATAACCCGCTGGCCCAACTAGGGCTTCATGTGGGCGGCAAAATGAGCCCGCCTTCTGCCCCACCGTCTACGTCACTTTTTCCACCGTCTACGTCAGCCCTGGCTTCGCGCTCTCTTTCCAGGTCGCGCCTTTAGCAAGATGATGGTCTCGCAGAAGAAAAACCGGTGATTACACTTCTTTGCAGTAAGTATCATATTTAGAAAAAAATCTCCTATTAAGTGCAAAAAAAAGATCGCCTTTACAATCCAATAAACAGCTAAGTTCGGTGTTGCACCGTATACACCTTTGTTGAACATTACTTTTAATCGCAGAATTCCTATTTTTACGGCTGCTATAAAGTCGATGTAAAAATAAATGCAAAAAGATGATTGAAGGCATTGAGAATTTCGTCAGCTCGGTAACTGAACCCATAGCTTAATTGGTAAAGCGATATCGAGCCCCGGTAAGGCGTATCGATGTTGGTTCAAGTCCAACTGGGTTGATTATTTTTTCAATGTTTTCAATGTTTGTATTTGATTGAATAACATACTAATGTATGAGTGGAATACCCACTTTAAAACATGTAAAAAATAATTATGAGTTGATAGCAGGCGCCATCTGTTATTTCCGTTGTGACACTTGTAAAAGGGTCGGCGGGAAGGGTATCTAACTCTAGTGGTTGGCACCTGGATGTCGCTTACGGCTGCTATAAAGTCGATGTAAAAATAAATGCAAAAAGATGATTGAAGGCATTGAGAATTTCGTCAGCTCGGTAACTGAACCCATGCTTAATTGGTAAAGCGATATCGAGCCCCGGTAAGGCGTATCGATGTTGGTTCAAGTCCAACTGGGTTGATTATTTTTTTTTTCAATGTTTTCAATGTTTGTATTTGATTGAATAACATACTAATGTATGAGTGGAATACCCACTTTAAAACATGTAAAAAATAATTATGAGTTGATAGCAGGCGCCATCTGTTATTTCCGTTGTGACACTTGTAAAAGGGTCGGCGGGAAGGGTATCTAACTCTAGTGGTTGGCACCTGGATGTCGCTTACGGCTGCTATAAAGTCGATGTAAAAATAAATGCAAAAAGATGATTGAAGGCATTGAGAATTTCGTCAGCTCGGTAACTGAACCCATAGCTTAATTGGTAAAGCGATATCGAGCCCCGGTAAGGCGTATCGATGTTGGTTCAAGTCCAACTGGGTTGATTATTTTTTTTTTCAATGTTTTCAATGTTTGTATTTGATTGAATAACATACTAATGTATGAGTGGAATACCCACTTTAAAACATGTAAAAAATAATTATGAGTTGATAGCAGGCGCCGTCTGTTATTTCCGTTGTGACACTTGTAAAAGGGTCGGCGGGAAGGGTATCTAACTCTAGTGGTTGGCACCTGGATGTCGCTTACGGCTGCTATAAAGTCGATGTAAAAATAAATGCAAAAAGATGATTGAAGGCATTGAGAATTTCGTCAGCTCGGTAACTGAACCCATAGCTTAATTGGTAAAGCGATATCGAGCCCCGGTAAGGCGTATCGATGTTGGTTCAAGTCCAACTGGGTTGATTATTTTTTCAATGTTTTCAATGTTTGTATTTGATTGAATAACATACTAATGTATGAGTGGAATACCCACTTTAAAACATGTAAAAAATAATTATGAGTTGATAGCAGGCGCCATCTGTTATTTCCGTTGTGACACTTGTAAAAGGGTCGGCGGGAAGGGTATCTAACTCTAGTGGTTGGCACCTGGATGTCGCTTACGGCTGCTATAAAGTCGATGTAAAAATAAATGCAAAAAGATGATTGAAGGCATTGAGAATTTCGTCAGCTCGGTAACTGAACCCATAGCTTAATTGGTAAAGCGATATCGAGCCCCGGTAAGGCGTATCGATGTTGGTTCAAGTCCAACTGGGTTGATTATTTTTTTTTTCAATGTTTTCAATGTTTGTATTTGATTGAATAACATACTAATGTATGAGTGGAATACCCACTTTAAAACATGTAAAAAATAATTATGAGTTGATAGCAGGCGCCATCTGTTATTTCCGTTGTGACACTTGTAAAAGGGTCGGCGGGAAGGGTATCTAACTCTAGTGGTTGGCACCTGGATGTCGCTTACGGCTGCTATAAAGTCGATGTAAAAATAATTGCAAAAAGATGATTGAAGGCATTGAGAATTTCGTCAGCTCGGTAACTGAACCCATAGCTTAATTGGTAAAGCGATATCGAGCCCCGGTAAGGCGTATCGATGTTGGTTCAAGTCCAACTGGGTTGATTATTTTTTCAATGTTTTCAATGTTTGTATTTGATTGAATAACATACTAATGTATGAGTGGAATACCCACTTTAAAACATGTAAAAAATAATTATGAGTTGATAGCAGGCGCCATCTGTTATTTCCGTTGTGACACTTGTAAAAGGGTCGGCGGGAAGGGTATCTAACTCTAGTGGTTGGCACCTGGATGTCGCTTACGGCTGCTATAAAGTCGATGTAAAAATAAATGCAAAAAGATGATTGAAGGCATTGAGAATTTCGTCAGCTCGGTAACTGAACCCATAGCTTAATTGGTAAAGCGATATCGAGCCCCGGTAAGGCGTATCGATGTTGGTTCAAGTCCAACTGGGTTGATTATTTTTTCAATGTTTTCAATGTTTGTATTTGATTGAATAACATACTAATGTATGAGTGGAATACCCACTTTAAAACATGTAAAAAATAATTATGAGTTGATAGCAGGCGCCATCTGTTATTTCCGTTGTGACACTTGTAAAAGGGTCGGCGGGAAGGGTATCTAACTCTAGTGGTTGGCACCTGGATGTCGCTTACGGCTGCTATAAAGTCGATGTAAAAATAAATGCAAAAAGATGATTGAAGGCATTGAGAATTTCGTCAGCTCGGTAACTGAACCCATAGCTTAATTGGTAAAGCGATATCGAGCCCCGGTAAGGCGTATCGATGTTGGTTCAAGTCCAACTGGGTTGATTATTTTTTTTTTCAATGTTTTCAATGTTTGTATTTGATTGAATAACATACTAATGTATGAGTGGAATACCCACTTTAAAACATGTAAAAAATAATTATGAGTTGATAGCAGGCGCCATCTGTTATTTCCGTTGTGACACTTGTAAAAGGGTCGGCGGGAAGGGTATCTAACTCTAGTGGTTGGCACCTGGATGTCGCTTACGGCTGCTATAAAGTCGATGTAAAAATAAATGCAAAAAGATGATTGAAGGCATTGAGAATTTCGTCAGCTCGGTAACTGAACCCATAGCTTAATTGGTAAAGCGATATCGAGCCCCGGTAAGGCGTATCGATGTTGGTTCAAGTCCAACTGGGTTGATTATTTTTTCAATGTTTTCAATGTTTGTATTTGATTGAATAACATACTAATGTATGAGTGGAATACCCACTTTAAAACATGTAAAAAATAATTATGAGTTGATAGCAGGCGCCATCTGTTATTTCCGTTGTGACACTTGTAAAAGGGTCGGCGGGAAGGGTATCTAACTCTAGTGGTTGGCACCTGGATGTCGCTTACGGCTGCTATAAAGTCGATGTAAAAATAAATGCAAAAAGATGATTGAAGGCATTGAGAATTTCGTCAGCTCGGTAACTGAACCCATAGCTTAATTGGTAAAGCGATATCGAGCCCCGGTAAGGCGTATCGATGTTGGTTCAAGTCCAACTGGGTTGATTATTTTTTCAATGTTTTCAATGTTTGTATTTGATTGAATAACATACTAATGTATGAGTGGAATACCCACTTTAAAACATGTAAAAAATAATTATGAGTTGATAGCAGGCGCCATCTGTTATTTCCGTTGTGACACTTGTAAAAGGGTCGGCGGGAAGGGTATCTAACTCTAGTGGTTGGCACCTGGATGTCGCTTACGGCTGCTATAAAGTCGATGTAAAAATAAATGCAAAAAGATGATTGAAGGCATTGAGAATTTCGTCAGCTCGGTAACTGAACCCATAGCTTAATTGGTAAAGCGATATCGAGCCCCGGTAAGGCGTATCGATGTTGGTTCAAGTCCAACTGGGTTGATTATTTTTTCAATGTTTTCAATGTTTGTATTTGATTGAATAACATACTAATGTATGAGTGGAATACCCACTTTAAAACATGTAAAAAATAATTATGAGTTGATAGCAGGCGCCATCTGTTATTTCCGTTGTGACACTTGTAAAAGGGTCGGCGGGAAGGGTATCTAACTCTAGTGGTTGGCACCTGGATGTCGCTTACGGCTGCTATAAAGTCGATGTAAAAATAAATGCAAAAAGATGATTGAAGGCATTGAGAATTTCGTCAGCTCGGTAACTGAACCCATAGCTTAATTGGTAAAGCGATATCGAGCCCCGGTAAGGCGTATCGATGTTGGTTCAAGTCCAACTGGGTTGATTATTTTTTCAATGTTTTCAATGTTTGTATTTGATTGAATAACATCCTATTTTTAGATCAAAAGTCAATCTTAACGTGATTCTGCCGTGACAATCGCAAAGCCAGAAGCCAATATTCCTTAGGTACCTACACTATGCTTTAGAACTTATTAGCCTCAAAAGATAAACAAAGGACATCCAAAACATGCACAAAACACCTAAAGATTTTAAAGATCTGGCCAATTCGAGAGAGAATAAAAATACGAGTGTCGTGATTCAATCTGTGTCGCGAGAAACAAACAAGGAAACAGGAGTAATTCCTTTAAAACTTTTAAAGCAAAAACTAAGAGACATTTTCTCAGTAGAGTTCCGTAATGGCCCGGTGAAATGTTTATAGCGAGCGAGCTCTGCCCGCTGCCGGTGCCTTTAGCTTAAACAAAAGAAACAAATCTCAGATCGCAATAAATCCTACCGGCCAGAAGATTTATTCTTTGATTAGCGTCTCTCTATTCGAATGTATGATGCCGGCGTTGCCCACGCTGCCTGCGCTCCCAAAAAATAAAAGCAATATCCAGTGATAAAACTTAGTCACTTTGATGTTTTTAATTAAGAAACGGAAAAACGAAATGAGGAAGCTGAATGGATTTTTCAAAGAGCGTCTAAGTAAACAAATATCACTTGACCAGAGCTTATCTTCAAAGCGTTTTTCTGCAAAACAAATCGAATGAATGGGAAAGTATGCTCTTTTTACAAAGTTCCTGTGGGTTATTTGATTTCAAATTAGGTATTTGTTTCTTTCTTATTTCATTTCTCATTTAATTGTATAACAATAATGCCTTTTGACTGGAAGGGATTGGCTTTTTTCAATTACGGAAAAGTTTTTAATCTAATTTCAGCAGACACGTTTCAAAGACTATAAATATAAGTAGGTGTGTTGAAATATTTCGCGTTTTCATACTTTTCACCTTTATAGAATTTCTAATACCTACGATCTAAGACTACCTACTCTTACCTACTTAATTAATTTTAAGTAAAATACAAACATACATTATATTATATCTTTAACCCATACCACATACATTGACACAGACTGATCATTTATTTATGTTATTATTTAAAGATAGTAGGCATCAAACCATGGCAGTATAGCAGAGTTAAGAACTTCATAATGTTTTGGTAAATTCCAGACCGCCAAACAAAATAAGGGAAATCAAAACTTGAGGTAAAAATTTAGATTCAATCCTTCTTGGAAAAATATAGTATATAGATATGTATACATATACATATAGAAAATAGCATACCTAAACAATGAGAACATTAAGGAAATAACTCACGTATAAGCGAATTTTGGTAGTAAGTAAGCGAAGTTATAGTTGCAGCACAGATTATATAATAGTTCTTACGAACAGATATGAATCACTCATAGAAAAAGCAAATACCTACGGTTTACGTACCTACGCAATAATACAATGGAGCGGCCTTCAACGCGCGGCACCCCGCACCTCCCGCGCACCCGCACATTCGCTAGGGTTGCATATGCTTGGATATGTTTTATAGTTAAGGAAATAGGTATTTTGCATTGATTCAGTGTTTAAGTAGTTCGCATGGGGCATAACAATTATAGTTACATGAGTAATATTGATTGATATTTTGTTGCCGCGATGAGAGTATGATTAATCTTGACAGATTTGCCACACACTGTCAAAATTAATATGGATTGACAGCTATCTCAATCTTATTCTAATCGCCTTTTAGCAATATCATCATAGTTATTTGAGAGATTTGTATTTCGTTAATAATATAAAATATAAAGATACGATAAGCTTATTTTAAGCTTAACTTATTTTTATTAGCTTTGCTATTTTTTACGTTTTTACATCCATCCAATCACAATAAATAAAAAAATTTCGTGATGACATTGTTCCGACTTCCGAGTAGTGTCGCGCGCGGTACGCCGTGCGTACAGTGAGCGCGTTGGTAACCCACTGACTTTTGCTCCCTCGGCGGAGGCGCAAAACGTAGGTATTATATATAACTCGCTCGCGCGGGCATGATTCATAAGCCTGGTTGCAGGTAAAGGTGTCTTAAGACGATTGTCGCCAGAGTGTCCTTGAGCGTTTGGGCGCTCTGTACCCGCGCCACCCGCTTACCCCTCTCATTGCGATCGTACGTAAATCCGCCACGATGCACCGGAACGATGTTCAAAGAATATGACTTTACCCAGAGGCGCGCGGGTATAACCCATTTGCGGATGTTTTGTGATTTGAATACTGTGATTATGATTAAGTACTGCAATCTTGATAAATATTTTAGGAATGCTACTTACCTATTACATAAGATAAGTAATAACGATCTCGATTAGTAGATTTTTATGTAATAAAATAAAACCTAGATTTTGAGTTTGAAGTACAGTCAGCGGCAAAATATTTATGAATTTAAGAAATATGGGTAAAAATATTCTTTGCATATCAGAAAAAAAACAGACTAGCACAGAAAAAAAACGGAATGCACATCAAAGCGATGTTTTCATGTGAATTTAGATTTTTTGGTATGCCAGTGAGTTTAATAGATGGTTATTTTTGTAGCGATTTTAAATATTATATAATTACGAAAAATTTACAAAACTAAGGTTAATACGAATACTAAAAATGCACATGTAAGAAGCGACATTTGTCCACGAAAACGCCATACAATTGTCATGAGAGCTGTAAAACCATTAAATTTAGATCTTTAAAATATAACACAGAGCAGAAACTTCTTAGGGTTCCGTAGCTATAATAGTAAAAATGGAACCCTTAAAAGTTTCTTGCAACATTCCGTCTTGTCGTCCGTCCATCCGTATGTCACAGCCATTTGATTTTAAAATAGATATGGATGAAATTTTATCCAGAGGTGTGTTTCATGTGCCGCTACTTAGTTTTTTAGCTAAATTGCTGAAAAAAAAACTTTAAGGAGAGGCACTCCATACAAACACATGCCAAACTAAATGTCAAATATATTTTTTTGCAAATATGAACATTTTGTACATCAATCAATACGGCTTTAAAATATCTTATATATAGAAGATTTTAAAAACCTTTCTTTTATTAAGTCAATATTTTTAGAAATAGTCGCTTCGAAAGTCTTAAGTAATACCCCATCTAACTTTTAATTCGTAAGTCCAAAAAATATTAATAAAATCAAGAAGATATGGCTTAGTACCTATTTAACTTATTTATACGAAAATTATTTCACATATATTATCGGTTCAGCCATTTTTTAAATTATCTCCGAGAAACTACTTTCTGCGGAACCCTACATTATGCGTGGATCCGAAACATACTTGGCCGGTCTTTTAAAGATATTTGATAGGTAGTATTACCCGTTAGTAGTAATTTATTTGTGTTGATAATTAATATAAAATTTGTATTTATTAGCATTTCAGCGAGATAGTAAACCTTTTTTTCCTGTATTCTTGCTTACATTGAACTTTTAAATATCAGCAATTTTAAATTAGAATCTCAATCAGGCTTTGCTCAGTGATAGTTAGTACATTGAAATTTGGTATAAGTAAACAATAATAAACAATCTTTATTGCAACTTTAGGTGTACGTTGATACGATTGGCACCTGGCTCTCAAACTAGGTCCCCTGTGTCTCAAGAGCCAGTTCCTTCCCGATTACAGGCATTAAATAAGGTTACAATGTTAGACATTTATAATATAGAGTTTGGCTAGCCAAATATTGTTGACAGATATTTCCTTGTTGTATCACCAATTGTCTATGATTTAAAAAAAGCTAAAACTCTGTCGAAAATAGATGTCATATACTTCAGAAAAAGTGACCAAACCCTCCGGTGTCCGAGGCCAGATTTGAACTGGCGTCTTCAGCTTTCGTGGCTGACGTCCTGACCACTAGACCACCCGGTTACGACGGAACTTGACAAATTTTTTCATGTATATTTGTCAAGTTCCGCCGTGACCGGGTGGTCTAGTGGTCTGTACCAATCTGTATGCTTTTAGCATTTTGAGTTCGTTTTATAGTAGCATTATAAACGTTTATAGTGCTGATATAGGTCTTAAATGGGCACAAATTACCCAGCTTGAGATCCTATACAGGTCATTTAATAGCATTGCAGGCGCATTATGTCTGCGCTATTAGCATTATCGTTGTCATGGAAAGTGCCAATCGCCTCAAATAAGCATTAGTACGCTCTATTAAGTTGCCGACTGAATTAAAGAAGCCTTAATACGGCCAAAAAACTTGCTAATCGCAGTAAAGAAGCATAAGTACTCTCGATTAACTTGCCGATCGCAATACAAACGCATTATACTAGCATAAGAGTGTAGTAAAATAAACCTTACGTCAATGCAAAAACGTCTCTAATACCGACGGAACAAATGTTATAATACAATGAACGTTGTGATTTAAATACTTTGTCTCGCAATATAAAATGGACGAAGACGGTACAAAAAACTGAATGAGTGACACGTCATATTTGTTTGCATCCTAACAAAATTTATAAAAGTTTTTGACACTTTTACGTTATTATATCCTTCAAATATTACTGCGCAATGTAGTTTACTGTAAATGTGTATATAAGTTTCATTGAAAATTTTCACGCGCCTTCGATTTATTGTGGTTTTGCTATAAAATATTATAAAAAGATATGCGTCAAATAAGCAAAACAATTGTGTAATCCTCGTATAGAACGAGTTTTGCATTATTAACATAATAGTGTTGGTTGAGCAGTCTTAAATTAAGTAATTTCTTTATTATATAGGTATTTTCCTTGTATAAATAGGTCCGCATGATTTTATTTTTAGGTTATTAATTATTTACAAAATGGCGTTGGTCTATATAGACGGAGAGCTAGCCCCGTCCACGTCGGATATGACAATAATGAGAGCAACCAAACCCCTCTAGTCAGTTTGGTATATTATGCTTATTTCTAGATCTGGACATCTGGCAGCTTTAAAGTAGTGGAGGTCAAAGAATGCAAACCATTTCAAGAAAATAAATCCTAGAGATCTGGGTTTGATGCAATATTATGAGAAACTATACAAATACTATACAATATTAAGAGAAATTATACAAAAGTTTATGTTGGGAGAAAGTAGTGCCAAACGATGTATAATAAAATATAGTTCATAGTTTTCGCCTACTGTTTTTGTTTCCGTAATAATCATACATCGGGGTTTTCGGTGCGGGAACGATTTGAGAAAGAGTAGAGATAAACAGATAGGTTGAGAGTTAGTCTGAGAAAATATCATATTATGTTTAATGAATAACTACCTCTCTGTGAATAGCTTACACACTATGATACGAGCGTTTTTTCTTAGAGGCATGTTTGTATTGACTATACTACTACTGATATACTTAGTATTTTAAAAATGCAATTGCATATCCGAAATTTATTAACTAGATCTACCTAAGACAAAGACACGGTATAGTAAGTGTCAAATATTAATCTTGACGTCCGATATTTATGAACTATTTGATTAACTGAAGAGGTTGACAATGATCAGTCATTACATGAATTAATAAAAAAATACTTGAAAAAATCATAGGTATATGTACCTACAATATATATACATAATAGTCAGCTATTATATATAAATTGTATATACCTATGATTTTTTCGATCAATTATTCTTTAGGTAGAAACGTGCTAGAGTACATTCTGTTTTTTAAGTTAATGCCTACTCTTTGGCTAATGTCAAACATTCCCGCACCGAAAACCCCGATGTATGGTAATAATACACAAAATTTTTTGGTCTAACGTTTTTTTTTATCGATTTTTGACCAGTTTTGAGTCGATATTCCAACATATTAACTATAGATAGAATTATAAGGCAAACGACTATCGGTTTTTGAATCTTTTATCTCCATTCTGTAGAGCCGGATCTTGAAATAAATGAGCCGTTATTATTTTTTTTTTTTTTTTATACCACGACGGTGGCAAACAAGCATACGGCCTACCTGATGGTAAGCAGCTACCGTAACCTATGGACGCCTGTAACTCCACAGGAGTCACATGCGCGTTGCCGACCCTTTACAAAAAGAAGGATTCACTGTGTTGACGGCTAAAGGAACAAGAGGGTCCCTCATCGTCAACACACTGGGTCCTCTTTGAGCTCTTTGGCAACCTTACTCACCAGCAGGAACACAACACTATGAGTAGGGTCTAGTGCTATTTGGCTGTGGTTTTCTGTAAGGTGGAGGTACTTCCCCAGTCGGGCTCTGCTCCAGATTTGAGCGAGATGACATTCACTGAACGTGCCCTACCACACTAAGCGAGATGCCATTCGCAGTGCCCATACCTCTCTTTTTGGCATAGTTTAAGGACATACCCAAGTCCGGACGTAGTTTAAGGACATACCCCGGGTCCATAAAAAAAAATATGATATTTTTAAAATATGGTCTAAAAAACACTTTTATCGATATTCGAATGGTGTAAAGAATCTTACATATACGTAATCTACATATTAGGGTTCCTCTTTGATGTGTCTAAAAACTGTAGAGTGATTTTAATTTTTAACTAATTAAAACAAAATTTATGACCATAAAACCACTTTTTTGAAGTAAATATAGGATACTATATTGTTTAAAGCCGTTACTGATAATATGATAAGCTATATAAATAATTAGAAAACTATGGGAATCAGATCCAAGGTCGTGGGCGCCAGGGAGCCCCTTAAAATATAGGCCCTGTCCTTTATAACTGAGACAACTTCGGCAATTTTTACCTAGTTTGGTATTACTATTTTCCAATTAAAACATTTTGCTAGTCTGTCACTGTGACCTCCACCCATTAAAAGCTGCCAGATGCCTGGATCTAGCAATAAGAATAGTATAGCAATCTAACCAGACGGGTTTTGTTGCTCTCATTATTTTGTCATATCTGACGTGGCTAGCTCTTAGTCCAATAGCAGCTCAGTGACCCTTAAAAAATGCCTTATTTATGCCTACAGCATTACACGTGAATAATTATGCTATTAAACAACATTAAGCATTTATTTATGCTATTGTAGAACCTAAGGCACTAAAACCGCTAAAATCTGTATAGGGGCTGTTCATAAATTACGTCATCAATTTTTTGATAGTAAAGCTGCCAAATAAAGTGACGTCATTAAAAAAAATGCGTTTTAAGCTTAATTGTAAAATAAAAAACTATTTAGTAGATAATATTTTATAGCATTAAAAGTTTATAGAAACACGACTTTCATTCCTTTTTTTACACATTGATATTGTGATCTTCGGAATGACCGCCCCCCCCCTCCTACGTCATGCTACCATCATCCGATGTCCATGTTATTTTGTTCCTATAAATACATATTTGGAATTTGCATTGAACTTGGCACTCATTTAGATCTCCATTCTTTTTGCGGCGAAGCCCACAGCCAAGCATAATTTTTGTATTGGACTTGGCTCTCCTTTTTTACATTTATGTTTTTGGTGGGATATCATTACTTTTTGTAAAGAAAACTAGGCAGGTATTGGGATTTAATGTTTTTTCTTGCGTTTCCGCTGCATGGTTTTCTTTTTTATGGTATTGTCTACATTCTCTTTTTATGTAGATTTACTTCTGTTCTGTGTATAATTATGTGGTGCCGCGCGCCGCCGACGACATACCGTTGGCCGGTCGTTTAGCGCGTATTACGAGTTTTTTGTATGGGGACACCACTTATTTTTTGACTTAACTTTATTTTTATATTTCTGTTATATAGCAAATATAATCATACATATATTGGGATAGTTTCAAATATCTACTTGTAACGGTTCCAACGATACAGTTTTAAAAAAAAAATTGTATTGGGACCGCCCTATTTTTTACTTTTTTTTATTATTAGATTGTTTCCTACGCTTACACACAATTACCGAGATGGATTCCAAATTTCATCCTTCTAGGTCATCTGGAAGTAGGTTAGATTTAGGTACTATATGTCAGTCAGTCAGTCAGTGCTAAAATTTACGACTTTTTGACCTTCATATCTTTATAACCGTTTGAGCTAGCTTCATGAAATTTGGGCTTCTAGATGTCCTTATGGATATAATTAAACACACGTAGTTTTATGTGTTTACGTTAAAGAGGTTTTGAGTTATAGAAGGGTCAAAAGTGGCACCAAGTGGTTCGTGTAATATACACTTGGCGCTGGCTAGCCAGTTCCTTTGCTTGAACTTGGCTTGACACGCTGCCGCGTGTCTAGATGAGCAAGGGGTTCTACTAAATATTAGCAGGCTGATTTTATGAGTTTATTAGTAACGGTATCACATCCAGGTGCGCTATTGTCTTTTAGGCTTATAATTAAATGTCGAATCTCGGCAGCATCTGTTGGCAGTAGAACCATAGACGTTAAGGGCGAGTCAGTTGAATATACTAAATTTGCTAAGTCGTTGTCCGTTTTATCCATTTTCCCAGGAATGTCGTTAGCTAGAGTACGCCCCACAGAGGAAAAGTACATATTAGCGTCGTCAAGCGCAACAATAGGGTCACCTTTAGTTTTTAGTAATTCCGTATTTGTTGTTTTTGTTTGCTTAAGGTTACATATCTCTTTTATAGTTTTCCATGTCTCTTTAGAGTTATTCTTGCACTGTAATAATTTAGCTTGGTAATATTGCTTTTAAAGTATTTTAATTAGTTTGTTACACCAGTTACGACACGATATATACTTTAATCGGAGGTTGTTATCATCAGAGTTTCTTTTGAGTATGTGTTTTAATCACGATCTGAAAAAAAACTTGCTCCCGTACACATGAAGTGGGGGTGAATTTTTTTTCGCTCCAACCCTATAAAAGAATAAGTCTTAAACAACTTTTGGATAAAACGAATATTTTCGTAAATAATAATAACTCCGAAAGTTTAAAATGCCCTTTAATTTCTGAATCGTGAGTCCAAAAAAAATTGTAATATTCCTGGAAGGGAGGCCTGATAGTCACTTTCAATAAAAACTATTAAGAATAAATCGGTTGAGTTATGACTCAACGCATTGTAAAAAGACTTAAATGGACACAAAATATCCCTTTATAAACGACCTTTTGAATGGATGTATTGTAACAGGCCGGCAACTACGGAACCCTACACTGAGCATAGCCCGACATGCTTTTGGCAGGTTTGTATGCAATCCTTTGCAGTTTTCCTCGCAATTTCTTTATTTGGTTAAATTATATAAGTATAACATTAGATTGGGTTTAATCTTAAAATAAAACGCATATTACATTTGTTTATAACACGGTACACTTAAATAAATATATTTGAATAATTTCGGTCCTTTGGAGTTTTTATTAAATTAATTATTTGTCTTTTGTATTGTAGTACTAGCAGGTTTCCGCAACTCGACGATTAACGCCTATTTTGCGTGATGCATTAGACTACTAATACATAATAATTGTAGTGTACTTAAAATACCAAATTGGTTTTCAGAGCATAATGAGATGCATGATTTCTGTTTTTTTTTTCATCTTTTTTATTTTATTCGTTTATTTTATTTGTAATGTTATCTAAATAAAATAAATTTTTTATAAGAACGTACATGAACACGCATACGAGTACATTATCTTAAAAGATAAAACGTATATGCTTTATTGATTCTGAGAAGACGCGTTATGTCCGAACCGCATGAACCCTCTGCAGTTATTTAGTCTTTAGGCACAGTAAGTCCGATATTTTTGCTCACGGGCCAAGCACAAGTATATGTAGTACAAGGGAAGCACGGAGCGACGAGCGACACAGCCTCCTCGTCTCAAAGCTAGCTCACGACTGTCAGCAACGCCGTTTTCGAGCTACCAACGCACGAAATGTGGAATTATGATCAAATTGTTTAAGAAAATCGAATCAATTTAAATATGATACGTTGCGTTTGTAGTGTTCTGTAGTACACATTTTTTAGTTTAACAATTTTTTAAATCGAATGAGCCGTTCAGTAGATATAAACAAAATTAACCGTAAAACGACATTTCGTTATATTTCATTTACGGAGAAACTATACGTTACAGGATTTAATCAAACGTTGCGAATATTGTACATGAAATATTCATAAACATATATATAACACATATTTTTTTCAAATTTTTTTAATCACCCGTTAAGGAGATATATCCCTTAGAAAGTAACAGTTTTTGACCACAATCAGCGCCTAGCGCCTTAAACATCACACTTAAAGTACTGATGGATGCTATTGCTAAGGGAAAGGGGGGGGAGGTGTAAAGGTTTTTAGTTTTTCATAAATAACTTTTAAACGGAGGCCCATTGCAAAAAATCTTTTATATAAATAAGTATGTAATCTACATATAATTCGCTCTAAAAAATATCTCTTACTCGCTTATATAGGTACGTACCTGCCTCAATTTTAGGGACCAAATTTTTATGTTCAGTTTTAAACAGCTTGAATCTTAAAATTGTATGTCAAAATAAAGTAGGTAGGTAGATAAAACGGCTACTTACTTGAGGATGGTTCACGCTTCAGCGTTCCGCGTCCTACACGACACTTCCGACACTTCATTCTGTATAGAGAACATCACGTGACCTCCGAGGATCACGTGACGTTTTCTATATGAAATTAAGTGTCGGAAGTGTAGTGTAGGATGCGGAACGCTACAGCATGAACCATCCTTTAAGGTGCGACCACACCGCTGCTTAAAATACGGTGACGCTACGGAATCGCAGTGACGCATCGTATCCGTACCGTTTTTATCCCATGCCCTCTACACCGCTGCTCAAAATACGGTGACGCTACGGAATCGCAGTGACGCATCGTATCCGTACCGTTTTTATCGCATGCCCTCCACACAGCTGCTCAAAATACGGTTTGGAAGGTTCGCGTCAAAAATATTTCATATGGGGCACGTCACTGCGTACACGTTGCGTCTGCGTATTTTGAGCAGCGGTGTGGAGAGCATGCGTTAAAGTCGTGACGTTCACGGCACGTCATTGCGATTCCGTACCGTCAGCGTATTTTGAGCAGCGGTGTGGAGGGCATGCGATAAAAACGGTGCGGATACGATGCGTCACTGCGATTCCGTAACGTCGCCGTTTTTTAAGCAGCGGTGTGGTCGCACCTTTATACGGGTGATACGGCCCGGGTATATCAAGTCTCTGTTCGCCAATATTTGCATTTCATCAGCTGGGCCGGTACCTAAGTAGGTACTACGTTTGGTCTTTGCAAACGTTCGCTTCGTTCCTTGAATTTCCGTTTTAAAATGTTGACCATTGGGATTATTAGATCTACTCTTAGTAGCAGAGAAGTTTATGTAAGTGGTTTAATTTATTATATCTACGAGTAAGTACCTATATAACAAACTACCTACTTATTTAGAGACGATCTTATTATATTTACTTTGCTAATAGTTGCGTTTGCACATGACATAAATTGGTCAAATATGGTTTTTTGTGAACCGAAGATTTCCTATGGCATGATTATTCCTTAGGACCAAATTATGGATTTGAAAACTGGAGCCACCAAGATTTTTGACGTAAATTTTTAGG
Source organism: Pammene aurita (assembly GCA_947086415.1). NCBI lineage: Eukaryota > Metazoa > Arthropoda > Insecta > Lepidoptera > Tortricidae > Pammene > Pammene aurita. Next base: position 28,543,483 of record OX352297.1, read on the forward strand.
TGGGGAGGCTACGTCACATTATGCTAAAAAGAGTACTGAAATATGACGTCACGCGGAACTTTAACGGGCTATATCTTCACCAATTTTTGTTTGAGGGACAAATTAAAAATACGTGTCCAATATTTTTTGATAATCTAACTGACGGGCTGAATAGAATTATATTTTTTTTACCCAGAGCACTATTATTCGTTCATATAAAAAAATCTTATGTCAAACTAAAACGTTATATATACGTGTGTAAAAATAACTGTTGACGGTGCTAAAAATTTAAATGGAAAAATCTAAAAATAGATGTCATATACTTCAGAAAAAAAAAATCTAATAAAATGTTTTTTGCGATCGTGGAAGTAGGCAAGCGGGGTGCGGACGCTAGCCTAGCTAAGGCAGGGGTCGGCAAACTTTTTTAACAAAGAGCTTTGATGGCGGAAAATATGGAATTTTTGGAAGCTCATAGAGCCGCAGTTTTCTGTTTTTTAATATAATATTTGTTTTTTATTTTTATTTTGGAGAACTTGAAGAGCCAGAACTGACCCTTCAAAGAGCCGTGGTTTGCCGACCCCAGAGTGAGCTAAGGCAAAATCGCCATCGGTATTTGATCCGCCTCTGCATCTATTGTAAAAGTCTCTGGCCACGAGACCAAGCCCATGGATGCCCCTCAAAGAAAGGGAAAGGGTCAAAAGTCAACACCTTAGATCCAGTCTGGGCTGTATATTTGCCCACTATAAGATACACGAGTACATCATTTTGATATCATTTATAAACTGGAAATTCACTTATGTTTTACCTACATACAAAAAGTAGGTTTTATTCAAGATACAAAAAAAAAAATTTTAGTACTTTGCTCTTCTTTTGGCAGTTTCGTAACGTGTACAGTCGACTACAAAGATATGTAACCACTTTTGAACCTTGTTACAACACATTAAGGTGAAAAAGTAGATACATCTCTTTGTAGTCGACTGTACAGTCACCGGCAATAGTATCTTCCTACACGAAGGCCGCAAAAATATTTGACACGCTCTTAATGGCCCTACAAATAATAGCTTGTCAGATATTTTGGCGGGCTTCGTGTAGGAGGATACTAATACCGGTGACTGTAACTAGTATGTAAATAACAAATAAGAAGAATTATAGTCTGGCCAACCAAAAAGTGCAATAACAGTAATAACTAATAAATTATACTCATCACATGTTTAGTGGTGAGGGTACTAGTATAACTCTGGCCTTAAGTTAACTATGCTTACACTTCCTGGCACAAACACCTCCATCCAATGCGACGAATCAACCGGTAAGCCTCGTCCCTACTTAACCCCTCCGTTTCGCCGTGCAGCATTTGAGAACTTGCATAATCTAAGCCATCCCGGAGTCCGCGCCACCATCCGCTTACTAACTGGCCGGTACGTTTGGCCATCAATAAAAAATGACTCACGAAGGTGGGCCCAATCATGCCTCGAATGTCAACGCGCCAAGGTAACCCGTCACGTTTCAGCACCAATTGGCCACATTTCCCAACCATCTGGACGTTTCCAGCACATCCATATAGACATCGTAGGACCAATGCCAGTTTGCAATGAATTTCGTTACTGCTTAACTGCCATTCATAGAGTTTCGAGATGGCCAGAAGTGTGGCCTATGTGTTATATCACGGCTGAGGAAGTAGCTGATACTTTCATAAGAGAGTGGGTATCCCGTTTCGGCGTGCCGCTAATAATTACAACAGACCAAGGAACTCAATTTGAGTCAGACCTATTCCGGCGCCTCGCTCAAACCCTGTCCTCGAAACGCATCAGGACAACCGCATATCACCCTTGTGCCAATGGCATGATTGAACGGGTCCATCGGCAACTCAAATCTGCTCTCATGTGCCACACTGATTCCTGGGTAAAGGCCTTACCTCTCGTTCTGCTAGGCATGCGTACAGCATTTAAGGAGGACCTTAAAGCCACTGCCGCGGAAATGGTCCATGGCGAAAGCTTACGTTTACCGGGAGAAATGCTAAATCCTGTGCCAAATAGATTGGAAGATCCATCCGACTACGTCACGCAACTTCGACGATATTCATCTTTAAAGCTTTAGCATCAGCCAGTCACGTTTTTCTGCGTGACGACACTGTTCGACGCTCTCTACAACCTCCTTACACAGGTCCATACGAATTTTTATCTCGCTCAGCCGATGGCAAAACTCTAACTCTCAACATCAAGAGCAGGAAGGTTGTGGTGAGCATCGATCGTGTAAAACCAGCTTTCTTTGAGGCCGAGAGTTCTGAACCGCATGTTAGGACAGAGACCCAGAATACGCCGCCAGCTGCTACACCTAATATGAAGCTGGTTGAAAACCAGCTCCCTATTTCTGTTTCTACTGAGGAATCTGTCAAACCTCCCGCGGATGCCACTACTCAAAAACCACCTATCACGCGATCTGGGCGGAAGGTGACATTTAGTAAACGCGATGATTTTTGTTATTTCTGATGGACTATTTTTCTCCGTGGGGGGGTGGTGTGGCGACCGCGTTATAAGTGTATAGTCGCCTTAATAATAAAACAGGTAGCAACACTGCCTGTCATGTCATGATAGAAGAAAAATAAGAAGATGAGATTTTCACGTCGTCATAAATATAATGATTGTAACTGGAATAAATAATCTTAATGTAACAAGTTATTGTTATTGATACCATAGATTAATGAGATTAAATAGATATTCCACTAGGAACATCGCTCGTTTTGTTCCAATGTTCTTCAATAGATGACGCTCAGAGCACCACTGCCTCGTAATCATTTTTTATGTTATTTGAAATCTAGTACCTAAAGTAGTTAATTATCTAAAACTACGTCATTATATTACCAAAACTGAATATAACAAAACCAATCAAAAATAACTGATTAAACCTAAGAAAAAAACAATTCCACGTAAAATCGCATTTTTAGTTTAAGCGCCATCTATTGTAATTTCTCATAATTTTACAGTTTAGCTCGATCTCGAAGTATCACTTTATACTTATAGCTAGTTTCTTTAATAATAAAAGCTCATAGATGTCACTATGTTCTTTAAGTTGTTTCTTAAACACAGTAAGAGATTTAGCACGCCTTAAGTCTAACGGTAAATTGTTCCAGAGCCTTACAGCCTGAAAAGTGAAAGAACTGTTATAAAATTTAGAAGAAGAAGACGGTACATTAAGTAGCAATTTTTGAGCAGATCTCGTCGAAAGCAAGTAACTAAAACGTTCTTTGAGGTAACGGGGAGTTGCGGGGTGAAAAAAAAATAGTGTATAAAAGAGATAGAGTGTGGGAGTCACGACGAAGACGTATAGGAAGCCAGTTGAGCTGTGAGCGGAAAATGGAAACGTGATCATACTTGCGTAACCCAAATATGAAACGGATGCATAGATTTTGAATGCGCTCAAGTTTATTCAGCTGATCTTCAGTGAGATCGATGTACGAAATATCGGCGTAGTCCAAAATAGGGAGAAGTAAAGTCTGAGCGAGCGCAATCTTGGTGGGTATGGGAAGAAAATTCCGGAGTCTTCGTAAAGAACCAGCAGCAGCAAACATCCTCCTACTGACTTCGCCCACTTGAGGAACCCAAGATAATGTCCGGTCCATAATAATGCCCAGGTTCCTTACTTGATGAGAATATGGAATATGGACACCATCAAAGTAGATAGGGGCCAGATTTTCAAAGTCAATCCTTGAGATAAGTATTGAACTGCCAATAATAATTGCCTGGGTTTTTTCCGGATTAACAATATGTCCAAAACTTCGGCTCCAGTGTAGTATGCCCACCAGGTCATTGTTTACCGTATTAATTACAGATGGAAGATTGGCAATTTCGCCCTGTGAATATATCTGAAGATCGTCGGCATAAAGGTGATAGCGAGAAGTAAGTTTATGAGTAAAAGAGTTAATAAATATTGAAAACAACAAAGGAGATAACACGCCACCCTGTGGAACACCGGCCAGCGTGTAACACCAATCAGAATAGGAATCATCCACCTTTATACGCTGCCGACGACCACTAAGATAACTACGAAACCATTCAATTACCGTTGGAGATACGTTAAGAGAGCGCAGTGTGCCAAGTAGAATGTGAAAATCAACAGTGTTGAAAGCATTGCTAAAGTCTAGCAATGTCAACACCGTTAACTTTCGATCATTCATTCCCGCCCGGATGTCATCAGTAATCTTAGTGAGTGCGGTAGCCGTACTATGACCCGAACGGAAGCCGGATTGGAACGGGTTAAATAGATCATTTTTGTTTAGATATGAAGTCAACTGCTGGTGTACAGGCCGTTCGAGTACTATGGAAAGGAAAGGAAGGATAGAGATAGGTCGATAATCAGAAAACGAGGAAGGTTTAGACTTTTTTGGAAGTGGGATAATATGGGCGTCTTTCCAAATTGAAGGATAGGTACAGGATGAAACAGAATAATTAAGGATAGAGGAAATGATAGGGATGAGCAAGTCGAGGAGAGGGAGGATCATATTACGGCTAACGCAATCATTACCAACGGCATTGGATGTTATGGATAGTACGCTCCTTCTAACGTCACAATCAGTAAAAGAAACAAGAGCAAAAGGAGAACAGTCTGGAGTTGAAAGTGAGGAAAGATACTTAAGGGTCTCAACCTTAGCATGGCCACCAAAAGTAGCAGAAGTGGAGAAATGTAGATTCAATTTAATAATTATTGGAATTTTCAATGAAAATTATGTACAGTCAGCTGCAAAAATACGTACAGAAAAAATCGTCTCATAAATATGGTACTACGCACTTATTACAACGGAATAAGATACTATGGGACATATTTTTGAGTAAGATGAGTATACCCATATTTTTACAGCTGACTGTACTTAATAATATAATTCGACTAGGTAATAATAATAATAAATATTACGGTACAATCTTACAAAAATCGTCCTAACTCCTACAGTAAAGTAATCAATAGTTAAGGCTTGTGTGTACTAGACAATCAGACATCAACAAGATCGATATATATAGATAAATACTTAAATACATCGAAAGCATCCAAAACTCAGGTACAAATATTTGTGTATTTGTCACAGATCAAACACACAATTAAATGCCTTTACCAGGATTCTCCTTTACTAATTTTACTAAATATCACCACCACATCACCATCGCATCTTCATTAAGTGTTTTTTTTTTATCTATAGGTACTTATTTTACGCTATTGTTGAAGTCAATAAGATAAGGTTTTATTATATACCATCCTTTAACCACTTTACAAGTTTTAGGGTACCGCCACTGCACTCAATTACGAATTCTACTCTAAGTAGGTACAGTCAACCAATTTGATTCCTAGGCCACTGTAGAACCTTGTCGTAATGACAGTTGCCCTTGATATGTATAAACGTAACCTATTCGCTACAAAACTAGCTATTGTGACAAGGTTCTAGAGTGGCCTAGGAATCAAATTCGTTGACCGTACCTACCTTCAGATCAGACCGCGAGTCACGGAGTCAGCGACAAATTTCTATGAGCAAATAGTTAATAAATTCGCGGTCTGATCTGAAGGTCTGATCTGACCTACTTAGAGTACAATTCATAATTGAGTCAGTAATTTGACAGTAATGATTACGTCAAAAATCATAAATAATTAGTAGTATTGGAACTAGATATAGGCACCCATGAGGATGAAACGGTATACTATAGACATATAAAATAAGAAGACGCGGTGCCTTGAAGACCATAGTGAAGATAAAATTGTGATTACATATTAAGCCGATTTCCTTGTGTTTACGCGCGACACGCACACGTAGAAGTCGAATTTCAGCCCAGCGCCAGACGGTTCGCAACGCGTAGGTAGGTAACTAACAGAGCTCACGCGTTACCAAGGCCTGACGCGACGTTGTCAGCTTGCTGTGTCGCAGGCGGCCGAATTGGCAACAACCCACAAAACTTACTCAACGTCTTGTCATTCGCAAATCAGGGGGCTTAGCCAAGATGACAATCGTTTGCAGAAAACAAATCGAAACGCTATCAGTCTCTCTATCGTAGTAATGAAGAGTGAGCGAGAGCGTGTAGCGTTTCGTTTCGTTTTCTGCAAACGACTGTCATCTTGGCTACAGGGCTGTAGGTCAATATTTGAATGTAGGGAAGTGGTTAACAATTTGCGTCTTAAATTTAAAGACCTCGTAGTGCAGCGGGTAAACATATGGACTTATGAGTCGAAGGTCCGGAGTTCAAATCTTATCACCGACAATTTTAATGTTTTTTTTTTGTTTTTACCCTGTTACACACGTGTCGAAAAAATTATCTCTTACTTTTGTTTTATTGCAGGATTTGTAGATAATTAATTGTTTACTTACTTAATAATATAGTTCGCGAGTGCTATATATGTAGCATAGCTCGGCAGACAACTTTCGGAGACACCCGTTGGGTTCATATTTGATTTACATATATATATATAAAAAATTACAAATAAAAAAATACAATTTACTCAATATTTCTACTGTAAAGCGACATCTATCGATTAATAGTATTGTTGAAGGATTTTCATCTAGGGAACTTTTACATAAAGACGTGTAGATGTCGTTAGTAGCCATGGCAAGTATTATGACTTCTCTGTGACGTGTAACGCCATCTCTAATCGAGAGATGTAAACAGTGAATTTTCAGTAACGCCATCTAGTGCTGATAGTTCTTTAGGCGGTCGCATTTTGTAACAAGGCATGGGCCCTCTATCATATACTTACTTTATGTTGATACGTATAAAGTGTACGAAAAGAAACGTTCGTTTATGTTCACGTACCTCACCACCAAAAGTGTAAGAAAGGACAGTATGATTATATCTGTCTATGCTTGAAGTGAAACAAACCCTGGCCAAACTATAATTTAATTTATTAAAAAAAAAAAGAAACAGTTCTATGTTTGACGAATAAATACTTATAATAATTTGTAACGCGCAGCGGACGCGATCATGAATCCAAAAAGACCAAAGTAAATATAAGAACCATTCATAATTTGTAGGTTTTTTAAAACTCACCAACAGATTTTTGAAGTGAAAACTTCTTTAGCGGCGCTGTGTACTTTTTGTGATGGGGAAAAAATGTTAAACTCGCGTCAGGGTCACGTGACCGACAGATTCGACAGGGTCACGTGACCGACAGATTCGACAGGTTCAGTGTTGCCAATTTAGCACTTTTGGGGCTAAATTTAGCACTATTTAGACTGACTTAGCCCTAATTTTTGCATTTAGCACTTAGCACTATTTTTAGCACTTAGCACTTTTTTTGGAAATTGCAATTTTATAAAAAAGTATTTTCCAAAAGTTGATAAATTTTATTCGTAGTCTGTCAAACCAAAATTGTCAGTAGTAGTAGCACAGAATAATATAATAGTATTACATAAAGATGCTTATCTTCCCTATAAAATCAGTGTTTGACAGAACTTTGAAATATGAACGGTGACACATGCGGTCTTCATACAATTTTGCCTTCGACTTTATAGGGTTGACAAGTCAAGTATGGAATTAATTTGATTGCTAGACCTGCTCCAATCTGCCTCAATCTACCTAAGCTATTAGTAGTTTTAATACAAAACTAAATAAATGTCTGATATATTACCTCATTTGCCCAATTTAACTGTAATTTTAGTACAAACAAAACTACTACTTAAATATTTTATCTTATCTGCAAATAAACGAAGGGGATTTTGACAACCTCGAAAAGTATCCGATCACTAACCAAGGCCGTAGCTGTCACTTTGTGGAGTTGTACACACGGACCAGTAGAGAACCGGACATTACTTTTGCTCTATTTCCCTAACCACAGTTGAACCTAATTACCGAGCAAAACAGTCGTTAATAGGTGACTAGAAAAAACGGTCCGATAGAGAGCATAATATAAGGGGCGGTGTCTAGGTAGATTGGGGCAGATCTAGCAATCAAACTAATCACGTACTTGTCAACCCTAGAAGTCGAAAGGCAAAATTGTATGGAGACGTCATGTGTCATCGTTCATCTGTGAAAATGCTGTCAAACATTGATTTTGTAGGGAAGTTAGCCTTCTGTACGTAGTACTATTAAATTAAATAAGATCAATCGAGCTTCGCAAGTGAAGTTCAATCGATATTATATGACTAGCTTCATTGGAAGATATAATAAACACATTCGAACGGATAACTTTTTTTATTTAGCACTTTTTTAGCATAATTTTTTAAGTTTTAGCACTATTTTAGCACTTTTTTCAGTATAGTTTTAGCACTGATTGAAATGCGGAGTTGGCAACACTGGTCAGGTTGAAAATTCGTAAGACGGCCACGTGACCTGATCGAATAAATCTATATTAATAATTCCGTCGAGGGGTACGGTAGACCCGATTGAAATTATACTCAAATGAAAAAGCGTAAAAAAATAACAGTTTTGAATTGAAGACATATATGGGCAAAATTCGGATTGTCGCGTAATTTGCATTTAAAAGTGTTAATTTAATGACAAATGGTGGGCCATATTACATATTATGGATGGTACAAGAAGGATATAAATCTCTATGTTACAAAAGTGTCATCTCTATGTTACAAAGATGGCGCCACAATGATATTAAATTTGATTAAATTAATTTTGAAATAAAATAAAAAAATCCAAAATAATTATTTGCGGAGATGAAAAACACTCTGAATATTAATTTTATTTAGAAAGTCATATAAGTATTAAATATCGGTAATTCATTTCAAGTGCTGAACTATACCTAGCGCCATCCGGAGATATTTGGAACTATTGTTTAGTGCCTACCGCTGGACACTTTTTCGACCGTTTTCCTATAAGAGAGTTCCATCCTTCCTATACCATCCATATTACATATTTTAGTGTATGGATGGTACAAGAAGGATATAAATCTCTGTTACAAAAGTGTCCGTCTGAAGGCGATAACCTGATGGCGCCACAATGATATTAAATTTGATTAAATTAATTTGGATATTAAAAAATTAAATCCATACATATTTACAAAATAATTATTTGTGGAGAAGAAAGACACTTTGAATATTCATTTTATTTAGAATGTCATATAAGTATTCAATATCGGTAATTCATTTTAAATGCTGAACTATACCTAGCGCCACCCGGAGATATGTGGAACTATTGTTTAGTGCTTAAACAGCTATTAGACATGGCAATTTGTAGGGTCCAACCTGTCGGGTTGGTAGGTGTAATGGCACCTAGGGAGTAGGAGTCCCGATCTAGGGCGATCGGGGCGAACGGCAGTGCCCCGACACCCGCAGCTGTTTATGGAGGGAGAGTTATTTTACCTTTTTAGGGTTCCGTACCTCGAAAGGAAAAAACGGAACCCTTATAGGATCACTTTGTTGTCCGTCTGTCTGTCTGTCTGTCAAGACCATTTTTCTCAGGAACGCGTGGAGGTATCAAGCTGAAATTTATATTAAATACTCAGGTCTATTGTCCCTTGGAGCTGTGAAAAAATCAAACTTAAAAGCCAACGCAATCAAAAGATACAGTCGTTTATGCTGCAAATTTTAGAGTTTCGGCACTCGCAAAACCTACGGGGTACATTCCGTGAACTCAGAAACTTGAAATTCAGCACGAAGCAACGTCATATAGCATAAACAATGGAAAAATTACAAAAAGTAGACATTTTTAGTAAAATCATACAAAAACATATTTTTTTAAATTTTAAATTTACTACCTTTTTCTTCGTAAACGCGTGGAGGTATTATATTGAAATTCATGTCAAATACTCAGGGCTATAGGACCTTTCAGATGTAGCAAAACCAAACTTTTATGTCAACGCAATCAAAAGAAATAGCAATTTAAGTCGCATATTTTGAAACTGAGTACTCGCAAGAAACTCAAAACCTAAAGGGTACTTCCCGTAAACTCAGAAACTTGAAACTTGGCACGAAGAAATTTCATATAGCACAGACAAAGGAAAAATTTCGAAGAGTAGACATTTTTAGTAAAATCATACATAACTTTTTTATTTTATTTTAGACTTACTACATTTTTCCTCGTAAGCGCGTAGAGGTATTAAATTGAAATTCATATCAAATACTCAGGTCTATAATACCTTTAAGTTGTAAAGGTTTTTACGGAACCCTCGGTGCGCGAGTCCGACTCGCACTTGGCCGGTTTTTTTATTTATAATGTTAGCCATTTTTGCTACACATTCCGTCTGGTTTTTTATTTAAAATAAAAGTTAAAATGTGTAGATTCGCTGGTAATTAATATATTTATCTAGTTTTATATTTAAATAATAGAAGGATTGGGCAGATGAAGTTAGATTCAGGCAGCTCGAGCGGTCGTATAAATGTCTATAGTAATAAAAACAGTTTCTTTTTTTATTTAATGTATACTGTTATGAGTACTATCACCGTGCTTCACCAATACATTTTTTAGATGTTTTGAAGGCATCTCTGTAAACGTTGGTTGGGACGATTTGTTGGTGAGGTAGGGTTTGTAGGGACGATTTGTAGGGAAAGTGTAATAACGGGCCCAACGCCGACAGGAGTTGGACACAACAGGTTGGGCCCTACAAATTGCCATGTGTAATAGCCGTTTTACCGCTGGACACTTTTTCGACCGTTTTAATATAAGAGAGGCCGATCCTCCTTGTACCATCCATATTTTAGTGGTTGACAACTTGACAGTGAGGGGTGCGTTCGGAAATTGTAAACTATGTTTACGTCCGGCATATTTGACAGGTTAGTTGGTCAAAAGGAGGACGAAAGTAAATAAATTAAGAAAACCCGGCTGACTGACAAGGCAAGAAAAGCATTTGACACACGGCAAAATATATTCTTACAGAAATTAGTTTTCTTTTCACTGAAATATAGGTAAAGCCTGACCAGAATATATGATTATTGTCAAGAGGGAGCTATTATTCTCATTTATATGACAACAGTTCAGTATAGCCATAGAGCGTATTATTTCTCTATGGTATAGTGACATCTTGATTTGTTTACCTGTCAGCTCTGATGTTAATTTGAAAATCTTTCACAGCAAAATAGTTCCATTTCCCGAGCGTATTATTTACAGCTGTTTATTACATACACTATTTACAATGTTTCGCTCTTGACTATGAATAATTTTGGGATATTTTTGTCTTGTATTATTTAATATTCAACACTTTACTGTAATTCAAATAAACCGCGACAATGACACTGACAGCCTATCACATGCACTCACACATGTATATCATTCTGTCAGTAAAATAATTGCCAGTGCAAGAAATTAGTTCCAATGAAATTCCGCAACATGGTGCATGATCATATATTTCTGGTCAGGCTTTAAGTAAAAATTGATATTTTTACTAAAAATAAATGTAAATAACATAAAATTCATGAAAATTCGTAAGACGGACACGTGACCTGATCGAAAAATGGTTACAATGTCATTGAAGCCAATAGACCGCCGGCGCGGCGTAGGAGAGGAAGTATTCCCCTCTCTTTCTACCGCGCGGCGAAAATGTATGCCTGCGCCTGCTGTTTCGTTCGAAATCGTAATCTTAGCACTACGAAATACAAAACTACAATTGATGCGGTATTTATTAGACATTTAAATAGGTTAGAATCAAAATTGTTCGTTTCTTATTTCAGCTACCATAAACCTATCGTATCAGTTTTAGAGACTGGCGATGATGGTTCTAGTAATGATGATGGTGTAAGAGTCGTTGAAGAGAGAGATAAACTTTTTAATGTTAAATAATTGTAATAGTTCTGAAGTGATAAATTTTTAATGTTATATATATATATAACTCAAAGGTGACTGACTGACTGACTGACTGACTGACTGACATAGTGATCTATCAACGCACAGTCCAAACCGCTGGTTCTAGAGATTCCAAATTTGGCACGTAGGTTCCCTATAAGGTCTAGGGGTGCGCTAAGAAAGGATTTTTCAAAATTCATCCCCTAAGGGGGTGAAATGGGGGTCCAAAGTTTGTATGGGGAAACAAGATTAGTTAGTCTATTTTATTCGAAACTTCACAGAAGTATTTCTAATTAAGAAAATGGCATCGATTTTGAAATTTAATATTGTGGACATGAAAATTCTTGAAAGTATTTGTGCCAAATTGCAATCTTCTAAATATATAAAAGAAGAAACTGACTGACATATCAACGCACAGCCCAAACCGCTGGTTCTAGAGATTCCAAATGTGGTACGTGGGCTCCTTATAAGGCATAAGGATGCACTTAGAAATAATTTTTAAAAATTGACCTCCTAAGGGGGGAAATGGGGTTCAAAGTTTGTATGGGAAACGAGATTAGTTCAACTATTTTATTCGAAACTTTACAGGAGTATTCCTAACGATAAATGAGAAAACAAGTGTTTCAGCTTTTTTGAGAATTCAACCCATAAGGGGGAAATGTGGTGACAAAATTTAAATATCAACATGGGTATTGTTTTTATGGTTTATCGGGTCTCTGATTACGAAATCAACACTTAAGGGGGTGAAATGGGGGTTGATAGTTTGTATGGGGAATTTTTAAACGTTGAACCAATTTAGATGAAACTTGGTATAGAGATAGTTTGTGTACCGGGAAACGACATGGGGCAGTTTTTATCTCGAAAATCAATCTTTAAGGGGGTGAAATGGGGGTTGGAGGTTTGTATGAAGATTTTTTTACCGCGAACCGATTTAGATAATTTTGTTGTGGATATAGTTTGAGTCCCAGGAAACAATATAGGATATTTTTTAAGCCGAAAGTCAATCTTAGAGGGGTAGAAAACATATTGGTAGTTTGTATGGCGAATTATTAACCGCTGAACAGACGATTGAAATGAAACTTGGTACATATTATATAGATTGAGTCTCGGTAAACAATATAGGATAGTTTATATCTCGAAAATCAACCCTCTAGGGGGTGAAACGGGGGTTGAAAGTTTGTATGGGAAATTATTAACCGTTGAACCTATTTAGATGATTTGGTATGGAGATATGTTGCGTTCTGGAGAAGGATATATAATAGTTGTTATCCCAGAAGTCATTCCTTAAGCGGGTAAAAAGGAGGGTGAATTACTAATTCCACGCAAATGAAGTCGCGGGGAAAAGCTTCTATTCAAGAGTAGAAATCTGTATTAATCATAATCTCTCGGTAGTAAGTCGTTGATGGCGTAACAATTAAACAATTATTGCAATAATTTCTTTAAAATAAAAAATGAGGGAACCGTCTTCAAAACGTGGTATACCGAAACCTCCAGAATGTAACGAATAGTTTTCCGAAAACCGCTTCTAAATCAGTTTAGCGAAACGCAAGATGATCGCGGACAAACATACATTCCTACATACAAACATACGAGTCTAACTGAGAACCTCCTTTTTTAGTACTTTTAGTACGCGGGCGAAGCCGCGGGAAAAAGCTAGTGTAATATAAATTGTCATGTTTGTGTACGATAGCGCAATAAATGAATATTGTATTTTACCACATAAAATTTTTATACTGATAATTAAAGCAATTCGTGCAAAATTATTCCCTAACCATTCCAAAATATCAAAAATGCACAAAGTTAATATTCAAGTTTTCACTTCTGCCGGCACTCCCGGAGTGCCACCCGTTTTTTTTTTCTTTGAGAACTCGACCAACCGGAGTTGCCATTGACAGGCGTTCCCCTCTGCCGAAAAGATATGACCAGTGGTCATACACATGTATGGACTGGCGTTTATCTGACGTAGCTATTTGACGCATTTGACGTTCCCCTCCCCCGCAAAAATCGGCAGACTTTTTTTGTGTCGGAAATGACAGACATGGCTACTCCATCCGGGTTGAATTCTCTAAGGATTTTTTACTGTGAACCTTCGACAACTTTACAGGTTTTTTGTCCACAGACTCTATAGGGAACATGCGTAAACTGAAGAGGACAGCACAAAACGCACCGCTGTTGTTTATTGGCGGTAAACTAAAGGGGGCTACTCACAGAACTCTCTGCTACTCACAGACCTGCCGCAGGGGCAACACTAGTGGCCTATCCCACAAAACTTACAATTACAATTCTACAATTGTCACGTTACAAATTTGTCATAAAACAAGTGTGCGTACCACAAAAAATACAAATTACATATTTGTACTGGAAAATTTCTACAAATATGTAAATTGTATCAAAAACCTACAATTTGTTGTATTACAAAATTTTACATATCGCACAACTCTTTTCCGGAAAACTTACAAATTTGTAGGTGACAATTGTATCATGCTACAGTAAATTGTAGAAATAATTATACATATTTGTAGAATTGTAGCTACAGGTTGACAATTCACCAAACGTGTGTCATTATGTGCATATGCATTACCTACATTATATTGAACGATTTAGAATCCCAAGTTTAACGAAATGCTTAATTTAAGTGACAGTGATAGTGAAACAGAATTATTAATTGTAAGACGTCCTAGGAGAAATATAGAACGAATAAATTTAACTTTCAACATTACGGATTTTACGTTTAATCAAAGATTTAGAGTTAGTAAACCTACCGTGGAATACCTTATACAGACTATTGGAGGACATCTTCAACATCCGACACGAAGAAGTCACGCCCTTTATCCGCAACAACAGCTGCTAACTGTTTTAAGATGGTTAGGCTCAGGATCCCAATACCACGTCACTGGCGATGCTCATGGCGTTTCTAAAATGACGATGTGTCGCTCTATTCGTACCGTGTGTGCACAAATAGTGGATAAATTGCTGGGGAGTGAAGTAAGATGGCCAACCAATGGAAATTCAATTTCGCAAGACTTTATTGCAGCCTCTCATGTAAATTTTCCCAGGGTCGGAGGCATTATTGATGGGTCACTAATACCAATAGATGCCCCACGTCAAAATGAAGCTGGTTTTGTTGACCGACACGGAGACCACTCTATAAATGTTATGGTTGTATGTGGACCTAATTTAGAGTTTTTTTATGTGAATGCACGATGGCCTGGCTCTGTACACGACTCGCGGGTTTTAAGGTGCTCATCGTTATCTCAGCAATGGGATGACGGATGGAGACCTTTTCCCAATGCTATAATACTAGGTGACAGTGGATATACAGAAAAATACTTAAATTTTAACAATTTTATAAATATTATGTTATATATATATATATATTATATTATATATAATATATTATATATAATATTTATGAAATACATATCTAAGACTATCAATTTATTACACTTAAGCTATTCAGACGTTATATTACTTTCAGTGCTATCAGTCAGTGTTTCTGAAGGCCCGTTAACTAAATTTATATGAATGATGGCGTCATCCTGCAAATACAAAGGTAAAGTGAATTTTGATGGTCGTGTTATATTCAGTTCTTTTTCAAGCTTGAGTAACTCCAAATCCAGTTTATAGTTTTCCCTTTCTAATTTTCCAATTTCTAATTCAACCTTCTTTTTTTTTAACTGTAATATCTCATTTGGTACTCCATCCACTTCCAATGAACCCTTGTTTCTGGTACAAAACTTTCTTCTTATAGGCGTTGGTGCCACAGCTTGCTGTAGGGGCTGCGGGCTTGCAGGAACTGGTAAAGTACTACCATGGGTTTTTTTTGCAAGTCCATTTTAATTAGATACTAGATGTTTAGATACACATAGGTAGACAATAAGCGTAATTCCTTATTAAACGGAGTGAAACTACCTTCAAAATCATAGGAGCAAAATAAATTGTTACATATTTAGAATTGTAACTTTACAAATTTTTATTTGTATACTTACAAATCTACAATTTGACAAATTTGTAGTTGTCATGACATACCTTATTTTTTTGTGATACGCTTACACAAAAGTAAATTATTTGTATAGTACAAACTTGTAACGAATACTTTTTTGTAATAGTTGTGTTACATGTGTTTGTTTACAATGCTACAATTTTGTCGAATTGTACACTTGTAAAGTTTTGTGGGATAGGCCATAGGTCGCATCTGCAGCCCTGCGAGGTTGCGGAATGTGTAGCGCGATTGGGGCAATTTCTCTATCATTTTGTTGGCGACAACCGCTCGGAGTGCACAATTTGTCGTTTACAATGGATAATAAAGAGCGAGAATTATGGATAATGGTGATTGACGTGTACAAAGGTCGACCCCACATATGAGATAAAAAAACAAATACCATTTTTAACGAGATATGAAACACCAAACTTACGAATTAATGTTTGAAATAAATCCTTTTGGAACTACACTCGCGTGCAAATAATTCGGGTCAGTACGAAAAACTATAATATCTCCTAAAATAATAAAGCTAGGAGCCTGAATTAAATTGTATATTATAGATAAATGCATAGTTAATAAAACAACGTCAAGAGTTAGAGATGATATTCACTTGTTTATTTAATTAACATAGTAAACACGATATCAATTAATTATAGGTAAATAGCAACCGTGGTACCTCACACACAAAACTAAAAACAAAAAAAAAGTAAAACATATCAATACTTCGTATTGCCTCCTCGGGCTCTTCTTACAGCTTCTAAACGATTGGGCATACTGTTTATTAAGTTTCTTATGCGTTCTTGCGGGATATTAGCCCATTCTTCCACTAACGCCTGTTTCAGGTCTCTAAGTGTAGCTGGGGCGGGGTTTCGATTTCTTACTCGCCTTCCGAGCTCGTCCCATACGTGCTCAATCGGATTTAGGTCCGGGCTTCTCGAGGGCCAGTTCATAGTGTTGATGCCAACCTCCTCAAAATAATCTTCCACAATCTGTGCGGTGTGTGGCCTGGCGTTGTCATGCATGAACATTAAGTTTTCACCCATATTAAATAAATATGGGCCTACATGCTCATTAAGAATCTCTTCCACATACCTGGCACGAGTTAACGTTCCATTTTCTATCAAAACTAATTGCGTGCGACTCTCTGAAGAGATTCCAGCCCAAACCATAACAGACCCACCGCCGAAAGCAACTTTTTCTTCAAAACAGGCTGGAATAAAACGTTCACCTGGCCGTCTGTAAACTCTTCGCCGCCCGTCATGTGCATAGAGCATAAATCTGGATTCGTCAGAAAACATAATTCTTGCCCATTCTTCGGCACCCCATCGCCTGCATTCGCGTGCGTAAAGTTTCCTTGCAGTTCGATGCCCTCTGTCAAGTTTTGGGCCATTTGCCGGTCTATGTGGGGTCAAATTAGCTTCAAGAAGCCGCCACCTTACAGTCCACTCGCTGATGTTATCTCTCCGGGTCTCCCGAAGTTGGTTTTTGACTTCAACTCACGGATCAGAAGACAATCCGGATAGTACTTTTACTATATTTACGTAACCAGAGTTGAACCTTATTACCAAGCAAAACAGTCGTTCATAGGTCACTAGTATAAAGTAATAAAAACGGTCCGATAGAGAGCATAATGTAGGGGGCGGTGTCTCACTCGCACAATGCTGCCAACTTATGAAACTTACCAATGTGGTTTTATTTATATACATTTATTTTAGTAACACACTAGAAGTTAATTCCTACTTATAGTAATTTATTGCAAGTTTTGAATTAATACTTTGTTCCCTTTTAGCTGCTTTGAATTTTTTTACGACGTAAATATTATTCATTCATTAAATTAAAGAATTGCAATTAATATTGGAGACAGTAGTAAGTTTTGTAATATTTAAAATACGGTCTGGTATCCCCATCCCATCAGTCCTATCACTGACATAATATGCCACTGATATTATTTCAAATGACGCCGCTCAGCTCAACAACATTTCGTAACAACATTTTTAAGTAAAAATGGTCAAGATATGTTGCGTAAAAGGGTGCAGGGGTGAGACTTTACAATAAAGTAGACTTTACTTTCACCGGTAAACCACAATCATTCAATTTTACGATTTAACAACAAGTTAAGATTGTCAAACAATAGGGTGACTATGATGTCGGCAAGCTGCGGGTCGGTTTTGTTGTTTTTACAGAAATGTACATGGTCTGTTCCTAAGTATTACTTACACAGGACAGGAGTGGCCCGCGGGTCTTTTTAGGCCCTTTCGAAAGTGTCCTAAAATGGCACAAGGCCATACAAAAAAATGTAGTAGTGGCAGTATAATAAATAAATATTCAATAAATATTATGGGACAATCTTACACAAATCAACCTAGTCCCACAGTAAGCTCAATAAGGCTTGTGTTGTGGGTACTAGACGACGATATATGTAATAGATATATACATATAAAAATACTTAAATACATAGAAAACATCCATAACTCAGGAACAAATATCCGTGATAAACACACAAATAAATGCCCTGACCAGGATTCGAACCCGGGACCTCCTTCTTCATAGGCAGGGTCACTACCGACTAGGCTAGGAGGCCGTTAAAATATACTTTATTGTACAACATTTGTACAACAAAGAAAAATACAACAGGAAGAATATACAATATTTGTACATGGAAGAGATCTCTTCCAGTCAACCATTGAGCAGTTTGATGTATTGATGTTTTCTTTATTTACCTTTAAGTATATTAAAGTCGGAGAACTGTCCACATCAGATATGACGCAATAGTGAGAGCCACGAACCCCCTGTTTACTTAGTTTGTACGAACTTACTTAGTTTTAGTTTGCTACACTAACTATCCCCTATTTTAAAACGCGGACATCTGGCAATTGTTCATCGGTGTTATGCAAACGAGTTGTAAGAAATAAATATCTTACAGTTCTAGGTTTGATGCAGTGCAGTATCATGTAATTAATAAGATTATATCATTTTCAGGAGTTTCTGTTGGGGGAAAATAGTGCAAAATGACGTTACGTTAATATATTGTTTGTCGCCTACCTACTGTTTTTTTTCCCTAGCGATACGCAATGTTTTTACTTTTTGTTATTATATTAGCGAATAGGCTTCGACAGTTTTTATCTATTAACTGAAATGTTTTGCTGGTCTGTCTCTCTGACGTCCTCCGATAAATAGCTGCCAGATGCCCGGATCCAGCAATAACTTTAAAATAGTAAACTAATTAGAGGGGTTCTCTGCTCTTATTATTGCGTCAACGTATCTGAAGTGGCCAGCTCATTAAGTCAGTAGAATGTATAAGTTCCCATATGAACCATGAGACTTCTCTTTCTGGACAATACTTACTAGACGACAAGCGTATTATATTTTATATTTATCTTCATACTATCCCAATCCCACATACATCATAGTACATATGGTCACTCTACTTAGAATGAGATGCAGCCCCCCACATTACCCTCTCTTTCGGCCTCACTTTGTGGTCGAAGTATGACCTCCAGATTGTATTTAACTTCATGCTTCAACTGCAGTGAGATGCCGATTTCGGAGCATTGTTGTTACAATAAATCGATCTTCTCTAGCCGTAGTACATCTCGGCCTGCCGGTTCCTGGTCTTCCAATGTTCCTGCCAGTTTGTAGGAAACGTTGGAGGACCCTCTGCACCGTAGATAGTGACACGCCTGTTCTTCTTGCTGTATATCTCTGACTTCTGCCTTCTTGTAACAAAGTGACGATAAGTGTACATTCATCTTGTGTTAGCGACATGATAGTAATTCAATAATGACCATCAAAGTCAACAAAAACTGCCTTTTATCATTTTGCTTTGACAGATTGAAAACAAAAGTGAGAAAACAATCAAAAGTGAAATAAGCTCAATTTGAATTTGGTACCAAATTCGACTTTTTTTTAAATAAAACTTTTTCCAGAATTCTTGTAGAACATTGAAGGTTCAATTGAATTCGATATTAAATTCTCTTTAATACACAGTTAGTTTCCTGCACATACCGCTATTAATTTGCAAAATATAAGGGTTTTTGTCACTGACCCGTATTATTTGCTCGCGAGTGTATTATTTTTTCTGGGTTAAAAACTGTCCTATTCCTCACTCTAAGCCTTATCTCTGGTGCCATTTTAGAGACGTGCGTTCAGCAAGACGTTCACGCATAAACTGAACGGCAGGCGAGTGTGTAGAGAAACCCCAATATTGGCCCGACCGCCGTGCACCTGCTATTGCCCCTGCGGCAGGTGTGTGAGTACCCGCCTTATGACAGATTTTAAGTTCCCGAAATGTTGGAGGCAGCACCTTCTATTGGCGTGGAGAAGTTTCAGTTTTCGATTTAGACCACCAGATGGCAGACCCTGCAACGTGCACGGTCCCTATAGTATACGGATTAGAACTGTCATCATCATCGTCTCTACGAGCACTTATCCTCACCAATGGAAGATCTCACGTGTAAGACCGATCCCAAAGTCAAGTGAGACATGTAATGCGGAAAATTATAGGCCTATTGCTATTCTTTCATCCCTAGCGAAGCTGTTTGAGTCTATACTCCATAGCACGTTGTCGCAGCAAGTAAAACCATTCCTGAGTGACTCTCAACACGGTTTTAGAGCGAAGCGGTCTGTGGACACTAACCTCTTGACCTTGGTTGACACTATCTCAGAACACCTCGATATGGGCATTCAGGTGGACGTCTTGTATTTTGATTTTCAGAAAGCCTTCGATCGTGTGGATAATGATGTTTTGCTGCGCAAGCTAGACGCTATTGGGTTCAGTCCACATTTGCTTACCTTCTTTGCCAGTTATCTACGCGATCGACTGCAATACGTCCAGCATGGCCACTTCGTATCGGATCCATACCACACCCGGTCTGGTGTCAGCCAAGGTTCAATTCTGGGGCCCTTCCTATTTGGAATTATGGTCAATGACTTGCCCTCGGCTGTTCGTAACGCTCGTTGTCTCCTCTACGCCGACGATCTTAAGTTGATCTATGGGGTGGAGATGGCGGCGGATTGTCAGTCGCTGCAGGAGGATGTTACATCTCTGTTTCGATGGACTCTTGACAACAAATTGAGTTTCAATACGGCTAAATGTCAAGTGTGTAGTTTTAGTCGGGCTTTCGTTCCTATCCACGCTCAATACTTTCTTGGACCTGAGCCCATTGCAAGAGTTGTCTCAGTGAAGGATCTTGGCGTTTTATTCGACACACGGCTAACATTTCATGACCACATCAAAGAACTTGCCACTAGTAGCTTCCGTAGATTAGGTTTCGTTACTCGTAACGTCAGAGATTTCCATGACCCTTGTACCATAAAAGTACTGTACAATGCTTTGGTTAGAAGCAAGCTGGAGGCATCAGCGTTAGTCTGGAACCCTTACGAGTCAACTTATATCCTACTGTTGGAAAAGGTTCAAAAGACGTTCTTAAGAATGTATTATAAAAAGATGTACGGATACTATCCGTTCCTGTATCCAACTAAATTTATTTTAGGAACCCTGGGATTCAATTCCTTAGAAGTGAGGCGCAGCTTGAGCCTACTACTTTTTGCGTGTCGGGTTCTTCGAGGGGACTCTGATTGTCTTGAACTGGTAGGGAGTTTTGTAAGACTTTTTGTGCCTGATATTAACAAAAATATTACCCTCAGGCCGCGTGTGCACCCCCTGTTGGCAGTGCCAATGGCACGTACGGTTGCACATAAGAACTCTCCGATACTTCGTGCCCTGGACCTACTGAATGCGCTCCTGGTATCAGCACCAGAGTGTGACCTGGTGGCGTGGCGATGGGCGAATGTGTGTCATGAGTGTTTGAGATTTTGCGAGCTGATGGATAATAGGCAGTCAAGTGTGTTAGTATGATAATTTTGATTAAGTAATAGTAGATATCTATGTAGTTTCGCAGTGTATTAGTGATAAGACTGTAATGCTGTGTAAACTTAAATAAACAATAAACAATAAACAATAAACAATAAACAATCGTTGTAGCGCCATCTGCGCATTGGTTAGAGTGTTTATGCCGTGGTTTACCCTTACAAAATGAGGATAAAACCTACAGATTATAAATGATGGTTTTTAACCGCCATTGTAGAACCATTTCTGACGATTTTCTGAAATCCTAGGGACGATTATCATTGATAGATTGACAGACTGTATAGATTTGACATTTCCAAACCATAATTAACTAAAGTCAGGGTCAATATAAAAGTAAAAAATGTAAACAAACCCATTTACCTTCATTACTCCGCAATCATTTTAAAGGACACACATGGTTTCACTGTCAATTAATACACATACACTTGTTATTTACATTCATTTTAAGATTTTTAAGTAAAAATATGAGTTAATAACTACTTATATTTCAATAAATACTAATTTCTTTAAAAATATTTTGTCATCTGTCAAATGTTTTTTGACCTAGAAATTCAGCCTTATTTTACTTTTTTATTGACCCTGACTTTAGATATTTGTTTCTTTGCGATTGCGACGCCATCTGCGCATATTTTTCGCCGTTTATAAATCCTCATTATTCGTTTTGGAACGTTTCGCATGTGACAAATATGACAGAACCAGTGACACTGACATAAGTACACTTGAAATAAAAAGTCGTATCGTTGTATAAAGCTTTCTGTTGTTTTGAATATAAATTCATAGTATTCTTATCACACAACTGATAACTTTATCGCTTTATGACAGAAAACAATGGTTACTATTACATCAATTACTTTGTGATCAACCATTAGTAACTTAGTTGATCAATTATTCAGCTACAAGGTTGTAATAATGGTGCAAAGTTTTGGTATGTTCAAAAGTAGTTTTACCACCATTTATCGTTTTGAATGTGGAAGATGTTCTAATTATATTAAATTCCAGATCCTTCAGTGTTTAAAAATATCCATATAAACAGAAACAGCGTAGATGCTCAAGTCAAAACTATTTTGGATCAGAATCTGGTGACCAGCAAAGAAAACCTGAACGCTTGGTTACTCAAAGCTATAACCGTGATTGATTTGACTACTTTGGCTGGTGACGACACTGCATCTAATGTTTCAAGACTCTGTATAAAGGTTTGTACCTGTACCTCATTATCTCAATGTAGTTTACAATCTTAAACTTTAAATATACACTCTAATTTTATCTTAGCATTGAAGTTTAAATTCATGTGGTGCTGTTTGTAGTTTATTCGCAATAAATGATTTCTTTTCTTCTTTCTTTCTTGAACAGTATTAACAAATTATGTGTTTTACTTTTAAAAAAGTTAGAACAAAAAAGCCATTTAAAAAAAAAATATTCTTCACTTATAAAATTCATTCAAATAAATTGGAAAGATCATTAAGACTATTTACACATCCTAGTTATTATTAAATCCAAACTCAATTAAAATAAAATTAAGATAAAAGGGTTTTAGAAGTTTCATAAAAAATAACTTTAATTGCTTATTTCTATTTCCAGGCTGCTCATCCCTTACCAGCTAAATTAATCAGTGATTTGGGACTCAGTGACGATGAGCAGGTGCGGACAGCTGCGGTGTGTGTATACCCTAGCAGAGTCTCTGATGCTTATGGTACACTCAAACGGATGGGCTTAACTGATGAGATACAAGTCGCATCAGGTAAGTCCTTTTAATAAAACATCACTTGAATTCAATATTAGTTACAGCCCATAGATACAAATGGGATTTTGATTTGTTTACAATTAGTGAAATGTAATTCCTTTCTTTTATAGATTTATAGGGTTCCGTAGTCAAAATAGCATAAACGGAACCTGTCCATCTGTCCGTCCGTATGTCACAGCCATTTTACTCGGAAACTATAAGACATTATCTTATTAAGACTTAGATATAAGGTGTATTTTGTTTGCCGCTATTTAGTTCTGTAGTTAAATTGCAGAAAAAATATTTTTAGGGAGGCGCTCCATACATGTAACTAAATTTAAAAATAATAATTTGCTCCGAATATCGACATGTTGCACATCCATCGATAGGGCTTTAAAAATAACATTGAGGTTTATTTGAACATTATGTGATTAAGTGAATATTTTCGGAAATAATCGCTTCGAAAGTCGGAAAAATTGTGTCCTCCCCTGTAACTTTTGAACTGTAAGTCCAACAAATATGAAAAAAATTGAGAAGACGCGCCTTACTTTCTACAAAGAGGATGCAATGTGTTGATAACGGTCCCCGTCTCCTTGTTCCGTTAGCCATCAACCTGTGAACCTTCCTTTATATTATAGAGTTGGCAACCCACTTGTGACATCTCTGGAGTTTCAGGCCTTATGTTACGGCAGCTGCTTACCATCAAGTAGCCAGTATGCATGTTTACCACCATCATCATATTAAAAAAAAATACTCTATTAAAATTGTTAAACAAGATTTTCCTCTAGTTGCTACCGGTTTCCCATCTGGCCTATACCCACTCCAACCGCGACTCCTTGAGATCAGAAAGGCTATTGATGATGGAGCCACAGAAATTGATGTGGTCCTGGACCGCAGCCTGGTGCTCACGGGGAAGTGGGATATCCTGTATGATGAAGTAGCACAGATGCGGAAAGAATGTGGGACGGCGCATCTGAAGGTCATACTTGGTGTTGGGGAGCTGGGGAATTACGAAAATGTAAGTATTTTAGTCATTTTACCTTTGTGATGTGATCACGTGATCTCATGATTTTTACATAATTCTGTATTAAAGGTTTGGCCAGGGACTGTCTCACTTCAAGCATAGACAGAGAGAATCATACTGTCTTTTTTTTACTCTAGTACCCTTCACCACTAAAAAAGGAATGCGTATAGCTTATTATTTCTACTGTTACTGCTATTTTTGGCTAACCACACTAATATCCATAAATCAGGTCTTTTTTTCACTGATTTATATCACTTACAACCCCCATGTAGATTTTAAAATGAGGTCATTTGAAATAATGTTATACTCATGTAATTATTTGTTTCATTTGGAATGAATTCCTCCATTTCCTCCATTATCGTGATCATTACCTAATTGAGTAATGATTTTTTTTTCAATTCCCTCCCTTCCTCTCTTTTCATGTTTGTGCTCTTTTTCAAAAATTACATCTCCAACATTGATCCTTAGAAAAGCTAAATTTGTATGGCGCGAAGTAGTTTTTATTTAACTTCGCGAAAATGACTCAATGTTTTGTCTCGAATTGCTCCGAAATTGAGATCACCGGTTTCCGAAATACACTAAAAGTAAAATGCTAAAGATTAACGCCATAGGGAAGGTTTTTGCCTAAGAAAAACTTTTTGACTGCATATTAGTTAAGGACCATTCATCTTCTGTCTCTTTCTCTCATTGTATGTGTCTCTTTTCTTATTGTATGGATTCTGGAACAGCGCCCCGTACAAAACTTTTCACCGGCCCTCTTATTGTCTATGGATCATTCACAGACTAGACGAGAAAATAAACGCTTTTATTCCTTGAATGAATTCTTGAATCTGTACAACGCACGACGCAAGCACCGGCCGCCAAATGGTACAGTCACCAGCAATAGTATCTTCCTACACGAAGGCCGCAAAAACATTTGACACGCCCTTATGGCCCTACAAACAAGAGCGTGTCACATATTTTTGCGGCCTTCATGTAGGAAGATACATTGCCGGTGACTGTACCTTTACCAAAATAATAACAATATGAAATTCCCTCCAGGTGTACAAAGCTTCCATGGTGTCTATGATGGCTGGCGCCGATTTTATAAAGACCTCGACGGGGAAGGAGGCGGTGAACGCCACTCTACCGGTGGGGCTGGTTATGTGCAGGGCCATAAGAAAGTTCTACCAAATGACTGGACAAAGGGTACGTCAATTCATTTTGTGACTCAATAGATGGTGCGGCGCTGGTGGTCCCAGGTTTACCCCGGCTCATAGTTACCCGTGAATTTTTCCGAACTTATTGTACAGTCGCCATCAAATATATCGGAGCGGCCAAGGTACTCAAAAATATCTGAACATGCACTTTATCGCCTTGACAATAGAGTTGTTGTTCAGATATTTGTGACCACCTTGGCTGCTCCGATATATCTGATGGTGACTGTACGAAGTATCGTTTGATCTTTTCGGTGAAGGAAAATATTGCAAGGAAATCTGACCTAATTTCAATAAGACCTAGTTTTCCCTTTAGGTTGGAATATCAGATTCTCGCCTTATAAAAACTAGTGTCTACGCCAAATCTTGAGATTAGGTTGCCCAGCGGACCCCCGCTGGGCAACCTAATCTCAAGATAGGCTGTCACTGTCATTAAGACAGTTTACTTAAATGATAATAAAGTGTTGAATATTAAATAATAAACGACCGAAAATTCCCAAAATTATCTATAATCAAGAGCGGAACATTGTAGATAGTTAGTGTATATAATAAACTGCTGTAAGTAATACGCTCGGGAATTGAAACTTTTTCGCTGTGAAACACTTTCAAATTAACATCAAAGCTGACAGGTAAACAAATCGAGATGTCACCATACCATAGAGAACTGAACTGTTGCCATATAATAATAGAGCCCTCTTGACAATAATCATATATTTCTGGTCAGGCTTTAAATATTTTCAAAGTTCGTGGTACATACCACGTGTAGTCGTGGGACTTTTGAATCAAAAGTGCGTGTTATCCATTGATTAAAAACGAAATTTGCCCACAGGTGGGCTTAAAGCCAGCAGGCGGCATCAAAACCGGCCGCGACGCCGTTAACTGGCTAGTATTAGTGTACACCGAGCTCGGACCGGAGTGGCTGAACCCAAGGCTCTTTCGCATTGGTGCCTCCAGCGTCCTCGACGACATCGTGAATCACCTTAAGAATAACGCTGTGGAGTTTAAAGAATGATTCCAGATACGTATACCTGTAGTAATATAGTTCGGCCAGGGATTGTTTTACTTCAAGCACAGACAGAGAGAATTATATGTCTTTTTCTTCCGCTAGTAACCTCGCTACTAAATAAGGGATGGGTATAGCATATTACTTCCACTGTTAAAGTACTTTTGGCCAGCCAGACTATAATACATTCCATATACCGACATTTTTAAAGAATGAAGAAAACACGCGTGATTCAGCCGTTCAGCCAATGATATTGCTCCATAGATACAAAAGGTTTTTCTCAAACATGCTCGGAAATGTTCCTGTTACGTTAGTAATTAGAGACCAGTAGGGACTCTATTCCAAGGCAGGTTCAGCGCGACGTACGTAAAGGATTTTCATACAACATTAAATCACTCAGCCAGTAACTGAAGCACTAAACAAGTAATTTTATTTCCTTACATGTTTGAGAAAAGCACTATACATGCTTCGACCGTAATCAGCTTACCTGGCTTCGTATTGTAGCCGTCCTCGTCTTCGACTCGGACGGCTACTAAATACTCAGCCAGGAAAGCTTACTTACTGGTCTCTGCAGTAATGTACTAATACCTCATTGGTCAAATAACCAAGTCACATGGTTTTATTTGTATGTATATTTTAATGCAGTTTGTGTGTTAGTTGCATGAACACAGATCAACGCATTTACAATCGTGGCCGCAAAGCTGTTCTCAAAAGTTTCTTCGCTATAAGAAAAACACCTACTGTTACATAGACCGACTAATCATTTTAAGAAGCAAAAGTGTTATAATTTCTTTTATCTACACTCATATTGTAAGTCCTCTAAAATGCGTTCAAAAACCGTAGGCAATGACCAGCATTACAACAAACGATTTCAATATGATAAGTTTCTTATCTGTGGCAGTACCGCAATTATAACGTTTCATGCTCAATTATTGATGTGCTCTGAGTTTTGCTAACATAATGTACACCTGCACGCGCCCGCGGCCGGCGACACGCGCCCGCGCGACCGCCGGCACAATCGAGTAGGCCACGCCGACACAATCGAGATGGCCACGGCGGTACTGTGGCGGCCATTCTATGGTTTACGAATACGGCATTTATAATAAATAATATGAGTGTAGATAAAGCAGTGTATGCAACTGTACGTAATTAGGCCTTAAAACACTCGTGTGATCTTATTATGAAATTCGCCTGCGGCTCATTTCATAAAACCACACTCATGTTTTAAGGACCCTTATTACGTAACAGTTACATAAACTACTATTATTGGAAAAAAAATATGCCAAAGTTACAAAAATACATAAACTCTGTATAAACTTATTTAGTAATTTTATTTAAGATTTTATACAAGATTATAAATTAAATAAATCTTGTCAAACGCCTTATTATTCCTAATTAACAAATACTAACCTATTGTATACTTAAGTAAGAAATATGTTCTACATTATTTATAACAATATGACACCGATACCTATATACTACAACGAGAGGTATGTTACATACTAGAGCACTATACTTTACAATTTAAAATTAAATCACAAATCACATTGAAAAATAACTCTAAATGCAATATATACCTACCTACATTTACGTTGGGGCCAGACGGCAGATAGCCGCAGATTCTGCCACGTGACCTTGATTGAAGCGAGTTGTTGAAGCGAGCGTCTACATGGCTGACAACCAACCGCTTCTACTAACGGTAGGCAGAGCACGCCTAGCCACCAAGGGCGTTTAAAGGTCATGTACCACCACTGGCTATATGGTTTAAAATCTCTGTTTTCTGCCAAGGTCTCGTGGCAGAAGGCTGTGGTTGTATGACGTCTGGCCATAACTTTATATTTATATCGAGACTGTAGGTATTTAAATCCACACTACAACTATAAGACACATTAGGGAGATCGCGCATTGCTACTTTTTCTAGCGATACAGTCGCTTGTGATATACCCGCACGTGAACACGATACATCGAAACAGAAGCGCGACACTCGCGCGTTTACATCGATGCAGAAGAGCGACAGTCGAGCGTTTGTATCGCTACTGTCGCGCGTTGCAAGCGCGACAGGGAGGCACAGGGCCCCAATTCGACATGGCATAATTGACAGTAGCTAGCGAGACAACTATGAGATCACACTTTTGTGACAGTTGAAATTTGGGGTGGAATCACTCAAGAGTGACATCTAAAATGGTGGCCATAGCCATAGACAAAACGCTCTAGCGAGACCTACTGACAGATTGACAGCTAGGTGTGGACACGTGTGGACAGATGGATTTCACTCTATCACCTAGCGAGACAAGTGTGAGAGCCACGTCTCGCAGTTTGGCATGTCGAATCGAGCCCAGGTCGCGATGCAGCCGCAGCCGCTCGTTGATGGAACGTGCAACTATATCGCTACAAAAAGTAGCAAGTCGCGATCTCCCTTATTGTCGCTTGAAAAAAGTGACGAACAGTCGCCATCAGATATATTGGAGCGGCCAAGGTGGTCACAAATATCTGAACAATGCCTTTATTGTCAAGGCGATAAAGTGCATCTTCAGATATTTTTGAGTACTTTGGCCGCTCCGATATATTTGATGGCGACTGTACGTACTACGGTTATTTTCTTTTCGTGCTTCTTGCGTACAATAATTTTACTGTAAATACCTGTAATGAACGATAGCCACAAGCCTGGAACACATTTCGTTGGTCATCGCGTCTCAGGCGATACCTTGTAAAGTGGTTAAGAGCGATGTATAATGCAGGCTCGTGAAGGTCAGCTGCCCCTCTGTTGGCGAGTTGAGGAACGGCTGCCATTTAATCACAAAAAAAATGGTCATCGCGTCCCGACGTGAACATACGGTCTTCAGGGCATCAGCTAACGGTCTTTCGACCTCGATACAGCCGGCTGACGATTTTTCATGTTTGTAACAGCATATAAACTATCATCTGACAAATTGTCAATAGGGACGCGATGGCCGTTTTTTTTAAAGTGATTACATGGCTGCCGTTCCTCAACCCACCAACGGAGCGGCAGCTGACCTTCACGAGGCTTCATTATACATCGCCCTTAACCTCTTCACAATTTATCGCCTGGGACGCGATCGGTCATGAATACTCAAGAAATTTGTTCCTGGCCATAGATAAAGATTCAAAACAAAAAACCGACCACGAATAGAAAAGATTTACGAACCAGTGTCCGACAGCTAAATATACCTATGTATATTTTGCCTCACTGGGGTTTTTGCGCCATACTCTTCGCTTTAGAATCCTGCACTCATATCAAAAATATATGTTTAATTCAAATGGCAAATAATGTAAACAAACCAATTTACCTTCATTACTTCGCAATCAAGCACTTTTAAAGAACAACATGCTATTTACATTGACTTTTAGTAAAAATATCCGTTAATCGTGGTATAATTAAATTAAAAACCATCCAACGTGGTAATGCCGCAAGTGTTATGGGCACGGGGCCCATAGGTGCGGACCGCGAGATTTTTTGTGAAGAATAGTGCCCCCCATGAACGAAATCCTGGATCCGCGCCTGGTTGGGAGCGAGCTTTGCGTGTAATTTTTTGTAAATAATATTCGTTATTTCTATTCATATTTTGATGTGTACAATAAATTTATTCCGTTAATTGGATAATTCTATTTCAGTGACAAAAAAATCTTTTATAATATGCTTTTTTGTCTAGAAATGCAGTTGCCAGTCGGCTGATTGACAAACTGAACTATGCACTGCTATGAACTGAATATTGTTATATTTGCTTACATTATTTGCCATTTATATTGACCTTCAGTTTAGTGTATATTAAGCCTAATCACGGTTCAGTCTCCACAGGAGCCTCGGCCCTGAACCCGAGTTTCGGGTCGGCGTCGTAGTTGACGACGCGCATTTTGCCGTGCTTGTCCACGTAGCCGTAGTGTCCGCGCACGTGGCCGTCGTTATCGCGCTCCTCGAAGCGGAATTGACGGTTTTTACTGAAAAAAAAAACATATGATAA
Organism: Pammene aurita; assembly: GCA_947086415.1. Lineage (NCBI taxonomy): Eukaryota > Metazoa > Arthropoda > Insecta > Lepidoptera > Tortricidae > Pammene > Pammene aurita. The sequence goes on from OX352297.1 coordinate 28,573,929, forward strand.
CAAGCTTTAACGCCGACTGTACTTGCAAAAGTACTGCTCAACTAGATTTTAACAAACCCAAACGCAATGAGCTTTATTACATTTAAACTTTCGTGAGACATACTATTTAAGGGCCACCGGCATCATACCGTCTGTCTAACGTCAACGTTAAAAAAATCTTGTATGAAAAGATTGACAGTTTTCTATGGGATGACAGCTCCGTCGCCATATTTAACGTTGATCAGTTCGTTCGTTATGCGTGGTGCAACCCACCCTAACACTATAAAATATCACGGTTACACTCACGTCACTTAGTCACTTCGCGCCACATGTTTCGGAGAGCTTAGGTCTCCATCTTCAAGCACTAAGAGTGCTATTTGAATGAGCCCGTAGCGCACTGTTGCACGTCGTGTTGCCGCGCGCAAACATGACGCGCGAAGTGACTAAAGTGAAAGCTTTCATTGTTTTATCAGATATCGCTGTATTTTTATGATAACCTTAGACCATCTTTATCCAATGTCTTTCATCAGACCAGCACAATGGTGCCAAAATATCGTAGGTATCCTAAATTTCAATTCAATCGACCACCTGGAACTGGTTCAAACTTGGATTGCTATAATATTACCTAAACAAACTAACTGCCAAACTCTGAATTAAATAAAAACTTCGTAAAAGCATATGTACTTCAAAAACATCGTCAGTATTGTGTGACGTTTTCAAGACAATGATGTAACTTTGACTTGAAAACGTCACATATCAAGAAACGCTAACACAACAACAGAATCTGTAACGGTTCTCCGACAGGCGATTCGACGACGGGCTGTTCGTCGACAGAACTATTCATCTTTTTTTTTTCGTCGACAGAACTTTTCTCCGACGCACGTTTCCCCGACAGATAATTTCAACTAACGCGCATCCGGCGCATCGCACATTTGAGAGGAATTATGCGCGGAATATCATAGACATCTTAGTAAAAGTGGGAAATTTGTGTATGGTAGTGAAATTTTTGTATGGAACCACAGACAATTTGCAGCCGGATATCCGTCTTCTGGCTGATTTTTCTCTATGGTAGCTGGATTCTGAATCCAAATTCAAATCGTCAAATTAACTAATCGTAAACGGAGCTCATCCGATTGAGTAACCGTATCCGGAAGCTTGTCTTCGTAACATTTGTGTTCAGCTTAAACGAGCAACAAGTAAGCTCTATCTAGACCCTGGAAGAAGGCAACAAATTTAAATAAAAACATCGTATGACAACCCCGTATATAAGGCGACTTAACAATAATGATACTTGAATTTTTTTTTCTTACGGGATAAATCAATTAAAATCTTTATAAAAATTACTATAATTTTTTCTGCAACTTTTTACACGCTTTTATTCAGTTTCACCTGCGTTGTCTGTCATTAAATCTCTTAAGTTAAATTTGACCCACTTCTCGGTTTCCGATTGAGCTGAAATATTGCGCGCATGATAATGCAATATTATGATTGAGTATTTGAGGAGTTCTTATAGCCACCTTCCAGCTCCATTATAAAATCAGCTCCATCTCATCATAACGATTACGATTGGTTAATTTGACGTATATGCCGGTGCCATGCGTTAAGTTTTGAACACAGTTTTTTGTTGCTCCACACACTTCAGGATCCAGCTACCATAGAGAAAAATCAGCCAGAAGATGGATATCCGGCTGCAAATTGTCTGTGGTTCCATACAAAAATTTCACTACCATACACAAATTTCCCACTTTTACTAAGATGTCTATGATATTCCGCGCATAATTCCTCTCAAATGTGTGATGCGCGTTAGTTGAAATTATCTGTCGGCGAAACGTTCGTCGTCGAAAAGTTATGTCGTCGAAAAATCAAAAGATGAATAGTGCTGTCGGGGAAACGTGCGTCGGAGAAAAGTTCTGTCGACGAAAAAAAAAAGATGAAAAGTTCTGTCGACGAACAGCCCGTCGTCGAATGGCCTGTCGGAGAACCGTTACAGATTCAACACAACAAACTGAAGAAACATACTAAAATAAAATAAAAATCTTACACCAGTAACATGATGGCATTCATATCCGTCCGCCAAATTGGAACCAAATTATATACTGCAAAAATAGTACCTATTAATTTTCCTTTTATAAATATTATTTGAAACGGGATATTTACAATGTATATTTGTGTTTACGAGCACCCGATATTTCGGCGCAGTTGCATGCACATCATCATGGAGTAACTAACGTTGCGGCGAGTTTGATTAGTAGCGATCTACCCTCTTTCGAGTTCGCTTTTTTCGTCCATTGTCACTGCTACTACTACTGTCCGCGTTCTCACTTGTAACTCGATCACGATCCCGTTTCAAATAATATTTATAATGTGAATGACCATGTGAGCTTGAAATCATATAATTTTCCTTTTGTTTAAAATTTTACCAAAACAAATAAAAATGCACGTTATAGACTCACAAATAGTTCAAAATCCGTTACAATACAATATGAATAAATGCTACTGTGCACTACATTGAGCATTACGATACTACTCACCTGTCCTATGTACAGTCGCCATCGAATATATCGGAGCGGCCAAGGTGGTCACAAATATCTGAACAAAGCCTTATTGTCAAAGCGATAAAGTCTTTATAGTCAAGGGGATAAAGTGCATGTTCAGATATTTTTGAGTACCATGGCCGCTCCGATATATTTGACGGCGACTGTACCTACACCGAAAATTATTATACCTTATAATTCAAAGAACAAATGAAGGGTATACGGAAAGAACATGTCTAGTCACTTTTTTTGTAAATTGAATTTTTTATATCAAAATGTAGAGCTTGAAATGAACTATTATTAACAACTTCTGTTTTAGCTGTAAATTTTAATGTAAGTCCACTTTTTAACTCGTAAAAACCATCTAGTTTCGAAAATAGTATGATTATTTGAATCGTTCCAAACTTAAAAGCGCTGTAACTCAAAATGTTGTCAAAGTGACTAGACATGTTCTTTCCGTGTACCCTTTAAATTGTAGCAATTATTTCTACAATTATTTATCCTTGTTATCATAATAATTGCCGTGCGTGACACCTGATGGAACTTCGCGACCCTAAACCACTTTAGTTTTACAAGCCAGTTAAATAGACAAAAGCCATGATTTATTCCAAGTTGTCTATAGTTGATTTCTATCTTTATTGCTATCATCACGCGACGGACAATGAAGACTTACAAATGGTACGCTTAATGGTGTTGCGTTAATTGAGTGAAATGTAGGACTGGGACCTTTGTATTCTGTTTTTGTGTCACATGTTGTAAGTACATGAATTATTGAGTAAAAGATCGATTCAGTACATTTACTAGAGTGTACAGTCAACCAATTTGATTCCTAGGCCATTCTAGAACCTTGTCACAATAGCTAGTTTGGTAGCGAATAGGTTACGTTTATACGTATCCATGGGCAACTGTCGTTACGACAAGGTTCTACAGTGGCCTAGGAATCAAATCGGTTGACCGTACGTATGGAAGTACCTATAAATTGATCACCTGAAAGTTACAAGTTGGAAAAAAAATCTGCATTTACATGCTTGAATCCCCGACTACACTTTTCCTTAGGCAGACTTTTGCCATGTGATAGCGACATTGGTGACCTCAAAGTTTTGAGTAGGTAACTTTGTTTTCAACCGACTTCAAGATTTCGAAGGAGGAGGTTATCAATTCATCGGGATCTCTGTTTTTGCTACATTTTTTTTACCTATTTTCACCGATTATTCGAAGACGGCTGGACCGATTAGGATTTTTTTTTTGTTGTAAAGAGTTCTTCACATTGTAACCAGGTCAGGATCTGATGATGGGATCCTGGAGAAATCGAGGGAACTCTTTAACTATTATAGGCACACCTACTCGTATAGTGATTTGAGTATTTCTTTTTTACAGCAGCTCGAGCATTTGCTTTTGGAAAGGTGCGCTAGTGAAGTCGGTTCTTCTCTTTGTTTAAAATTATTTTTTTATCAGCCTTATGTACCTACTAGCCATATTCTTGATGGCAAAAGAATACCTAATAACATATTGAGAGAATGCGAAAATTAATAAAATCGGTACATGTAAGAATGTATGGGAGGTATTTCTTGCATCTAAGTAGCAATCATTTTGCGACCAAGAACCGTAAAAACTGTCTTCGACAGACCAACTCAATGAAACCCACATCAAAAACTGACAATTTATAAAGAAATATCGCCTAAACTCATCTGTAGCTTTATCCCTAACTGTCAATACTTCGATCCCTCCTTCGAGCCGGGAACATTAATTAATTGTACTGTATTAAGAGGAGTTTTAAGCGTCTATAATAGTATAACATCGGCAATGCACATGTGACATTAGAGTTGCAGGCGTCCATAGGCAACGGTAGCTGCTTACCGTCAGACGGGCCGTATGCTTAATATTCTGAATCCTAGAGTAGATAAACGGTAAAATTTGGTTTGGTTTCTTTCCGCTTACTTTTCGGAAACTCCATCAATCGATTATATTTGGTGTTGGTGAGGTAACAAAGACCTTTTACGAGTATAGGTAATGTGATTATTTTAGAGACAGATGTGTACACGCGCACATATTCACACTTGTCAGGATAGTGTGTGTGTATTTATGTGTGTAGGTAGCCTTGCCTCGCATGGCGACTCGATACTCTCAGCATAAACTCACCCCTTGCCTGTGTCGTAACCGAACTGATAGCTATGCGGGCCCTTCATGCCGTGCATGCGGAACTCGGTCCGGTCTCCTGCCGGCGGGGGTTTGGATGGCGCTCCGCCTGAAAGCGGCCGCGGCGGCGGCGTCGGCGGTGCTTGGCGGAGCGGCGCGGGGTACACGTTGCCTGCAATCATCAATTTCATCATCGTCACTTACTTATACTAGTTTTACAGTTTTTACTCCTTATCCCCTTTAAAAACTTTAATGCATTGCAACAGAACGCAAGCGAGCGTTATTCTGCATTAGAGCTGAATTTCGGGAGCAGTTCTGTCACATTTGGACTTTTTTTCACATTTGGAATTTCAACTATAAAATCATATGCAATAAAAACGGGTCACTTTCGGATTTTTCATACAAGTCCCTACATTACCTTATATGTAGGTTATAGGTGTAGAGTCATTCGGAGTAACAGCACGCGGTGGGTAAAAGTACGCAGTGCCTGTTTCTCCAGCTAGTGATTTTTTTATTTTTTTTATTCAGATATAATTTTACAACATTACAGAGCTAGGGGTGCCAATGCGCTGTAAAATAATGTGTTTAAATAAAGCTATACAAATAAAATTATGATTGTTATGGAATGGCTGAAGTGCGTCTTTGCAAAATTTAGAGGTAGACACTTGGTTCCCCGTTTCAGAGCCACGTGCAGCGCAGAGACAGTGAGTGTAGTCGTCGAAGTAGCTCGCCGAATAAGTAAACAGCCAACATTTTTTTCTTTATATGTCCAAGGGAAAAGTGTGTGTAAAGTAGATGGATGCCGGACTTAACCTAGAGTCTTTTAAGTTTATGTACTTCAGTAATTGTAGTAATTATGCAAAAGTAACAATGACGGTATGATTAATTAATTATAAAACATACTAATAATAAATCTTAAAATTAAACTAACTATAAATAAAACTACTTAAAAATAATAAATTAAAAATTAGGATAAATTGACTTCGGAGTAAGGGCCAAGTTTTGTAAGAAAATGTTGATTGGGATAAAAGTATGAGGCCAGAAGTACGCACTTTACGATGCGTACCTTTACCCCAGTCCCAAAAAGTATTTAAAAAAAGCACAATGGAGATAGCATTGTTAAATAAGAGGTTAATTATAAAAATGACCAGGATTTTACTAAAAATACCCATTACCATATCTATGTAAATTGTTCGCGTACTTTTACCCAACTATGTGCGTAAGTTTACCTATATACATGTCGGGGCTCAAAAAGGATACGATACCCATGTCCATTTTCAGACTTTGTGACCACATTTGCCCCTTTTAGGGGTTGAATTTTCAAAAATCCTGAAACACGTGTTTACTAATTTATCGTTAGGAACACTCCTGTGAAGTTTCGAATAAAATAGTCTAACAAATCTTGATTCGCAATATAAACTTTGGACCCTTATTTTACCCCCTTAGAGGGTGAATTTTGAAAAATCCTTTCTTAGTGCATCTCTAGACCTTATAAGGAACCTACGTGCCAAATTTGGAATCTCTAGAACAAGCGGTTTGGGCTGTGCGTTGATATGTCAGTCAGTCAGTCAGTTTCTTCTTTTATATATTTGGATAGGACAAAAAAATATAAATTTTCGAGGTAAGTCTATTAAAATAATTAAAATATAATAGACTCTATGATGATGCTAGTAAGCATTGAAAAAATGCGAAAATTTGATTTATAGTAGCGTTTATGGACGTGAGAGAAAAAAAAATCGTGCTTTTGACCCGAACGACTCCGAAGTCCGTACTGGAACATAATTTTAGCCAAATGGTAACTACTCTCCCTAACCCCTCGCTGATTCAGTGGGAAGTATTTTCTCATCTCATAACTTACATAAAATAATATTTATCAAAGCGCTCCTTTTGCAAAATTTCATACTGCTTATATAATTGTTAATGTTCTATTTCATAATTTTAGATCGTCGAATTTTCATTATTTTAGCCCTCCCTATACCTAATAGGGATGACTAAAATAATGAAAATTCGATGTTATCAAGTAGGTACAGTAATTACGTAAGCGATTAAATAACCATTAGCCAGGGGCAATGCACGAATGTTTACCCTATATTAGCCGACTGTAAATGTTTGTGGATAAAATAGATTGTGTTACCTGCTATCATAACAAATCTGTTTTGATATGATAGCAGGTAACACAATTATTAATTTAATTATTTTTGTGACGTAGGGTAACGAATCACCCATTTTTTTCGACACTGGCAATTTCGATTAAAGTGTCACATCTTAGTAGACAAGACCTCAACGCTGTTGTGTTTTCCGATTATTTATTTAATTTTGCGGATTCATTAGTGTTGGAATGCAATAAGATCAGCAGGCAATGAACAGAACAATAAGCAGAGACATCCACAAAGTCAATTTCTATGTTTTTGGTGAAAACTTGCGAAATATTAATCTGAAACTATGTCGCTTGAACATGTTCTCGTTAATAGAAAAAAATCCCAAAAAAGTTGATATGTAATGCTTTGTGTGGACTATAAGCGGTAATTATTTTACTAATTCAGTTAATTCTTAAAGCTGTTACCTCAGTATATTGATAATGATAATTCTTAGGTTTGTTTACTTTGCTGATTTTAAAGCTTACGTCCGCATAAACCAACTAGATACTTGCGAATAATTTAAGTGTGGATGATGAGTAGGCATCGGAGTTTTTGTCGCATGGTAAGACTAATAGCAAGCTATGGAGTCGACATTTGCCATAAATGTAAACTCTTATTCATACTCATACTCATTTATTTAATTAATTAGGTATTTTTTTGTAATGAAGGACCACAACGTTGACGAGTATAGAAACGATTATTTAATGTTATCTTTGGAAAATAAGTATTACAATAAAAAATTATTACTATTTATATACTGATTTAATTACGAAAATTCATAAACAAACAAAAGATAGATTAAAACACGTAAAAAATATGTATATAAAAATAGGAGAACATTGGGCCAGGCTCAATATATGGTTCCGCAGTCGTCATTTTTACAAGGACACTACGAGTAGACGTATCAGAATAAAACGAGCTTAGTACATCGCGATATAAGTGCAAAAGTAGAAAATTCGCAACGAATGACGATGCGATGAATTAAAACACGGCAGAAGGGAATGTTTTAGTCCACACTAGTGGCGAATTACCTATTCGCAGGTGTATAGTTTTACAGTACATCTGAAGATTTAGACATAGGCACGTAAACTGATATTTACATTTACAATTATGAATTCATCCGGACTTGGTTGAAATGAGAACCAAAACATATTTTCGGCAATAGAATGTTGGATCTTTTAATTAGTTGAAATTTCCATAGAACATGAAGCTACAGGAATAAGACTTTCAATGTCCTGATATGACATGATATATGCATCATCCTTTTCATAATTACAGTTATGAAATGAGTAAACAACTGCGACCTTTTCCATATTTTCGGGGGTAAATCGGGTTCTATGATGATCAAATATCCACTTGTGACTAGGAAACGATCCAACTGATGTTAACGTCGCGTATTCTAATATTCTTTCGAATTGCTGAGAATTTGCCATGGCTCTAACCTCTACGAGATCCGGATTTCTGTAGAGTACTTTATCCAATTTATCTTGAACTGTTTCAGGACCGAAACATGTAAGATACTGTCTAATTTTGTGTAATATAGGTATACGGAAAGTTTGCTTTATGGATATGTTGGTACATTCTAACATTGTAATCGACTCGACAATAAGTTCATCCTTTATAAAACTTAGCTCTTTTTGGATATTTACGTTCGACAATGCGGCTTGGGCTTTTGATATTGCGATAGCTTCTCTGCTATTTAATTCAAATATAACACTTTTTATTTTTTCATAATAAGTTTCATAATAGAAAGCAGCACTCAGCCAAGTAGCCCACCTCGTTATTACTGGTTGCGGCGGTAATGGCACATCGGGAACCATCCCTTTAAATAGCCTTGTTCTTTGTGGCGATTTGAGAAATATCTTTTTGACGTTTGAGACCAAAGTGTTAACTTCGTCATGCTCTGATCTTATTTCTTCTGCAACTCGATGGAGGGCGTGTGCTAAACACGTAATATGTTTCATATTGTAAAATTTTCTTTTTAAAATTTTGCCAGCGAGAAGCATGTATGCAGCACTATCCGTGCAAAGTATCAAAAATGTATTAATGTTCTGTGTATGGTCGTTTTGCCACAAAAAAATTAAACTATCTTCTACTAATTAAGCAATTGAGGATCCATTCACCTTTTCTATTACTTTACACGACAGCAAATACGGTGTGGATGGAAACCCTTGTAGTGATTTTACAATTACATTAACGACACAGTTTCCAGCAACATCCAAAGTTTCATCTACAGAAAGCCACAAGTACGAATTGTTTAATGCGATTCTTATTTTCTCTATGACTGGGGTATAATTTTTTTGCAGATAATATTTTCTTAAAAGAGATTTTTCTCGTAGTTTTTTATTTGAGCAATTACAGCAAATATGCTTTTCCATAAATTCCAAGGGATGTTACAGTTGATTAGAAATAAACAAAGGTCTATATAGAAGTCACTTGCAATTCCAGATTTTTTTTATGCTGAGCACTATTTATATGTTTCGTGACATTGTCTTTTTTGAGCTGAGTGATAGAAAAATCACGAACAGTACATTGTACAACGGACCGGTCGGGATCATATTTTAGTTCCTCGTGGTTTTCTATCCATCTTTCTTACATATAATAAAGCTGTAGAGGGTCGAAAGTCTGTACATGGAAGACAATCGAAAAAAAGTTGGCTGGGGATACTTAGAATCGATAACAGAACACGTTCCAACAATTTTTAGAATTTTTGTCTGTTTGTCTGTTTATCTGTTTGTCTGTTTATTTGACCGCGCATCACGTGAAAACGACTGAACGGATTTTGATGAAATTTTGTACAGAGATAGTTTGAGTCCCGGGAAAGGATAATATATAGTTTTAATCCCGAAAATCAACCCTGGTGGGGGTGAAAATGGGGTTGAAAGTTTGTATGGAGAATTTTTAACCGCTGAAACGATTACGCAGAAATGAGTATGTAGATAATTTGAGTCTCGAGAAACGTCATAGGATAGTTTTCAAACCCTTGTGGGGGTGACAAGGGGGTTGGAAGTTGGTATGAGGATTTTTTTACCGCTGAACTGATTTAGATGAAAATTGGTATAGAGATAGTATGGGTCTCGAGAAAGGACAAAGGATAGTTTCATCTTCAAAAAAGCCCTCCCCCCATCTTACTTTAGAACAGTAGGTCCAAAAAATTTGAAAAAAAGAATGGAAGTGAAGCCTGAAAGGTACTTTCAATAAATACTATCTATTCTATCTTCTATACATACATATAATAAAGCTGAAGAGGGTCGAAAGTCTGTACGTAGAATATATTCGAAAAAAAGTTGGCTGGGGATACTTAGAATCGATAACAGAACACGTTCCAACAATTTTTAGAATTTTTGTCTGTTTGTTTATCTGTTTGTCTGTTTATTTGACCGCGCATCACGTGAAACGGCTAAATGGATTTTGATGAAATTTTATTTTATCTAGGCGAAAAAAAGTCACGTGACCGTCACGAAAAAGCGTCACGTCACGAAAACGCGACACCCATACGATTGAGAAACATGTAAAATGGAATGAAATAAAAAAAATATAAAATAGAATAAAGTGAAATGAAAAGTGAAAGTGAGAAGTGACAAAGTGACAAAGTGAAAAAAGTCGACAACCTAAAAGTAAAAAAAATCGAAAATGTCAAAATTTCATAATTTAAGAAATGTTCAAAAATTTCACAATTTTCAAAATTTTCAACCCCGCCTGTTCTTACCTTACATGTTTAAACTGATTTGACGGGAGGATCGATTTGGATGATATTTGCCGTGGACATGAACGTATAAATACAAAAGTGGTACTGTATCGTCCGATATACACCTACTACTCTATGTTGTATATATCATGCCAAAAAAAAAAAATGACAAAAAAAGGGATTGATTTTTGAGTGTCCTTTTATTTAGTGGTAATTGTAAAATATTTTATCAGGACTACTGTCCTCTAACGTATCCATCTGTCAACTTTACTTCAATCTAAGGTATCCTATATCATGCCAAAAAAAAAATAAGGCAAAAAAAGGGATTGATTTTTGAGTGTCCTTTTATTTAGTGGTAATTGTAAAATATTTTATCAGGACTACTGTCCTCTAACGTATCCATCTGTCAACTTTACTTCAAGGTCCGCCTCCAGGGTAGCATGAGAGAAATTAGAGGTGAATTAGCCGCTTACTGACACAGACCGAATTCCATGCGGGCGGAGCCGCGGGCACAGCTAGTTTTGTATAAAGCTTGAAGTTCCAGTGGATTTCGTTTCATGAAAAATACTGTTGATATGTTTTAAAATAAATGTATGTTTCAATTGGGTGAGTTGTAGTTCACATCTCAAGAACACTATAGCAGATTTTTCATAGTCATATTGTAAATCGTTGTATGGCTCTATCCATGCCAAAATTGCAGCTATTTCTGGTTAGGCATAATAACTAATTATGGAATATTCCACAGCGTATTTACAGATACAAATAACTACTACGTTTGCAATAACCAGTGATTGACACATGACATATACCAATCAATTTTATCAGAGGTCAGTACCTAAATGACATTAGGTCTTTCACAGCGATGTAGTTTGTATAGTTGTATGTTAAAATAGTTTAAGTTATAAATTCATAATCTAATAGATTTTTTTTTTATATAATTCGACTAAGATAATTATACACGACCGACCGCTCTAAAAGCATTTTAAGATAAATTAAATAAATGAGTATGAGTATGAATAAGAGTTTACATTTATGGCAAATGTCGACTCCATAGCTTGCTATTAGTCTTACCATGCGACAAAAACTCTGATGCCTAAATTGATGAGTAAAAAACTGTTTTCGTCTTTATTATTTATCAATACCGTATTTACAATACCTAGGTCACCAGTTATAGGCCTACATCACTTAAACCGGTAAACTCGAAAATTGTTAAACGTTTTATAAACGATAATCACATTAGAATAATGAAGCACATTGGAAAAAACAAATTGCTAAATCATCAACCATACGCTTATCAGCCTGGTCGGTACACTGCGGAGCTGACGAGGTGACGAGAGTGATGGCACACCTCGAGGGCGGGCGGCAGGTCAAGTATCAAAATATCTAGGTCGTACTAAATCTGTTGCTATATTAGCGAAAGTGGCGCCACTATTAATTATTTGTCTTTTTTGCCAGGTTATACACAAGATGTAGATAAAGGGTACATTTTTCCGTATACTTATATTGGTAATTAAAATGTACTTACGTCCAGGGTATCTGAAGTGGGTCTCTGAAGTTTCTTGTTCTGATGCTGGCCCGTTTTTCGATTCATCTGAGAGCGGCAGTTGTTGATGTAACTGGAAAACAATAAAACTTCAGCTTTCTGTGTCTTGTTTGCTCCACCTTTTCAATGTTTACAGAGGCAACATCATTATAAATGCAAGATGAAAGATTACACCAACCTTGGCGGCTTTTTCCTTCCTCAGTTTACGCTTTTGCTTAAGTTTCTCGTGCAAGTAAGTATCTTTATCGATCGGTGTCGAATATTCAGAGTCGGGATCGGCGACGGGATTAAACGGTTTCGCAGGCTTTGCTTTGGGGACTTCGGGTGATTCGTCGGCAAACTGAGATACTGGAATCGGCACGGGCTTGAATCCCCCTGGATATTTTTTAGGATACAATTTTGTGGGATTTTTGTGTTTCGATAACAGGGGCTTTGGCGGTGTGAGATGTAACGAAAGAGTCGGCTCAGCTGGCTTGAGGCGGTAGTTTTTATGCGGATTATAGTTTTGATTGGGTCCCATGACAGGTAATTCATACACCTCCTCTGAAGGAGCCACGAATTGTTGTTGTTGTTCTTGATGCGGCAGTTCCAGTTCCGCTGAAGGAGTAGGCAGGAGGAAGTGATTTTCGGCGGTTTCTGGTGGAGGTTCCAGGAATCTCGATGGTACGGGTATTTCGTGTTGTTGGAGCTGATGTGACTTTCCCGTTCTAGTATTTTCTATACTGAATCGCGGAGGGCTGTTATCTACCATAAATATTGGGATATTATCTTGTTGTGCATGGGGTAGAACAAAGCTCTGAGGGAGTGATGCAGGTAAAATGCTAGGATTAATTTGGGGTAACTGCGGTAAGATGGTAGGGTTATTTTGCGGTTCTGATTGTATAGGGTACCAGTCTGACTGTGTGCCATCAGTCGGCAGAACATAGAAGTCCTCCTGCTTATCTTGTGTCGGAGGAAGTAGATATGTGGGAATTAGATCTTGCTTGTCCTCTGCGGTCTGCGTGTTGGGCGGTATAAGATAGCTGTCAATTTTAGGCTCCTCTGATTCATAGTAAATGGGAGCATCTGGAGTTGGACTCGTGTCATTGACTACCACAGTTGTGGTTTCTTCTTTGTTGTCGACGGGTACTCTGATGGCTGCCGCATAGACTATTAGCAGCCAAATCTGAAAAAGAAAACACATAAGTGAGACAGATATTTTTGGCGTGTTACTATATGCCGACTATTACTGCTGGCAGCCTAAGGCTGTGTTTCCACCCGAGATAAGCATGGATACGTTGCGAGGAATGTGTTTGTTAAAGACTAATATAATCACTTCATTCACCTAACCTCGCATACCGCACCTCTAGTATTGGTTCTTAAGAGGCTGACAACACCCGATGACCTTCAAATTGACTTTACTCAAACAGTGTTTCAGCTATAACTACTTGTTTTGAGAAAGTAAAAAAAATGTATGTTAATATTCGTTATATTTGGAAGAACTTCGTTGCGTCCGATACACGATTGGACGAAATCGGCTCGATAGAAAATAATTCCAAAGTAACATCTTAAAATTAGCTTTAAACAGTTGTATGTCTTTAGTTTCTTGACTTATACGTCTGTTACTAAGGACAAAATTCCACCACACTAATACTAAAAACTTCGTTGCCTTATATTTCTCAATTAATGCGTCGTTTTTTTTAAATTCATTATTTTGTAAAATTTGCAATGAGCTCCCATACTAATCGTAACACAGTGTTTCTCTTTCACTCGCGCTGAATAAGATAGGGAGGGAATTTAGCTGTTGTCAGCCCCTTAACAAACACATTCCTGCAGAGCCGGATCTAGGGGGGGGGGGCAGACCGGGGCCCGTGCTCCGGGCGGCAAATTCGACATGGCAGACGAATACACGCACACGTCTCGCAACCAACCTTGACCACTGAGACAGGTGTCCAAAGGTCCAGTACTTTAAAAAAAAAATTCGCGGGGCGCGTAGGTCAACAACCAACGAAATGAAACGCGCTCTCATTTGAGGGCGGTTAGGGCGCGTGTCGCCGATGCCGCCCCTCCGCCGCCGCACGTCTGCGTTGTGTATACGAGTAGCGTAAAGCTCGCCACCGAGCCGCCGCCGCATCGCTGCGCTGTGTACACGAGACGCGTAAAGCTCGCCACCGCGCCACTACAGCGCCGCCGGTGCACCTCTGCAATGTATGTTCGAGACTCGTAAAGCCCGCCACCGCGCCGCTACCGCACCTCTGCGCTATGTATGCACTAGAAAGAAAAGGTGGTTTTTACGCACATCGTATATACAGCGCAGAGGTGCGGTAGAGCCCGGTGGCGGGTTTTACGAGTCTCGTACATACATTGCAGAGGTGCACCGGCAGCGCTGTAGCGGCGCGGTGGCGGCGGGCTTTACGAGTACTTACACAGCGCAGAGGTATACCCGCAATAGCAGCGCGGCGGCGGCGCGGGGACGGCATCGTCTACACTTAGCCTGCGTGTGAAAAGGTTGTTGTATATATTTGGTAACCCCTTCATCGGTATCTCTCAGGGTCGTGTTTTGTTTCAAACATTAAGTCAGTTTGTGGTTACTATTTCCTTATTGGCGGTCTACAAACCATCTGTTTATGTCCAAAAAAATCTGTTTGTGTCACAGACCAGAAAAATACTCCGTGGTTTGTGTTAAAAAACAGCTGAAACTCAAACATTTATTCAGTAAGTAGGCCACAAGGGCACTTTTACACGTCAGATAGTTCAAAGTAATCAAAGTAAAAGAGAAAAAAAAAACTACACCAAACTACCCTACACCTCTGACCCGAGAAGAATTATGACCGGCAAGAAACTCGGCGGGACTTATTTTTTCAAAACAATAGTACATAAAAACTTAAAAATACATATAAATGCGTTGTTCTATAAGAAAACATATCAAACCAAGGCGAGATTAACCAAATAGGTTATAGTTTATGAAAAATACCAAAGAAAACCGGCCAAGAGCGTGTCGGGCCACGCTCAGTGTAGGTTTCCGTAGTTTTCCGTCCGTCACAGTAAGTGTCCCACTTAAGAGTTAAAATAACACCGCCATGTAGGATATGATATGAGCGTTCGACGTACAGCGACATCTATCGGCAAATTAAGTAAACTATTGCACGCGAGCTTAAAGTATGGAAGATGATTTTTATGGGATAATTCTTTATTGCGTGAACTGATTTTCACCGTTTTTACTTTATTTGAAAGCACGTCATTTCATTGTGATTTTGTAGAAATTACAGGTACAATAAACACCTGCTTATACGGTTAAATTAAAACTTAGTTCAGAAATTATTTTGCAATTTTTTTCAAAAACTATTCAACCTATCAAGTTCAAAATAATTTTCCTAGAAAGTTTTTATAAAGTTCTACTTTTGAGATTTTTTTCATATTTTTAAAACTTATGGTTCAAAATTTAGAGGGAGGGGACACATTTTTTTTTTGCTTCTGGAGCGATATTTCCGAAAATATTTACATTATCAAAAAATTATTTTAGTAATATATATATTACTACCCCTACCCCTACCCCTATTCATTTTTAAATACCTATCCAACAATATATCACACGTTAGGGTTGAAATGAAAAAAAAATCACCCCCCACACGTATAGGGGAGGTACCCTAATAAAACATTTTTTAACACTTTGTTGGCGTGATTGATATACATATTAGTACCAAATTTCAGCTTTCTAGTGCTAACGGTCACTGAGATTATCCGCGGACGGACGGACGGGCAGACATGGCGAAACTATAAGGGTTCCTAGTTGACTACGGAACCCTAAAAAAGACGATTATGACTCCAAATCTGACTATTTGAAAAAAAAATTACACTAGTTTGATATACTTCCTTATTTGATATACTTCATTACCTGAACTGTGTCTTCTACTTAAATTTCCAAATTATAATAATTTTATCGTATCTTATGCTTCTTAAGTTACTATATTATAAGATCCTCGTTAAAATTTATTTAAAAAAAAAATATATATATATATATATATTGGTACTTACACATCAAGCGGGATATGATTTTTTTAAAGTTTTAAACCAATTGTGTTGAGTGTCGCTGGATAGATATTTTAAAAACAATATGGTTCTTCTAAATCAATTATTGGATAAAATCAATAATTTCGTATATCGCTCTGAAAGTTAAAAAAAGCATCCTCCCCTCTAATTTTTGAACCCTGGGCCAAAAAAATTAGGAAAAATTCATAGATGTGAGTCGGTTTTTGAGTTATCTTTTTTTCTTGAAATAGCTTTAGTAGATGTAATTTGTTTGGGAAAATAATTAATTAAGTACTTATATAAAAAAAATGTATGGAGCGAATGAGAATAATCAAATTTTCTTCAAAAATAAAAGCCAAACCGTTATATCGTCGCAGAAGGTTATAGTACCAATTATTCTTGATTTTTTTGTCATACTCAAAAAAAATTTTTAAATCGATTTTTAAAAAAAATCTAGTTTTTTTTTATACGAGTATATAGCTTTTACTCATTATTTTGACCTTAATAAAGAATTCTCAGCCAATTTGAGTCAAAAACTTAGGAGTGGAAAGGAGAGGCGGAGAGGAAATTGTGAGTATGATATAATATAACGGTTAATTTTTTATGTTTGAAGAAAATCCGATATTTCCGATACCCTCCATAAATCTATTTCGAAAAAAAGCTCACTGCTCCTAAGTTTTTGACTCAAATGGGCTCCGAATGATTTATTAAGATCAAAATAATGAGTGAAAGCTCTTTAAAAAAAAAATTTTTAAAAACATTTTTTTTTTTTTAAATCGATTTTTAAAACCGGCCAAATGCGTGTCGGATCACGATTCAATGGAATAAGAACCAAATACCTACCAAAAGGTCGTATCTGATGCCTATGGAAGAAGTTTTTTGGAGATAACTCAAAAATGGCTGAACCATAATGTTTCCCAACCAAATTACCTCACACTCATTTTGGGACATATTAATACCTTGCTAAAGCTATTTCAAGAAAAAAAGTACAAATTAAGAAATCTATTTCCATGAAAACCATCAGCCCGCAGTGCGTTGTGGCGTTCTTTCCGTTAACAGGCCTATATATTTATGTCTAACAGAAGGTGTCTGTTAGTCAAAATTATATGATACTTAATAATTAAGGCAAAAATATAATACATATCAAATATATGCAGGGCGGGGGCGGCATTTTTCAGATTTTGCCGAGCCTCGAAAAAGTTCTAGATCCGGCGCTGACATTCCTCGCAACGCATTCTCGATCATCTCTGGTGGAAACACATCAGCCTGACTGTACGAACTTAATAGGTAGGTAACATTTTGAACTTTCGTTTATTTCGCGTATAGACGGATTGACTTAAATTTTAAACGAGCAATCCAATTCAACGCTAATTTAACGGTACAACGCAACAATATGACCCGTAATAAACATGGTTTTGTTAAAAAAGTTAATTCACCCGCTTTGTGTACCCTAATAACTAACAACCATCATTGCATAACAAAGCTATCAGATATGTTTAGAACCAAACATCGGATGCCAATTCAATCAATTCCACCGGTAAAATAATTAAAGCAGCAAAAATAATTTTAACAGCAAAGCCCAAGAAAGTTATGGTCGCAATTGCTTAACGAACCCAAAAGCCGATTACCCATCGACAAAAAATGTATGACAATCTATTACATCATGTCACGTAATCGTCAATTAAAGGAAACTATGTCACTAACCGGAGAAAAAAAGCGTATTTGAGGGCAAAAAGTGTACGCGACGATTGCGCGGCCATTGGAGCGGTGCAGACTACACTATTGGTTTTATTGCTTCCATTTGAACGAGTCCGCATTTGACCCGTTCGGGTGTCTGGCAAGGTGGACCGATTTTTTAGGTTTGTTGTGAAGCGATAAGAACAGCATCGGGTTGGGCTTCATTTTCAACCGAGTTCAAGATTTCGAAGGAGGAGGTTATCAATTCGTCGGGATCTTTGTTTTATTTTTCTGCAAATTTTTTTATGTATGTTTACCGATTATTCCAAGACGATTGGACCGATTTGGAAAATTATTTCTTTGTTTGAAAGAGTACCTATACTTCACAGTTGGTCCCATTGTAACCAGGTCAGGATCTGATGATGGGATCCTAGAGAAATCGAGGGAACTCTTCAACTATTATAGGCGCATCTATAATGATTTGAGTATTTTTTACAGAAGCTCGAGCATTTGCTGTTGGAAAGGTGGATGCTAAGTGAAGTCGGTTCTTTTTTGTTTAAAATTATTATACCAAGAAACAGGTGTTTCTTGGTTTTAACTGAAACATGCAGTGGTAGAATCGAAACTTTATGACATCAAATGCATTTTTAGGGTTCCGTAGTCAACTAGGAACCCTTATAGTTTCGCCATGTCTGTCCGTCCGTCCGTCCGTCCGCGGATAATCTCAGTGACCGTTAGCACTAGAAAGCTGAAATTTGGTACTAATATGTATATCAATCACGCCGACAAAGTGGTAAAATAAAAAGTGGAAAAAAATGTTTTATTAGGGTACCTCCCCTATACATAAAGTGGGAAGTGATTTTTTTTTTTCATTTCAACCCTAACGTGTGATATATTACTGGATAGATATTTAAAAATGAATAGCGGTTTACTAAAATCATTTTTTGATAATGTAAATATTTTCGGAAATAATCGCTCCAGAAGTAAAAAAAAATGTGTCCTCCCCCCCCCCCCCCAAGAGGGGGGGGGGGCTCTAACTTTTGAACCATAAGTTTTAAAAATATGAAAGAAATCTCAAAAGTAGAACTTTATAAAAACTTTCTAGGAAAATTATTTTGAACTTGATAGGTGGAATAGTTTTTGAAAAAAAATTACATAATAATTTCTGAACTAAGTTTGTAATTTAACCGTATAAGCAGGTGTTTATTGTACCTGTAATTTCTACAAAATCACAATGAAATGACGTGCTTTCAAAAACTCTTAAGGGGGGACACTTACCTACTGTGACGGACGGAAAACTACGGAACCCTACACTGAGCGTGGCCCGACACGCTGTTGGCCGGTTTTTTAATGTTCTATTGTTGACTGCGCGGAATAAGCATTCCTAAGTAAAATGCTTCTTTTGTTTATCAGTTTGGCTAAAATCATATATTGTACAATACCTACACGTTTTATAAGTATCCATTTTAATATAGGTACGTAAGTACTTAGCTAAGTACGTGCTTTCAACCATGAATGAAGTAGATAGGTTCATAAAAGTAGGTACCCGTATCCTATAGGTACATAGAATCGATTGCAGCAACTTGTTCATGAAGTTACCTACTCCTTAAAATTATGATAACACTTCGTTCCCCCGGTTAGTTACGAAAGTTCTTTCAACTTTCCCTACTAGCAAGGTAATCGACTTATCTTCAAATTGAGAATTCCGTAACATTTGCTATTTTTATCCGACTAGCGAAGTAGGGTAATGTTTTTAGCGAAAAGATTTTATATGCACATGCACATGCATGCTCTTGCTTTGGCACACAGTGCAGGACAAACGTGTTAACTAATTTATATGCGAAAGGTGTCATTAGAATTGAACTTAAATCCCTTTTTTAAAGAACCCCTTATGAAGTAGTCCCTCAAGAAACCGGCAGCTGTAGGTAAGCCGCATTTTATAAACAGTTTCCCGGAAAATGTATGGTGCTTAGTCATTACGAAACAAGGTTTACGGGGCCATTGAAATTTAAGTTTCCAAATAAGAGAACTAATAAGAACTACAAAAGTATTGTTATCATTCTATTTATCACATGTTTAGTCACTGAACCGAAACGAAAGTTGCAATAAACTGCTGCAAGTGTTTAGATTAACATTTCATTGTCACGATTTGGTTAGGGCATAATAGATGTCATAATACTTTGTAATCGAAGTTCACTGAGAATGTTGCCGCTCTAATAACTTTTTTGCTCGCTGAGAAATTACTGGAATAATCAAATTAAATTAGAATGAGTAAGTATAACAATTCTAGAAAGTAATTTCAGTGTTTGATTTCATACTACGACGTGGCAAACAATCATACGGACCGCCAGATGGTAAGCAGCACAACCTATGGACACCTGCGTCGCCAAAGGTGTCACATGCGGGTTGCCGACCCTTTAGAAAAGAGGATTCAATGTGTTGACGGCTAAATAGTTAAAGCAATGACGCGTAGTCAGTCAGTGGCAACCGGATGGCTGCACGTGCACCACTCCTACGGGTGAACGCGTGGAGCAAACCGTCTACGCCGGAATGAGTCGGTAATGCTTAGTAAGTATTTTATTCTCGTTTTAATCATCGTTCCAGAAACAAATCCAGAACCGAACCTACATTCAACACAAAGAAAAGCAAAAACCATTGAGACTCCTTCAATCTCATTTCAATATATCATACGAGTACCTAAGTAAGGTTTGCACGATGGATCTGAAATGTGTGGAAGATCCGTCTGATCCAGATTCAGATACGGATAATTTCATAAACTTTCTATCCGGATTAGGGCTTGCAATCCGAATATTTCGAATAGTAATTTGTATGGAAATTATTCGAAATATTCGTATTATCCGAATAATTGCAAGTCTTAATTCGGTTTACAAACCCTGCGAGTAAGTTAAGCGAGCGCCAACATAAACCCTTAACTGGCGTATTTATTCTCTTAAATACGTAGTTGCTTGCTCTTAAGTAATCTCGCGAACCGCTTTACCCGTACTAAACTAAAAAGTTTAACGCGCGGACCGCTAATGATGTGTTTTCTTTGCTTCCATCTAAACCATGCTTCCACGAAAAACCGCATTCATATTTTAAATATGAATGAAACGAAGCAGGTCGAAATTCAATGAACCGTAATATCTTGTTTGGAGTCTTGCAATCGCTTAATGTGACGTCATTCCCACTCCACTAGGATAATTTTGAGAAAATGGCGGATTATTATGTTAAAAGCCGGTGGTCACAGCTTTAGAACGTGACTAAACAGAGCCTGCTTATACCTAATAAATAAACCTTCTAATCTGTAAGTATAATCTTGACATAAAAACGAAGATTTTTTTATACCACGACGGTGGCAAAGCATAGGCCCGCCTGATGGTAAGCAGCTACCGTAGCCTATGGACGCCTGCAACTCCAGAGGTGTCACATGCGCGTTGCCGACCCTTTACAAAAGGAGTATACATTGTGTTGACGGCTAAAGGAACAAGAGGGTCCCTCATCGTCAACACACTAGGTCCTCTTTAAGCTCTTTGGCAACCTTACTCACCAGCAGGAACACAACACTATGAGTAGGGTCTAGTGCTATTTGGCTGTGGTTTAAAAATACATATTATAGTCGATATCAAATATATGTTTACACTTTTGCACGTTATTGCAATTAACACGAGGTACCAATTAACTAGTTTACTATAAAGGCTAGAGCTAAGGCTAGGCTCAAAAAAGATCTTTGCCACCGGCACCAGAGAATGACAGTCTTGACTCTGCTATTCTGAACCAAAGATATATTGTATATTGATATCAAAAATTCAAGAACAATGCCAAATTAGTCTAGGCACTGTACATATAATTCAGTTTAAGTTTAATATTTGAAGGCTAAAGCCACCGAAACGAAAATCAAACAAAGACTTCAAATTACATCAAAATAATCTCGATGTCTTACAAAGTATAATACCAAAACCATTGTGTTGTAATCGTGTTAAAATTGATGAGAAGAACTCGATCGGAAAATCTTGCGTCAGGTGCGGTGCAGTCGTCGATGAAAGATACTGAAAGTGGTTCTGCTTTTCTTGAGAATCGATAATTTTCCTATCTTGTAGTCGACGTCAAAGATATGTATACACTTTTTCACCTTAAGGCTTTGTAATAAGGTGTAAAAGTGTATACATATCTTTGACGTCGACTGTACACTTGACCTGCCGCTCAAGGCGGAAGAGTCTTTGTTAATTAATATATTAGTATTTAAAGTCCAAAGGTCACAGATGTTATTCATTCATGTGAAATACGGGGGCAGTTCTAAGGAATTTAATTCAAAGAAAGAAGCAGGGCAGGTAATGTTAGAGCATTATTGCCTTTTATGCCATACCTAATTAATTAATAAGGTTACCGCACCGCTATCTTGGGATCACTAGTAAATTACGCCCAATTTTTAGTTTACACGTATTTTTATATTTCCCGGTACCTACTTATGTTAATACTTACTTATCAGAAAAAATACTTATGATCCGTATCGGTTAGTGGGGATATAGGCTAAGAAACATAAAATTTTTTTGAAGAATTAATTCCCAGCAGGCTTGAAATCGTTTTAATACCTTCACGTAGTCCTAAATGCATGTGATCTGAGTTTGCCCAATCTCAGGAGGTGTGCATAACTTTTTAGCGAAATTTTTGCTCTTTGTCAGTTTTTTGCTTCTAGCTCGAAAACGGTACGTTTGAAGGAAAATATCATGTATATCAATATTAAAGATGGTTAAATTTTGCGTCTAATGAGTATATTAACTTATAATTTAGTTCAGCGGTACAGGCAAAATCTAAAATTATAAATCGGGAAAATGTCTCATTTATTTGAAAAACCAATATTTTGAATTCCATACCAGATATCTTTGAAACAGATGACTCCTGTTGAAAAACCTTAAGTATAAAAGTTGAAGAGAACACAATTTCACGATATATAGACATCTCAATTTTCAAATTCAGTCACTTTGAAAGGCTAAATTTGGCATGAATTCAAAATCTTTTTTTTTCTAAATCCTTCTAAGTTGCATATTTTCCATAAATATGATGTGTGAAGCCTACATTTAATGCATTGTTACAACTAAGAACATTTAAGTGCAAATTTCTAAAACGTACCCAATCAGAAAACTATTTATACACCGTGTTTTTATTATTTCCGGTAATTTCAAGGGTATATTTCTGAGCTTAACTTAAGTTTATTTCTCAAAGCCGCCAGTGTCATAATTCGCTCCAGTTCTGAGGTAATCGATATTTCATATTGTGTAAACCTACATTACATTATTTTTTTACTCTGAGCACCCGCTACAAAATCATGCACCTGTGTGTTAAGTCAATACAATATGCTTCCTGTGTATCTCAGGCTGTTAATGTTTGAAATGGAATTACATTGACATATCTAGTTTTCAATTGTTTGATTTAGGGACCGATAGAGGAATCAATCAGTAACTGCTGAATCTACTTAGAAGAAACTTTATAGAGATTGAGATAGTTTGAGTCCGTAAAAAGTACATAAAAAGTAGTTTTCATCCCAAAATACCAACTCTTAAGGGGCTGAAAAGTGGGTAAGAAGTTAGTATGAAGAGTTATTAATATAGTTAAACCAATTTAGATGAAATTTGGTACCTATGAAAATAGTTCGAGTTCTGGGGAGTTTTTATCCCAGAAACTATCCCTGAAGGGTGTGAAAAGGGGGCAAAAGTTATTTGTATGGGGAATCAATATCCAGTGAACTGATTTAAGTCCATGGATAAAATTTGGTATGGAGATAGATTAAGTTCTGGAAGAGGAAATAGAATAGTTTTTGGAATAAATAGGAAGTCATCCCTGAAGAGGTAAAAAGGGGAATGGAGTACTATCTCTACACTAAGTTTCATCTAAATAGGTTCAGCAGTTATTGATTGATTACCCAATCAGCTCCTAATGTAAATAAGGTATATTAACTCAACCAAACAATTGAACATTATGACATGTCAATGAAATTTCGAACATTAACAATCCGAGATACAAAGGAACCATATTGTAGTGACTTAACACAAAGTTACATGATTTTATAGCGGGTTCTCAGATTAAAAGAATAATTAAATGTAGGTTTACACAATCGGAAAGACAAAAAAGAAATATCGATCACCACAGAACTGGAGCAAATTAGGGCACTGGCCGTCTTTAAGAAATATACTTAAGTTAAAGCTCAGGAATGTACCCTTGGAATTTAGAAATAAATAAAACACGGTGTTTAAATAGTTTTCTGATTCGGTACGTTTTAAAAATTTGCACTTAAAAATGTTCTTAGTTGTAACAATAAATGTAGGCCTCACACATCATATTCATGGAAAATATGCAACTTAGAAGGATTTAGAAAAAAAAACGATTTTGAATTCATGCCAAATTTAGCCTTTCAAAGTGACTGAATTTGAAAACTGAGATGTTGATATAACGTGAAATTATATTTTCTACAACTTTTATTCTATAGGTTTTTCAACAAGAGTCATCTGTTTCAAAGATATGTGGTATGGAAGTCAAAATATGAGTTTTTCAATTAAATGAGACATTTTACCGGTTTATAACTTTTGATTTCGGCTGTACCGTTGAACCGAACTAAAAGATAAGTTGCTCAATCGACGCAAAATTTAACCCTCTTTAATATTCAAATGAATGACATTTTCCGTCGGACGTATCGTTTTCGAGCTACAAGCAAAAAACTGACAAAGAACAAAAATTTCGCTAAAAAGTTATGCACACCTCGTGGGATTGGGCAAAGTCGGATTACATGCATTTAGGACCACATGAAGGTATTAAAGCGATTTCCAGCCTGCTGGGAATTAATTCCTCAAAACGCTTTTTATAGATCTTATTTGCTTGGCCTAATATAGAATCATAGATTAATACATTTTGGTACTTTCAATTTAAAAAAATATATTCACAAGTACCTACCGGTGAATGGTAGAGTAGAGTAGAGACATTTTCGCAAGTAAAATAAGGAAATATCACAGAAAATACATTAACCCATATATGCCCAGTGGGTCGTTTTCGACCCAGGTCTATTAAGGTTACAGACCCACTCTAAATCGCATTTCAATTAGTGGTAGCGAGTTTTTTTCCATAGGGCCAAAAATTACCCTCTGGGCATATATGGGTTACCTACTATTACGCGTATTATCTAGTAGACCAATGATCAAAGTATCCAAATGATGAACTCTTGATATTACAACTCTGTCAGATATTGATCTCTAAAATATATATAAACTGGGCAAGAGAGATGGTGAAGAGCTGAGAGTGGGGCAATTTGGATTTGGAAGTCGGAACCACCGGGGCCAACTACTGGCTGGCTTCTTGGAGAAGGAGGGACTCTACATGATGAACTCCTTCTTCAAGAAACGTGAGCACAGGAAGTGGACCTGGATGAGTCCCGACGGTGCAACTAAAAACGAGATTGACTTCATCATGTCGACGAAGAAGCATATATTCAATGATGTCTCTGTGATCAATACGGTTAAAACCGGAAGTGATCACCGTCTGGTGAGAGGCACATTGAATATATGTGTTAAGCTAGAGCGCTCTCGACTGATGAAGTCTACGCTCCGTCCAGCAGCACTTCAAATCCAAAACCCTGAGAGCTTCCAGCTGGAACTCCAAAACCGTTTCGATTGTCTAGGCGGCGATGTGGACGAATTCAACGACGGGTTTGTGGAAGCTGTCCATAGTACAATTACTGGGCTGTACTACAATCTCTCCAGAGGTGCCAAGTGGACTATCGCTATATCGAAGTGCTGAAGTGTTTGTACGAGAACGCCACTATGTCAGTCCGACTCCAGGACTGGAACTCGAAGCCTATTCCGTTGCAGCGGGGAGTCAGGCAAGGAGATGTTATTTCTCCTAAACTGTTTACCGCTGCACTGGAGGATGTTTTCAAGACTCTGGACTGGAGAAGGCTAGGCATCAACATAAACGGCGAGTACATCACTCACCTTCGGTTTGCTGACGACATAGTAGTCTTGGCTGAGACCATGGAGGATTTGAGTACGATGCTCGATGACCTCAGTAAAGCCTCCGAGCGAGTTGGTCTAAAGATGAACATGGATAAGACGAAGATCATGTCAAATACCCATGTAGCACCAACTCCCGTTACAATCGAAGACTTTACACTCGAAGTTGTGGACGATTATATATACTTAGGACATACTGTCCAGTTAGGTAGATCCAACTTCGAGAAAGAGGTTAATCGACGAATCCGACTCGGTTGGGCAGCGTTCGGGAAGCTACGGCACATCTTTTTGTCCAATATTCCGCAGTGTCTCAAGAGGAAAGTCTTTGACCAGTGTGTGTTGCCAGTGATGACATATGGTACTGAAACGTGGTCGCTTACAATGGGCCTCATAAGAAAGCTCAAAGTCACCCAAAGGGCAATGGAGAGGGCTATGGTTGGAGTCTCTCTGCGTGATCGCATCAGAAATGAGGCCATTCGCAGCAGAACCAAAGTAACCGATATAGCCCTCCGAATCGCTAAACTAAAGTGGCAGTGGGCGGGGCACATTGCTCGTAGACCCGATGGCCGTTGGGGCGGAAAGGTTCTCGAGTGGCGGCCACGAACCGGAAGGCGCAGCGTGGGTAGACCCCCCGCAAGGTGGACTGATGACCTGGTGAAGGTCGCGGGAGTCCGCTGGATGCGGGTGGCGCAGGACCCGTCATTGTGGCACTCTTTGGGGGAGGTCTATGTCCAGCAGTGGACGTCTTTCGGCTGATATGATGATGATGATGATGACATACCTATTACATTACGGATTTGTCAAACTTGGGCGTATTTATTTATACGTTAACTTGACATTATATTTATTTTAATTTGATTATCTGCTGCCCAATGAAACTTTTTTGTCAAATTGATTTTGATTCACTCACAACACAACAACTTTTCTTATTGGTGAAATGGCATGAAACCTTTGAGGTTAACACAATAAATTACCTACGCTTAAAGAATGGGTATTTTATTGGTTAACAAGACATAAGACATTTGGGTTTCGTAAACATGAAAATGGGTTCAGTTTTCACATGAGTATTGTTTGACTTTACTCGTTTCTATATTATGTTGTTATGTTGGACCCGGGGTATGTCCTTAAACTACGTCCGGACTTGGGTATGTCCTTAAACTACGCCAAAAAGAGAGGTATGGGCACTGCGAATGGCATCTCGCTAAGTGTGGTAGGGCACGTTCAGCGAATGTCATCTTGCTCAAATCTGGAGCAGAGCCCGACTGGGGAAGTACCTCCACCTTACAGAAAACCACAGCCAAATAGTACTAGACCAAAGAGGTTGCCAAAGAGCTCAAAGATGACCCAGTGTGTTGACGATGAGGAACCTTCTTGTTCCTTTAGCCATCAACACAGTGAATCCTCCTTTTTGTAAAGGGTCGGCAACGCGCTTGTGACTCCTTTGGAGTTGCAGGCGTCCATAGGTTACGGTAGCTGCTTACCATCAGGCGGGCCATATGCTTGTTTGCCACCGTCGTGGTATTAAAAAAAAATGTGTCGATGCTTCCGTTATATAATTCTAATTTGGCAGCCACCATACATGTAACATGTAACTCATCCATTACTATTGAAGCCCGTTCGTCCATTGGTGAAATATTTTTTTGTTTATCTGTCTTGGGCTGTTTTCATTCGCGGTCAGAATTAAATGGGGCGGATATTTTATTATTAACTTTCCTTTCTGGGTGCCGCTTTCAATTCCACTGATGGCTCAAACCTCATGTTCCTGGATCATTATAGGAAACTGCACTCATTGGCACGGGAAATAAGTTCGTTTTTCCAGTACTCAGTGTGTTTGAGTACCAGCTATATACAGCAGTCGAGAGTGGTCAATGGGTGATAGTAAGCGATACCCTTGCCAGATAGATCAAGTGTCGATGCTTTAGAAACTGCCAGGAAAATGTGGTGTGGCTAATTGCAGTTGCACTTGGCATTACTCGGCTAATGGGGCAAGTCGTAATGAAAGCTACAGTTTTAATTTGTTTACAATACTTTGATGGTTCTTTAACACCATCAAAGTTTTTTAAGTTTGGAGATCTTCATCACACTTCGCTATAGGAAGACCACTTACCCCCGAGAACCCCCCGGGAGGATGTTTAGGTCGAAGTTTCTTAAAAGTTTTATTTTGTAGATGAAAACAATAAAACTTAGGGTCTCGTAATTTTAGGTTTTCTTATTGTAGTAAATTTAAATGGCCAATAAGGGTACCAGGTTTCAAATCTCTCTTTGAAAAGACTGCGAGCGTTACAATAAATTGTGTATAACCCAACGATTTATTATGTTTTCTACTAAATAGATGTGACATCTAGAACAAATTTTGTGCGCCATGTTTGGCGGTTGACAGCTGTGACTGAATCAAATAGTAGTATAGACTTATAGTGTTTTTTACTATAAGTTTTGGGACAACGAATTTCTTAGGGATGTCATCTCCTGTTACTCAAGTCTATAACAACTATAACCCATTATCTTTAATGGACTACTAAAATACTATTGTATCATTATTTCTATATGTCATCTTTCCAACAAAAAGTTTCATGATATTTACCTAAAGAAAGCGCCTAGGGATTAATTGAATCTCGTTTCTTCCTAATAATATTATGAGTACCTACCTACAGCTGAACTAACAGGCAAATAAAATCCATTTTACTGACCATTGTATTTATAATGAGCCCTCCTCTTTTCGTCGAGAAATTTGATGGAAAGTGAGACTAATAGGCCGCGACTCGGCAAGCAAAATATTGCTGTACCTAAGGAAAGTTCTTTAGTAATGCCCTTTTATATCTAAATGGTTTCTATTTTCCGTAAATAACTTGGTTAGTCTAATAAGTAATTGGAAGAGATTGGATAACCAGAAGTTGTAGAATGTAACTTATAATTTATATTTATAATATCAATTATTTGTATATTATTCTGAGTTCATTTCTATGAATTTTTCAAAGCCTGCTTTAATTTGTGTACTTCAAGAAAAACATAATTGAAAAGGTTTGGAGAGGCATTTAAGAGAAAAAGTAAAATAGCATAAATCATTTTGTATTTAGTTTAGGAACTTCAACGATCACGCTGAACGTGGAAAACATAAACTTTCGTTTGGCCAAATGTGATAATCTACATCAAAAGGTACCATTTTTTGGCTGCTGCTTTTATTGCTCGAATTTATTATTGAATTCGTACAGTGTATGAAGCAAGCGCCTTCCGCCGAATGGTACCTTTTCATGTGGACTTACACATATCTAGATTCTCGCGAAGTACCTAGAGAACATTATTATACCTAAGTGTGTTTTCTATTTAAGCTTCTACATCACTGAGATTATAACAACCAAATTATTGATTTTATAAGAAATTGTAAAAAAAAATCATTCCTTGAATTTGACAGCTGGATTAGATCGCGTTGTACGGCGGCGGGATTAAGCGGTACTTTGATTGTTTGATTGCTTACAACAAAACACATGGTTTATTCATACCTAAGCCACCTGCAATCTAGTTGAGCTATAAATCTGTGGCCACGACTATTTCTTAGACCAACTACTTCATTAAAAATGCTGACGTATAACTCAGTAAACAGGAGAATTACCTGTAAAAATACCTAAATTATTAATTCAATGTAATAACTTCAACTTCATTTGCATCCACTGATGTTTTGTCAACATCCTTGCCACCAAAATGGATCTGAACAACAACACCTCCATGGCCAGGGCGATAAACTGCATGTTCAGATATTTTTGAGTACCTTGGCCGCTCCGACATTTTGATGGCGACTGTACCTAAGTACCTATGCTTGACGATTTATGAATATACATACATTGTAGTGAACAAAGTACCTAAGTAAGATTCAAGGTAGGAAGGTGACATGATATGCTACTGGCTAGTTATGTAACTTATAAAAATATTAAGCTTTCCTGAGCTGAACTACATTAATATAAATTGGCTCTTCGATAAATAATACACATTACAGATTCATGTCTTTCATCTTGGGTCGTAAATAATGAATACATATCACCGGCTTATAAGACTTTTATGTCAAGGCGAAAAAGAAAACAGGAGGGATTCAAGAATAAACCTTAATAATTATTGTGCTTTATGTGTCTCTTGTTGTTTAAAAAGTCGTGTATAAAAAAGTATAAGGATATTTGCATATTCGTGCCGATAGGGGATATTGCGTGATAACGCAAATAAATGCTCTGACTGGAAGTTGACCCCAGAATAGGCAACTGTGTAAGCCTTATCAGCCTAATAGACTAAGCTAATATGACCACAGAATAACTAATAGTTATTCTGTGGTCATTGATTGTAGGGTTGGTTTTGTATGTAAATCGAGGGATCCCACCGGTATTTACCCATACATAAAATCCCGCCATTGTAAGCACTAGTCAGTACCTATAGATATATGTAACGTACCTGTTTGACATGTCTGATTATCTACATACTTAACCCAGAGAGTATGACAACCAAATATTTGTGAGTTAGATGAAATTTATTACCTACTTGGTATTTACTTTTATAGTAATTCTTTTTTATAGTTCCCTATTTGGCTTAAATAATTTAGTGGCACCAAAAAAACATTGCTCCCTTGGGAATAATAGCTGCGTTTACTCCGTGTAATCCACCTTTTACGCGCAAGTGAAAATTATTTTGAAGACAAAGCATTTTTGCTCACCATATATATTTGCCGCCACATTTCTTCTTTTTAAATTCAATCACTTATTAAGTCACTGTCAAATATCACAACACACAGATCTGCTCAAGTTTCCGCGCCGATTTGTCTTCCTATACTGCGCGCGAGCCGACTGCGCAGACCATAATAAAATAACACGGGGGGAAGGGAACCAACCGTCCAATAATTTATATAAGATTGCCGCTCTAGACCAACTTCTCTATTTTACTCCTTACTGTGGCCCGATAGATTATTTTAAAATGATTGATGCATGAAATGACGCTTTGGATGATTTAACATAGGGCAGATGCGCCGGTTTTGGCCACTTTAAGGAGAGTTTGTCTATTCAGACATCCGTCATTTTGTGTTAATAAGGAATTGTGATACTCTTTATGAATGTCATTTAAAATATATTACTATATATGCTAATTTTAAGTTTAGTTTACGTATACCTAATCTACCTATATTATGCAATAAAACATTATTTAATCACTACATATAGTTATATGAATCTCCGCTGTTAAGATTCTGACATTAGATCTTTTTTCTTTAATGAAATGTCAGAACACTCAGAAAAGAGCCAAGGAAACCATTCCATGGCTCCTGACAACTGAATGACAACACACATGACAGATAACTGTCATCTGTGCTGCCATAATTTACTCTTATATCAACTATAAAACATAGACTTGTAAAATAAGGTATACCTTAGTAAAGTTGAAAATGTCCAAAACCAATACACTGGCCACAACCGGGGCATCTGCCCTAGTTATAATTGAACAGGTGCGTAATTAAGTTGTTCAATTTGTTAGTGTCATTGTCATTGCTAAACGGTCTAAAAATTAAAACTTAGATTACTAAATAGTAGTGACCTAATCATAGTATCTTAAGCATCTGATTGCGTGCGGATTATAGTAGCTTCGTAATTTTAACTTTAAAAATGTAGTATTGATTTTAATTACTGTATTACAATGCTTACATAGGTTTAACGGTGCTAGTCGGTAGGTAGTGACCCTTGCCTACGAAGCTGGAGGTCCCGGGTTCCAATCCTGGTAAGAGCATTTATTTGTGTGGGTATCACGAATATTTATTCTCAAGTCATGGACGATTCTATGTATTTATCTATCTAAAATGTATATCCTCGCCTAGGTGCTAGCACCCATAGAACAATAATTGCAAAGTTTGGAGTTAGGTTGACCTGTATAAGATTGTCCCCAAAAATAAACATGGTGACAATTACCGTTAGTAGTAAATTAACTAAATTAATATATATCTTTGAAGTTCAAATACCCAAGAGCTTTAGCTTTACCATTGTATTGTTTGTATTTTTTATGTACTGTAGATATAAAAAATAATCTGTTTATTTTACACAAAGCTTATTGTAAACAAAAGATACATCTTAACTACTAATCTTAAATTATAAAAGCTTTTTTGAGTTAATATAATATCATGCATATTGACTCAATTTATTTCAGACGGAGAACCTATAGGGTAAAACCCAGATAGATGCCCCAGAAGATGTATAGGTATGCTGCCTCATTTTTTTTAACATCTTAATCTCAGAATGAAAAAAACATAGATTAAATAAAAAGTCTAAGAACAAAATCCATCAGTGTTCAGATTTTCACAACCTGTACATAAAACGCTTCAAAGTTTCGGGTATTTGCAGTAACTAAGCATAACGTTTCATTTTTATCATATCGATTCACTAGTTTATTATAATTACAATCAGGTGCTAATAATTGCTTTTTTTCTCTGGAAACGATTGTGGTTAGGAGGGAGCATATCATTCACCCAAGGATGGAAAGGGCAAAAAGCTGCTGGAACTCTGGGCAATGGTAGAGGGTAAGCATCATAATAGCATAAGCATTTTCTGAATAATTTAACATCGGTTCCCCTATTATCGGACAATTCTCTACAAACTATAGGCAACGTCAGTAAATCAAATACGTTCAAACTTTTATTTTAGAGTTTGCACGGAAATTGTTTTTTAATATAAGGCCTAGTTTATTCTCCGACACTTGTGTTTTCGCACAGACTATGTTTTAAACAAAAAGGTCTAAGTCCGAATCTGGGTTATCATCACATAAAAGATTTCTGGTCAGTATTCGGAAATGTGATTTGGTAAGAAAATATTGAGAGTCTGGGGTTATTATCCCAGGAATTCAGATGTGCTAGTGGTAGAATTGTGCCGTTCCCGAGAATTCTCGAGAACCTTTCACGTTTTGTATGGGAAACGTTCTCCCTCGAGAATATTTCCCATAGTAGACGGAGAACGTTCTCGAGACCGGCGCATTTCTAGCTAGTGGTCAATCAGTATTTGAGATAAATCGGAACATTTGTGCACAAGAAACGGATTGTGCACAAGAAAACAAACAAATTAGATCTTAAATCGAATAACGTTTTCTTTACAAAATAACATGTTTCTCTACGATGTTGTTTAAAAGTATATTTTAAACTACGATCTTTGCAAGCCAAGTTTTATCGGTTATCTAATCTGTGGTTTGGGCCAATAAGTAATTAACTTTTTTAGCTATTACGGAAGTTTTGTTCTAACAGTAACGCGGTTTATGTTGAAATATCTAGACCACAAGCTAGAAATGAAACTAAATGGACAAAAGAGACCTAGTCCTTTCTAGGTTACTTTTTATGCAGGGTGACTTTTAAGTTTAGTTCTCTACACGGATGATGCATTACATTTCAATGAATATTACTTTAAAAGATTACCTACTGAGTTATTGAATCCCAAATCTAACATCCCACATAGGAAGTAATTTGCACACTTTAATTTAGATTTACCCCGTATTTATGTGCCTCAAATCAATTAAATTTCAACCACTTCCCGTTATTTACATGACGTTGCTATCTACTGGGTAGTCAACAATTAAAGTGTGTACAGTCACCGGCAATAGTATCTTCCTACACGAAGGCCGCAAAAATATGTGCCACGCTCTTATGGCCCCAAAAATAAGTGCGTGCCACATCTTTTTGCGGCCTTCGTGTAGGAAGATACTATTGCCGGTGACGGTACTAATGAAAATATTTTTTGGAGTTCCCTTTTCAAACAACAGTAACACTATTTTGGTGTAAAAGTCATATTTGTACAGTCACCGACAATAGGATCTTCCTATATGACAGCAGCCGCAAAAATATGTGACACGTTTTTATTTGTAGGACCATAAGAGCCTGGCACATATTTTTTCACCTCAGCAGCTCGAACAAGCCTACTTCCCTGCGAATACACAGTGACGAAAGTGCGACTTTCGTCACTCCAGGGAGTGAGACAAAGTATTTTTTTAATTTAGTTAAGGCCATGAACTGCCACTTCATATTTCGGGGTCAAATACAAATTCGAAATACATATTTTAACCTTTAATATGTTCTCACTACTGAGGTGAAAAGTTGTATGTGTCACACGAGAGCAAAGTTATTTTGAATCTCTTGTTTTTGAGTCCCTCGCTACGCTCAAGATTCTAACTTAGAATCACTCGCTTCGCTCGTGATTCAATTATAGGATCTTTCGCTTACTCGGGACTCAAAATCAACACTCGCAAGAAAAACCAACTTTCCTCTCTTGTTGCACAAATAACTATTACGGCCTTCGTGTAGGAAGATACTAGTGGCGCTGGCTGTATAGTACGATTATTTTAAGATGACGGTATTGTCGGTAGAATTCCTTAATAAGATTTCGACATTTTAAAAATTACCAGTATACATTCAGCTGCAGAGTTATGTGACCCTCCTCCATACAAACTTGACATATGACGTGACATACGTGTCAAACAAATGATTACTTTTACCGTCAAGCTATCATCAAGTTTCCTTATCAAAAACCATTAATAAGGTAGCTTTTGATTGAAAACGTCACATAGAGGCCCATGTCACCGACTGAATTTAAATTAAATTGGATTTCCTGAAAGTGCCCGTAGAGTCCTATCAGAGTCAACCTACCCACATACCTGCCTACCAGGGTAAATTGCCACTATCGCCACTCTCTTAGTTAGTGGCCGCATCTTTAAATTGCATTATAAAGCAAGCATATACATAAAAAAAAAATACTGTTTATTTTAGAAAGATGAACAATAACATGCCAGTCTTAACTGCTAATCATAAACTAAAAAGATTTTGTGAGTTAAGGAGTCTAGTAAATTAAATTAGGTATACAATACAATATTAATGCTATTAATTAAAATTAGTTAATATTATTTTCACACCACCTGCTCGACAATGCTAAATTATATAACATGCAAACCTGACCGAAAACAAATCATTATAGCCCTTGGCTTTAGCCGGGTTATAATGTTGTACTAAATCTCATTATAACCCGCTGGTTAATAATGTGATTTCACTTCCCATAGTTCTTATTGTTATGTGCTTAAAGTCTAATTTCGTAAAGTCCGCACGGTGCACGGGCCCGCGCCGCCGCGTCGAACTGATTTGAAAATCGTGCTGGCCACCTCAATTTTAAGTACCAAAAACAAATGCCGCGAGTGTCATATGAGCTGCAGTATACGGAGTAAAACTGCAAGTTCTATAAAAATAAAGATAAAATTCGAATAAAATGGACTAATGTATCAGGAATCAATTTATACTTTTGATTTACTCCGGCCAAGCGCGTGTCGGACCACACATAGGAGGATTCCGTACCTTCAATGGAATAAGAACCAAACTAATACCAAAAGGTCGTATCTGACGCCTATGGAGGAAGATTCTTGGAGATAACTCAAAAATGGCTGAACCGATAATGTTCAAAACAAATTTCGTAGAAAGTATATGACAAGGCGCATCTCCTCCAATTTCTTCATATTTTTTGGATTTACGGTTCAAAAGTTACAGGGACACAATTTTTCTGACTTTCGAAGCGATTATTTCAGAAAAATATTCACTTAATCACAAAATGGTCAAAGAAACCCCAATGTTATTTTTAAAGACCTATCGATTGATGTGTCACATGTTGATATTTGGTTAATTTTTTATTTAGTTATATGTATGGAGCCCCCCCCCCTAAAATTTATTTTTTTCAAATATAACTACATAACTAAGTAGCGGCATTCAAAATACACTTTATGTGTAAATTTTATTCAGATACGTCGTATAGTTTCCAAGTAAAATGGCTGTAACAGACGTACGGACAGACAGACAGACATGACGAATACATAAGGGTTCCGTTTTTTGCCATTTGGCTACGGAACCCTAATAAAAATCCGTTTCTAGTAGTAGCATTAACTATTTTATTGTCTCACAAGAGGTGAGAAAAGTAGAGTATACTCCTCGGGGATAAAGCTGTTTTTGTCACGGGCGCGCTTAAACCCCTCACTGCACTCAGGACTCAGTTTTAATTATTAATGATTAACTCATAATCCCCTCGCTGCGCTCGGGAATAAAGTCTGGAGTCCTTCCTTACAAATAATTTAATTAATAAAATCGGGATATAATGTCTTTAACTGGTTAAAACATGACGGTGTAGCCAGTAGACATGGTTTGCTGTTTAAGTATTAAAGTGTTCCTTCGAGGCTGGAAATAATTAACTTTTGTTCTTAGGTCACAGTGACTTAATAATCATATTATCCAATGATTTTCATGGTAGTTAAATCTAGCTAATTCCCAAACAAATTTGTTTTTCATGCAAGTTAATCGGTAGGTACACATTGACCCTTAGTTCCATAACAACATTCGTTATTAGAGGATATATTTATACTGGTTTTTCTGAGGCGAGGAACTTGGTAGACGTTGTGAATAGTATCCCAGCCCTTGCAAACACGATGGGTAGTGATTACTTATTATCTGCCAAGGTAATCAGCTTCACGTAATAATCACTATCGAGGTGCAGCCAAGACAATTGTGATAAAGATAGGTTGTTTATAGGTCGTCTTCACTTGGCTTACCTATACTTAGTTATTTCCTGTATTGAATTTGTCATACTATTAGAGATTCCACGAAGGAATCCACTTTGAAGCGCGTCACATTGTTCACCATGTTAATATCAACTTTTTATGTGTGCCTGTATTTTTTAAGGTTCCGTAGCCAAAATGGCAAAAACGGAACCATTATAGTTTCGTCATGTCCGTCTGTTCGTCCGTCCGTAGGTCACAGACATTTTACTCGGAAACTATGAGACTTTATCAAATTATAACATAAGGTGTATTTTGTGTGCCGCTACTTAGTTCTGTACTGAAATAGCTAATTTTTTTTTGTGTGGGCAGTCCATACATATAACTAATTGTCAAAAAATAATTTTCTACCAAATATCAACATGATGCATATCAATCGATAGGTCTTAAAAAATAACATTGAAGTTTATTTGAACATTTTTTGATTAAGTAGATATTTTCAGAAATAATCACGCCGAAAATCAAAAAAGTTGTGTGTCCCCCCCCTGTAACTTTTGAACCGTAAGTCCAAAAATTATGAAACAATTCAAGAAGATAAATCTTTGAATATTCTTTCCACGAAAATTATTTTGAACATTATCGTTTTAGACGTTTTTGAGATATCTCCAAAAAACTACGTACATAGGCAGATACGACCTTGCGATATTAATTTTTTCGATAGCCGGTACACCCTCCATTATACGTGGTCCGACACGCACTTGGCCGGTTTTTATTTTAATTTAACACTGATTGCAGTAAACGAGCATAGAAGTTTGTTTAGTTTTATACGCAATCAATTATATGTGTGCACTTTTGAGCTCAAACAAGAGTAGCCTTAACACTTCGAGCAACAATATAAGGGAGGCACAGATTCAAACAAGATTTACTGAAAATATGGCTCCTGAAAATTTGTAATCGGCCAGTCTTATACCGTATTAAGACTGTCAGAGAAAGTACAGCTCGAGTCGTTGTTGCGGTACTATTGTGCATTGTGGGGACATTTTTTTGGGCTGATTGTGTATCCCTAGTATTATTTGATCGGTGCCTTAACAGAATCAATTTTGACACGAACCGGCGGTTCCTCTGTTGAAATAAAATAGTCGTTTCGTTGAGTTGACACATAAAATTTACTTATATTTGCTTGAAAACATTTTGTACGAGTTATGATGACATATTTGCCTGCTATAGCATTACTGTTATAAATCCAACTGAAACATATTTTATCTAACTGGTCAGAAATTCAGCGGCTCCATCTTTTCCGCTGTTTATGAACACGCGTAGTAACGTAGTTACCTACAATTCATTGAATGTATCTAAGTACTATGTAGTATTATGTGACAACAAGTTTGGATTAGATAATTTAGCTACCGTATTCTGCGGAATCTAATATAGTCCATAAAAAGCTGGTTCCCGCAAGCAACCAGCTTAATACGGATAAAGTATCTATGGCACTTTCTCCACGATTACGTTACGAAGACGAAGGCGGAATAGGTCAATATTCCATTAACACTTTGGCAGACTTATATTATTTTGTACCTATACAATCGTTATTATTATGTCTTATTAGAGCAAGCAAGGTGCTTATGTACAGTCAGCTGCAGAGAAAAGGACCCCACCCCCCCTGCATACAAACTTTGTATGCACGGGGGGGTCTATTTCTCTGCAGCTGACCGTACCTCAGCCAGTTATGTAGTCAATGCGATAGAGCTAATTCTGATTTTGTGACCATCTTTATAGTGCATATAGTTTTGATAGCGACTGAATAAAAGTACATATATAATAACCTATCTACAATATGCATATAGTTAACTAGCTTTTGCCCGCGACTTCGTCTGCGTGAAACTTTTGGGATAACAATGGGAACTATCTCATACCAAATTTCATCTAAATACGTACCTATAGCGGTTGTTGATTCCCTATGTAAACTTCCACGCCTTTTGCACCCCCTTAATTAAGGATTTCTTAGATAAAAACTATTTTATATCCTTTTCCTGAGCTCAATTATATCCATACCAAATTTTATCTAAATCAGTTCAATGGTTTTTGATTCCTCATACAATCTACGACCCCCCTTTCCACCCCTTTAAAGGATGATTTCGGGTAAAAAACTATTTTATATCCTTTCCGAGAGTTCAAACTATCTTCATACCAAATTTCATCTTAATCGATGCAGCGGTTAATAATTCCCCATACAAATTTCCAATCCTTTTCCCCCTCCCTTAAGGGTTGATTTTCGGAATAAATACTATCATGTGTCCTTTCCTAGGACTCAAAGTATCTCTATACTAAGTTTCATCAAAAATCAGTTCAGCGGTTAATAATTCCCTATACAAATTGCCAACCCCCTATTCAACCCCATAAGGGTTGATTTTCCGAATGAATATCTTATGCTCTTTCCCAAAACTTTACTATCTCTGTAGCAATCTTCATCTAAATTGATTCATCGGTTAATAATACCCCATACCGATTTCCAACCCCCTTTTCACCCCTTTAAGGGTTGATTTTTGAAATGAATATAATGAATTGTGTCTTTTTCCGGAACGCAAACTATATTTTTTACCAAATTGTTTAAACTAAAATTGATAAAAAATTCATTGTGTGATCATTCTCAATGTGTACAATTTGTAAATAAATAAAGGCAAGGTTGCAATCTATGACTGTATTCTGATACAATGGATTTTTAAAGCACTATTTTAAAGGCTTTATAATATAGAAGACAAAAGCTCCGATTCAACCTGCAACTTACAGATAATATACCTACCTATGCGGATAGCATAATACTGTACCGTATTCCATGTAGTCGTTTACCTCTGTTGTATAATCGCATGGCTACAAAAATAACTACCTCCTAGACTACCTCCTCAAAATACCTCCTAGATGCTACAACTATCATCTGCAAAGAGGCCAATGATGGTGATGACAAAAATAAATAGCGTAGGTACTACATTTTATTAGGCGTTAAATAGAAACAATAATGTTCCTAACGGCATCCTTTTCTAAAGGACGCATCCTCTTAAATGTCCGTGAACGCTTTAAATGTGAACGTTATTTGTTTCTAAAAGGAAGAAGATTTCCACTATTGTAGTCAATACGATACGAGCTCGCCAAAGTTAAGTCTCTGTTTAGCAGCTCCTTTGTGTGAGTCCTTATTCGCGGCACAAAAGAAGTTTTTGTTATCATTAGCGGTTGTAAAACCTCGATTGCTTCAGTTTTATTAAGTGTATGCTAGCATTCGCTGAACATAAACCAGTATAATTGAGACCTCCAATTACGCATATGCTACAGATCGCATTATTACAAATTTTATAACGGTTTGTCAATACGAACGCTCTCGTCTATGCTAGAGCTAAGGGAAGGAAATTTAAATTTTGCGAATCTGCTCTGCAACGCAGGACGTTGACCAAGTTTTGCTGTTGTTGAACAATATAATAACGAATAAGGTACCTACGAGTATACCAATTTGTAAGATTTTATCAGAAAAGTCTTAGGACATTTCTTAAATGTGATCTTATGTGTGAAGGTAAGGTGTATGACCGAACGTTTACCTAATATTTACTTATGTAAAAAGAGCGGCGCACAAAATTATCGTGGCACGATTGTCTAAAGGGGGGCTATTGTCATAGTAAAGTAATCATAATACCTACCTATATAGGTACAGTCACGTCTGAAAATATGTATACATTTAATGTGACTAAAATATGTAGCCACGACTCTATTACCAAGGCGTAAGGTCTTGGATACATGTTTTTGTCACATTAAATGTATACATATTTTCAGACGTGACCGTACACTTAGTATTGTATTCATTTTATTCTACACGATTTAAAAAATAACTGGGTACCTACTGGTATATATATATATATATATAACTGGGTACACGGAACAGACTCAAGCCCTTATTAATTATATTTGATATAGGAGGACAAAATAAGGTTTTATACATTGAATCCTGACCTTAATATATCAGCTTTGTAATTAGGTGCCTCTTTATTCCTTAAACATCGGTTAAATTGGGTACGATCTCGATCCTTCATTAGATGGGGTTTAAAAAGGCTAATCTTACTTATTCACTCGAAACCGTTGGACATAAAAGCTGCGCAGAGATTCAAACAAATATCTGATTAATCTTATCGATTGAGAGTTTCTGTAGATACTTAACGTCAATGCGACCAACTGAAAGACAAATTAAGTTAAGATCCGCCTTTGCAACGAAAAGATTAGTCCCAAATGTCCCAAAATCAGATAGGATAGTTATACCTGTTGCCCGTTCGGGTTCAGTTTGCCGTCCACCTGACTAAGCTGGTAAAAATATATGGGAAAACTTGAATATAAATGTATCGACGACAAAATGACACATACCTACATACTTACCCCACTTTTGCACAAGATATCTTAATAATACACTTAAGTAAGGGTACCTAAATAAACATGTTATTTTCGCATTACAGAGCTAGCAAAATCAACACGTACCTAGATGAAAACTAACATACTTACCCTAGATACAAGTACAATACAAGTTACAGTTAGGTACAGTCAGCTGTAAAAATATGGGTGTACTCATCTCACTCAAAAATATGTCCCATAGTATCTTATTCCGTTGTAATAAGTGCGTAGTACCATATTTATGAACTGACTGTTCCTACTTTTAAGAGAATCGCCTGCGAACAAAGATACCACAATGCCAACGGTGTCAATCATATTCTTCAACTGGGTAAAGGAAATGAAAACTCAGATTTAAATCACTTTGAGGAGTTTGAGGAGCCATGCTGTCTCTCATAACGCGTCTGGTGTGCTTTGCCATTTACACTAGAGGCCGAATTCTACGTAAAAATCTAAATGAGCACTCGTATCATATTACATAACCATACCAAGTCAATATTTTAAAGTCTGAATACCGTTCAGTACCTACTTAAATAATTTAACGTAAGTCTTGAATTTTCGATGTCTAGTTGTCTACATTGTACCTAACCTAATCCGGAATTACTAAAACCAATTTGTATGTACAAAGCTTGTTAAATTAGAATTAGCTATTGTATATCTATTACTATGATGACGAGGTTCTAGAATGGGAAAGGGATTCGATTAGAATAATATATTCAACATAGGTACATAGGTATAGTATCTCGTTAAATCCAGTTAGGTAGGTAAGTACCTACCTATTATAGCGATGCGATACTATCGAATAACGATAACAAACGAGTCTTAGCCATCATCGATAAAATATTTAAAAAAATATAATCTAAGAGCGCTGGTAGCCTGGCGGTAAGACGTCCGACTTTCAATCCGGAGGTCTCGGGTTCAAACCCCGGCTCGTACCACTGAGTTTTCCGGATTTTATGTACTGAATGTCATTTGATATTTACCAGTCGCTTTTCGGTGAAGGAAAACATCGTAAGGAAACCGGAGTTAATCCCGATAAGGCCTAGTTTCACCTCTGGGTTGGAAAGTCAGATGGCAGTCGCTTTCGTAAAAACTAGTGCCTACGCCAATTCATGGGATTAGGTTGTCCAGCGGACCCGAAGCCGGGACAAACGCTCGGAGAAAGAAAGAAGTGCTAGTTGCAAGGGATGATTATGTGTAGAAAAAAATGCCTTAAACTTAGACTATTCTCCTATAGATTTGCTTTAAAATATTGGTTTCATATTTCAACAGCAATCGCCTACTTACAAATTTCATAAATTGATTTATTTTTGACATCACTTATAACATACACGCTCATACCGATATATAAGCAAGAGTGAGATGCACTGCGAGTAATATCAAAATGAGAACAAATTTAAATTACCTAATAAAGTTTGCATACCGCTTGTATAATTATAGTCACCGATCCGGCGATCCGTTGTCTGGGGTCCCATTGATTTGCTGTCATCCATAGCTGGTATTTAACTTAAAAAATTATATTAACGATTGCCTAGCTTTAAAGAGACGAACTATTTGATACAAAGGTGCAGCCTTCATTTTAATGAAATTGTAAGGAGGTAAGGCCACCACCACCTTTAATAATAGGACTCAAAGCCCTCATAGGTACAAACTGCTTAATCGGACGTGGCTACATTGATAGTACCAATGATATTTAGGTACTATGGATGGGTACTCTAACAAAATGAGCACAAAAAATACTTCCAAAGTTATTTCATAACCTAGCAACGATTCTGTTATGTTTATCTTAGTCACTCTCGTTGTTTGAAAATTACAGCTTGTCTCTTTCTCACGAGGGTGACGGGAGCTCATTAGCACGTCCGCATCTCTCGCTTGCTGGTGAGCGACTAGCGACAATTTTTTGAATTCACTCATCAACCGACTTCAAGATTTTGAAGGAGGAAGTTATCAATTCGTCGGGATCTTTGTTTTTGCTATATTTTTTTTTATGTATGTTCACCGATTATTCGAAGACGGCTGGACCGATTTGGAAAATTATTTTTTTGTTTGAAAGAGTATACTTCACAGTTGGTTTCATTGTAACCAGATCAGAATCTGATGATGGGATCCTGGAGAAATCGAGGGAACTCTTCAACAATTATAGGTACACCTATAGAGATTTGAGTATTTTTTACAGCAGCTCGAGCATTTGCTTTTGGAAAGGTGGAGGTTAAGTGAAGTCAGTAAATAAATGATTCACTTTTGCATAACCCATCTGTCATTATTATATACCATAGGATAGTACCTGAATATTTACAGTTAGCTGTGGCGGTGCAACAATCGTAGGTAATAGTTGCGGAAACTGCAGCTAATACCTATATACAGCCTTGGCCAGAAGTGTTGAGCATAGCTCTTTTTAGGGTTCCGTAGCCAAATGGCAAAAAAATGGAACCCTTATGGATTCGTCATGTTTGTCTGTCTGTCTGTCTGTCTGTCCGTCCGTATGTCACAGACATTTTACTCGGAAACTATACGACGTATCTGAATAAAATTTACACATAAGGTGTATTTTGTATGCAGCTACTTAGTTATGTAGTTAAATTTGAAAAAAATATATTTATAGGGGGGCGCTCCATAGGTACAGGTAACTAAATAAAAAAAAATTAACCATATATCAACATGTGACACATCAATCGATAGGTCTTTCAATTCACATTGAGGTTTCTTTGACTATTTTGTGATTA
Source organism: Pammene aurita (assembly GCA_947086415.1). Classification (NCBI taxonomy): domain Eukaryota; kingdom Metazoa; phylum Arthropoda; class Insecta; order Lepidoptera; family Tortricidae; genus Pammene; species Pammene aurita. The sequence continues at coordinate 28,617,286 of OX352297.1, forward strand.
AGTGAATATTTTCTGAAATAATCGCTTCGAAAGTCAGAAAAGTTGTGTAGCCCCCCCCCCCCCCCCTCCGTAACTTTTGAACCGTAAGTTCAAAAAATATGAAAAAATTTGAAGAGATGCGCCTTATCATATACTTTCTACGAAAATTATTTTGAACATTATCGGTTCAGCCATTTTTGAGTTATCTCCAAAAAACTTCTTCCATAGGCATCAGATACGACCTTTTGGTATTAGTTTGGTTCTTATTCACAGATAAGGTAACCACTAGATAAGCCTTACAAGGCGACTTGGGGTCACCACTCGTTGGAGTAAAACGACTAATAAATTGCGCGGGCGTCCGCGCCGTCCGCCGTGCCGTTCAGTTACGACCATGTTTTAGACCTGCACGTAGTGTGCGTGTATGCAAGTTTTTTTTTTAAATACGTATGAAAACTATTCAAAATTCTGGCATATTGTAGTGTAAGGTGGTGTGGCAAATGTTTTTAAACGTTAAGAATCAAAAGAGTTGGAGTTACATTCCACTTTTACTTCAAAATATTTTTTTTACTTTAATATGTTTCTAGCCAGCGGAGTTCATTTTGAATTAGTCAATTGAGAAGTAGTTGCTAATGCAATGTGCTATTCCTTTCTTACGGAAGCACGTGTAGGAGAGTGACGTGCGGATGATGTGTACCGGACTTATATACCGGCACCACGTACTTCCGACTTAACAAATATACGAAGTACAATAGAAAACAGAAGATCTTTGTTTTATTTTCTTTTAGTTTGAGTAGTTGGTAGAATTTAAAGATTTATTCTGTCGGTAGTTTTTCTTTTCATATATGTAGTTATAATAAATATGGGTATTAAGGGTGCCACATGAGCGTTGCTTCTATAAAATACTTTCAATGGGTGTCACATGAGAGTTGTTTTAAGTCACTTTTAATTGGTGTCACATGAGCGTTGCTGCTATGAGACAAGTTCAATAGGTGTCACATGTGCGTTGCTTCTATAAGACGCTTTCAATGGGTGTTATATGAGTGTTGCTTCTATAAGACGCTTTCAATGGGTGTCACATGGGCGTTGCTTCTATAAAACGGTTTTAATGACTGTCACTTGAGCGTTGCTTCTATAAGACGCTTTCCATGGGTGTCACATGAGCGTTGCTTCTATAAGACGCTTTCAATGGGTGTCACACGAGCGTTTCTTCTATAAGGCGCTTTCAATAGGTGTCACATAGGAGTGGCTTTAAGCAACTATTAGTGGGTGTCACATGAGCGTTGCTTCTAGGAGACACCTTGAATTGGGTGTCACATGGGAGTCGCTTCTAAAAGTACTTTCAATGCACAGAAGGCGACTAGGTAAAATTTATTGGTAATACGTTTTTAAAGTAGGCATATACATATTGCATTATTGTTATTTGTTATCAATTTAGTAAACAGTAAATACCTCAATCAACAACAACAAATTACGGTACGGTACGGTACAGTACTGTTTACTTGTAGTACACATGTCCCATCACTACGCAACCACGTGATAGCGTGGTGATAGCGCGCGGTCCTTGAATCGACCAATCGCAGCGCCGCTATCACCCACCCGCCCCTCACGTCTTCCGCAAGATTTGGGGAATCGCGGCGCGAACAAAATGACTCATTTTGTTCGCGCCGCGATTTTAAATGAGCAACATTATTATTATTACTCTATAGGAGGTTCTGTGTGTTCTTATTCCATTGAAGGTACGGAACCCTCCTATGCGTGGTCCGACACGCACTTGGCCGGTTTTTTGTTTACAATTTTAATGTTAAGTATTAATTCCCTATCATAACAATGTTCGATGACGTAAAATGTTTTATCTACACTCTTCACTAGTTCTCTAAAACGTGTTCGAAAACGGTAGGCAATGGCTAGCATTACCACAACCGATTTTACTATGATAAGCTTTTTATCTGTGGCAGTAACGTAATTTTAACTTTACATGCTCAAATATTGATGTGTTATGAGTTTTGATAACATAATGTACACCTGCACGCTCCCGCGCGGCCGCCGACACGTGCCCGCGCGACCGCCGGCACAATCGAGTTGGCCATGGCGGTGCAATGGCGGCCATTCTATGGTTTCTGAATACGGCATTTAGGATAAATAATATGAGCGTAGATAAAGCAGTGTATGCAACTGTACGTAATTAGGCCTTATTACGTAACAGTTACATGAACTACTAATATTTTATTGATATATCTAGAAAACTTCACTTAATAACACTTTCAAGGTACCTATAAAATATGGAAAGTGGAGGTCCCAAAAATGCGAATTTAGATCGGCGCGAAAAATTGCAAATATTCTATGCAGTTACTACTTACTCACTTCAAGAAAACATGCCTGTTCAGTTTGAATTAATTGATAAAATAACTTCAAAAAAGATAGAAACGGCGGTCTAAACTTTCGAGTTTTGTATGAAAATCGCAAGGCTGCTCAACACTTCTGGCCAAGGCTGTATTTAGTTAGCCATTTCTTTGAAATTCTTAATAGACGGAGAGCTAGCCCCTGAAAATGTGACACACGAGAGAAAAGAAAGCACTCTAGTCGGTTTGCTATACCTACTATCCTTATTGTGGATCGTGGAAATCGGACGACAAGGAATCAAGTCTAAATATTTATATATACTCGTAGTTACAATTTGCTTACAAGTGTACCTACCTATACCTAATGATGGAAAAACAGTTTCCTCGATTAAGACTTTGTTATTATGAAGAATCTCATAGGATAGGAAGTAATCAAATACAACATATACTAACCACCAATTATGAATAATGATGACCCACTAATTGGACATAACGTCGTTATTATTAATCTTTTTCCTTCTTCTTTAACGACATCCGTACTCGTGATTATTTACTGTGGCGAAGGATTGGGGCACAATCGTACATTATTATTTTCTGATAGCTAACAATATCACAAATATATTCGTCTTGTTTTAAAACCGTGATTATGTTAGGATCTATACCGCAAGCTAATGTACTCGGCTGCCTCTTATTCCTAATATACATAATTGATCTTGACAAACTATTGAACATACTAGTATCCTATTTGCAGACGATATCTCCATAGTTTTTCCATACGCATCCCACGAAATTAGCCTAGACGATAAAAAAAAGATAAAAGATATTTATTCTTCAATTTAGGCACATTACAATGCACTTATGAACGTCAGAGAAAAAAAACTACCACCGGTTCTAACCCTACACCTCTGACCCGAGAACTATTATGACCGGCGAGAAACTCGGCGGGACTTATTTTTTCAAAACAATAATACATTACATCTTAAAGATACATATAGTCTGGCCAGCCAACGAACGCAGTAGCAATGTACAGCGAACAAAAGTATGACAACACTAAGAATCAGTGAAAAAAGCAGCAATGATCATCAAATTTTATGTTTTTAATTTTAGTTGTTATTCCCGCCCCTTTCGACATTGCCCGCCCGGTGACATTTACGGTGTGTAAAAAGGAGACGGATATATTTCGTCTGATCTGTCGTCAACTGCAACATATAATATCTGGTTAAGGCAATTGACTATGCCTTAAAAATGAATTTAAATTTAATTGGGAACGTTGCAAGAGTTCTATCTCACTCGCGCTTAAGATGAGAGAATGAAATGCACTACATAGAAACAAATTCAATGTGAATTAAAATGTTCGTCATGAAACTCATGAAATACGGTGTCTCATCACAAAGGGTTGCCACATGTACGTATTTTGAATTTGCCGCGCGTCTCTACTGACAGAAATGGTTTGCCAGACTATAATAATGCGTAGTTCTATAAAAAGACATATCAAAACAGCTTACATGGCTTTAAGCTAACATGGTAATTAATATTAATAACATTACAAAAACTATTTAAAACGGGATATTTACCAATGTGTAGTTGCAGAAGCATCTTGCACGCGCCATTACTCCGTGATAATGGCGCATGCAACTGTGCCAAAATATCGGAAACCCGACAAAACAAATACTCCGTTTTAATTAGTTTTTGTAATTAGCCTAGACTCTATTTTAAATAACACCTTCACTAAAATTGTCGATTGGTTAAATCTCCACAATCTTGAATTAAACTTAGAAAAAAAACACGCAGTTCAGACCGCATAAAAAACAAAGTCTAGTCATGACTATAAATACAATAACCAAACATAACAATGTGTAAACTATTCAAATCTGCTTGGCCGACACAAATGTAATTTGGAAACTCCATATCCAAAGGATGAGCTCAAAATTATCTTAATTTACATACGCCCTAAAAGAAGTAAAAAACATGCAGATTCTAAAACCGCTTTATGTACCTACCTGCTCACTCCTGGCTCCGATACGGAATTATTATGTGTGGCAATAGTACAGATGTAATCGATCTGTTTATTCTACAAAAGGATTGCGTTAGAACCCTAGCTCGCATACCGTTACCAGACAGCTGCAGACCCCACTATCGCAAACTAAAGATATTAACATTGACCTTCTGTCTATATAAGATTAAGATACTCGAAATGTGCAAATTCAAAAGAAACTGTAATAACTTCTTCCCGCTGCCAAAATTTATCCGGGTTCATCAATTCACCCGGCAATAATCTCAAAAGGCCTTACTTTAGGTACCTAAAGAAGGTAGTAGGTAGGATAGGTTAAAAGGTCAGATGGCAGTTGCTTTCATTAAAACTAGTACAGTCACGTCTGAAAATATGGATACATTTAGTGTGTCCAAGACATACGTCTTGGCTACATATGTTTGTCACATTAAATGTATCTATATTTTCAGACGTGACCGTACCTGCACCAACTAATAGAATAAATTCACTATTTTACTAAATACTCGTTATTATGTCACTTTCAACAACAAACTCGAGAAATAAAAATAACTTACGGTATAATAGCTCCACATTGTCCTACTTAGATTATCCTAACCAGATTCTCTTTAACTAGTTTCCCGTCGCAAAATAAGGTGCCGAGAAAAACGAAGATAAATTAAAACTTTTATTTTTAATTAACTCGATAATCTATAACTTATCTAACGCAGTAGTTGAGTAATAAAACACAAAGAAAAATGTTTAGTTTGCATTTTTTCTTTGCTCGTTTTTGCCTTTACTTTTTGATAGCCGATGCTGTAATATACCTACCTTCTGTATATGTGCAGTGGCTTACGGTTTTCTTGAGCTTAGACTAAAAACACAACAGAACGTATAATATGTCTTTATGTATGGTATTAAAAATTATAATTAAGGACTATAATCTTAATCAATGCCTTCGTGTCACCTACACCTAATCTATGTACCATAGGGATATAGTATTTTTAATGCAAATTGTAGACGTATTGAGATTCCATTAATTAATATACATAGTAAACAGGAAAAAGATAGAGCCCATGCAGGTTCTTAATGCCGAATTTCCCACATAATAAAAAGTGATACCTATCTCACAAAACCGGCCAAGAGCGTGTCGGGCCACGCTCAGTGTAGGGTTCCGTAGTTTTCCGTCCGTCACTAGTAAGTGGGGACACTTAAGAGTTAAAATAACACCGCCATGTAGGATATGATATGAGCGTTCCACGTACAGCGACATCTATCGGCAAATTAAGTAAACTATTGCGCGCGAGCTTAAAGTAAGGAAGATGATTTTTATGGGATAATTCTTTATTGCGTGAACCGATTTCCACCATTTTTACTTTATTTGAAAGCACGTCATTTCATTGTGATTTTGTAGAAATTACAGGTACAATAAACGCCTGCTTATATGGTTAAATTACAAACTTAGTTCAGAAATTATTTTGTATTTTTTTTTTAACTATTCAACCTATCAAGTTCAAAATAATTTTCCTAGAAAGTTTTTATAAAGTTCTACTTATGAGATTTTTTTCATATTTTTTAAACTTATGGTTCAAAAGTTAGAGGGGGGGGGACACATTTTTTTTTACTTCTGGAGCGATTATTTCCGAAAATATTTACATTATCAAAAAATTATTATAGTTAACCCCTATTCATTTTTAAATAGCTATCCAACAATATATCACACGGTAGAAAAGAAAAAAAAAACACTCCCCACTTTACGTGTAGGGGAGGTACCCTAATAACAGTAGATTGTATTACAAGGGAGCAAAATGCTATATTTCACCGAGGGTTAGCGCTTTGAATCCCGAACGAAGCGAAGGATTCCAGAATAGAATCCCGAACGTAGTGATCGAGGGATTCTAACATGGAATCCTGAGCGTAGTGAGGGATTCAAAGCGCCAAGCCCGAGATAGAAATAATTTTGCTACCGAGTAATACACTCTGCTTTTCACTTCTCTTATGAGAAAAAATAATCGTCTTGTAAGTAAATAAAACTTCAGCACTTCACCAATCATACTTTTATGAAGCCTAACTAAAATACACATACAATAAAGAAATATAATTAAAAATTAATAGTAAAATTTGTACAATTTTCAAATGTTAATGTTACGTGTTTGTTTGGCACTGAGACATTCGTTCTATTTATTTGAGTATTTTGCACCGAGGATTCTGTAAAAGTTTGGCTGATAGTATGAATGTTTTCAGGATTAACAGGTTCATTATGTGTTTGATTATCTTGTGTTGTAAAAGTCGGGCTCGGCTCCACAGCAGTATCTTGATCAGTCATCATCCTTTGGGTTATCTGTTCAGTACGTGCCTGAGCAGACGTTCCGGGCTGCGGTGACAGTGGACGGTGGCGGCGGATGGTTTGTGCTATGCGTCGGCTCAATGCGGCTTTATTTTCTACAGACTCGTCAATATAGCCTTCTGCCACTGTCGACGATTTCCAGCCCCCTAGGCGTTTAATACTAGTTAAATTGGCTCCAGAATCAGCCAAAATAGTCGCAGAGGTTCTTCTGAAGCAATGTCCTGTATATTGCTCCGGACTTGAGAGGTTTAAGTAACGTGCGATTTCTTTTGGCATCTGACTTATCTTATTTTTCCCAATAACCTGCTTGGTGCATTTATCGTTGTGGTAGCCAACGAAAAATCTTTTATTACTCATACCAGAAGGCCGTGAAGACTGATATTTTTCTACTACTTTCACGTAATCATCTCGAACCACAAAAGATCTGTCTATTTTGGTTTTCGTATCTGTTAAATTAACTAGTATTAATGATTCGCAGTGTTTTTGTACGTCGTCTATTGTGATATTTAATAACTCCTGTCCGCGACAAGCGCCAGTGACCCCGAAAATTAACGCCACCTGAAAAAAAAACAATGTCCATATAAATAAAAGCATGTTTTCTTTTCATAGCTAGTAGACAGAAAAACAATCAATTTAAAGTGTTTTTTAATTTATATATTTACTTACTTTTACGGCGAGAAAGTTGTAGTCAGGTGCCTCATTCAAAAAAGTATTAATATTTTCGGCAGACAATACTATTGATTTTTTCGCTTTATGACCTTCAGACTGCCTCTTCAGGAATGCCATTAATCTTGCATATGTATTAAGCTGTACGTCATTGTTGTTACTTACGGTCGCTTTTAACATGGAGTAAATACTCCAAAGAGTAGAAGGCTGCCTAGTTTTAGCCAATTCTTGAAAGTATGCTAAAAACACTGTCTCAGAGAAAGACTTCGCACCTTTACCATTTTTGCAAATAGCAAAATGTTCGTAAGCTTTTATATGTTTTCCTCTGGACTTAGTGGGTAGTAAATTGTTAATTACGTTGTTCGCTTCTATTTTCACAGATTCAGGTGTTAAGATTTCGTTTTCGCTGGAAGAACTCGTTGAATTCATTGTGAATAATTCGGTTATTATTAGTCAAGGAAAATATCTCGAAAATACAGATTCAATATCAATATTTTCTCCAGGACGTATTTTTTTAATTTAAAAAAGTACGCGTGTTCGCGCGCTTCATAATGTATGGTGTTTTTTTTTAATACATTTTATGAGTGTAACTATTATTTAAAATATAATCATAAATACTAATTAATGAAAAATGTTGACCTATTCACACTTATTAATATAAGGTGTATTATTAAAATCAAGTTTTAAACTTCAGTTTGATGTAAATAAGTATATCATATGTTATTCAGTAGCGCGTTGAAGGAGACGACTAATGAAGCCATAAACGTTTTATGCAGAAATAATGGATGGTTTTTGAACGCTTACTGAAACTGTCTCCTTAAACACGCTACTAAAAATTGTAATTTTTTTTTTCTATGGTGTCTCTGGCTGGCTGATGAATTGATTGTGACGTCTTTTAAAGTTTCTTGTTTATGCGGTTTTGTCAAGTAAGGAACTTAACAGCAGGGAGCAAAATTGAATTTTGCTCCCTGTTGTCAGGGCAGAAATAAAAGTTTAAAAAAATGTAGAGGGAGCAAAAGTCGTTTTTGCTCCCTCTAAACGAGGTAGAAAAGACATTTTTTTGAATAAGAGAAGTGAAAAACATTTTTTCCACTTATTATTTTACCACTTTGTTGGTGTGATTATATTAGTACCAAATTTCAGCTTTCTAGTGCTAACGGTCACTGAGATTATCCGCGGACGGATGGACGGACGGGCAGACATGGCGAAACTATAAGGGTTCCTAGTTGACTACGGAACCCTAAAAACGTTAATAGTTCCATCTATCATTTAGACGGAGAGCTGGCCACGTCAGATATGACACAATAATGAGAGCAACGAAACCCATGTAGGTATTTTGCTATACTATGCTTATTTCTAGATCCGGACATCTGGCAGCTGTAAAGTGGTGGAGGTCAAAGAATGCAAATAACTTGAAGAAAACAAATCCTAGAGTTCGGGGTTTAATTAAATATTATGGGAAATTATATAATTAATTAGGTTATATCATATCCAGAAGGTTCTGTTCGGGGAAAGTAGTGCCAAATGATGTAAAATGCAATTTTTACTCAGTCGCCTACTGTTTTTGTTTCCGCAATAATAGACAATGGTTTTTAATCTAATGTTAAAATATAGGCCCTGTCCTCTATAAATGACACAACTTTGGCATTTTTTACCTCTTTTGGTATTACTTTTTTCCAACTTAAAAACTTTATTGGTCTGTCACTCTGACATCCACCCATTAAAAGCTGCCAGATGCCCGGATCTAGCAATAAGGATGGTAAAGCAGTCTAACTAGACAGGTTTCATTGCTCTCATTATTGTGTCACATCTGACGTGGCCAGCTCTTAGACCATTTGTATTTAATATAACATACCTACGTACCAAGAGGTAATTGTACCTTGTATCCAGACAATATTGTAATTGCGAGACGAAGCATCGATTCTCCACAGCACCGCTATTAGAACAGTGACAAAAACTTAAGCGTTAAAATTAGGGGCCAAACATGATGGGCGTGATATAGTTACTTACTTACGATCGGTTCAACAACAACTTGGAGGCCGAATTTCTTATTTTTCTGAATCACTAAGTAAAGCCTTACGTTACGTACCGTCATTGGCCGTTTCTGGTTAATAATTCCTATTAACTAAAACTCTAGTGTTTCACTAGTGTTTCGAATGTTATCTAAACAGAAACTGATGTACTGTACGGTCACGTCTGAAAATGTGGATACATAAAACTTTACGCCTTGGTAATAGAGTCGTGGCCATATATTTTTGTCACCATATTATCCATATTTTCAGACGTGATTGTACCATTGGCCCATTGTCACAAGAAATATCTTGATACCACGATTCAGAGTGGAAAAGCGCCAAATATGTATAATTTGGAAAACATATAAAAATTCGTGAAGTTGGGGTTAATATTTTAAGAATTGGATAGCACAATGCAGTTTTTACGACACGCGATATTTTCAAATGTATAGAGTCGTTTTACAAAAAAAACATCAGTGCAAGTTCACACATTCACACTATTTACAGATATAATGGCATTCATCCTACAAAAAAATAAATGATCGACCACGCTTCACACTATAACGCACGTCCAAAAGGAATCAGCTCATTCATATCACACAAATCGTTTGTTTACATTTTTCTCAAGTTCGGAGCTAACTGCGCGGCGCGCAAATTTATTCCAAACACGAACTATTCGAGGCCGGACTAATAAATACCCAGACAATAGATATGTAACGTAATACGTTACATTAGCATAATATTATCTATTGTAATAATGGTATGACAGATGCAACAACATAAATGATTAAAATTATAACATTGGAATACGGCACGACAGCTTTGAAAATTTTGGTTTTGATAGCAATATTTGCGTAAATATTATTGACCAAGCGATAGCGAAAGTCTCCCTGAAACGGAGAGCTTGAACAAAAATGCTTTCGTATATCCGTCCGCAGCTGACCGGCTCCTCTATTCCGTCGCATTTCCCAACCGATTCCCGAGAAATTTTGTGAACTACAGAAGTAATGGTAAAACAAACAAGTTCGTTACTGTTTACTGATTTCTTTATTAGATATCGCCGGTACAGTAATAATATGGTTCAATTTAAAATGCACTGTTATGTAACTTATGTATCACTTCAACATTCTCGCCGAACTTTTTTGTACACAGGGCAACACACGAATGACTATAAATTGAAAAAATAATGTCAGCCTTATTTCTACTTTTCGTCTGGTGTGCGAGATTCAGTAGGTATACATTTTAAAATGTGTATAGCGCTCGAAATATAATTCGAGCACGTGTTTAGCGACGTTTTGCATTGCGTTTAATATTCATGCAGTGCAAACATCTTATATTTATTTTTGCTTTGATATTTCTACATTTGCTATGTATAATATATAGTTGAACGTTGTTATTACTAGGTATGAAGGTCTTTGCAGCTCTCATATTGACTTAAGATCATTTTTCAAATAGACACCTCCAATAGTGTCATGCACGTTGTACCCGAGAAAATATCTGATACAATCTTTTTTGTACATAAAAGTGTGTCATATATTTTCGCAGACTTATTTGTGCAAAACATTATTAAACATTATTTTATTACAGAAAAAACATCTTGACTAACGCTTATAAATATTATATTTCGAGAACTATGCACTGAAAGTATTTAATTTGCAATTTCTTAGTCACTTAAAAGTTAAGGTCAGATATCGATTTTAACTTATACTATTTTGTAACCTATAGGTACTTTGCGAAAACCGTATACATAAGCAAAATATAATACTGCTAAAGTAAACGTACATTTGTGACATAAACTATCAGACTATCACATATGTATATACATAACGTAAGTAACTATGTTGAGGAAAATTAAGGGGGTATAATCTGCTTCTAGCTTCCAAGGAAAATACCAAAAACAGTATGTTTTTTACCAGGTTATTAAAAAAGCAAATTCACAAGTAATTCATTTGGTCTGTCAATAACCTGGCATAATGAAATTTTGACGTTTGACAATAGACTATATAAAACGATAATTTATTTATTAAGACTGCGTGGACCGTCCAGTGGCGCCCTCATCGGGGGTATTGTGTTTCCTAATAAACTAATAAATCTCTGTATAATCCATCATGTTAAGTTGTAGTCCTACTGATTCCGCAACTTATGATCTATGTGATACAGTTTTATATTACTTACTTTTGGCTTGATCCCCTAAACGGAAAAAAGTGTAAAATACGCAAAATGAAACTATGCAACAAAGATCAAAAGTTGCGTAATCAGTAGGACTTTAACTTAACACTGAGGAATTACACATAAATTGATTCGTTTGTTAGGAAATAAAATCCCCCCAATGAGGGCGCTACTGGACGGTCGACACAGTCTTAACATAATATTGGCTACATGCAAACTGTCAGGGAATTCAAATCGATCACAGATAATGCTACAGGTATAAATGTCAAATTTCATATAGTCTGCTAATTGTCAACTGTCAGGTGAGGTATCCCATAGTCAATCGTACACATAGCCAATATCCGTACAGGCCCCGTTCAATGGAAGTGGTAGACCAAGAAACAGGTTTACAAAAACATGGCAACATCAATTTACAAAACCTACTAAAACATATCACTGTTATTGGAACCAATACTTTCACTAATTTAATGCGTTTATCGTTATAAAAATCAATAAAATACAGTCCTATCAGATAATAACGTCTCTTGTAACACACCAAAGAAAAAATAGAAATCTATAATTATATTTTTGCTATTCGAGGTTGGAACACTTGAATTATAATCTAGATTAGATAAATAGTTTTCTATGCAAGTCTGCATACATTCCTACTACTCGTATGTTAATGTTACACATATCACGGCTCTATTGAATGGATAAATGAGGACTTTTCTAAGATATTTAATTAGTATAAGTGGGCTTCCTATCTAGGCTACAAATTACATAGATAAATACCATCATACATGCTATGTCTAACGCTGAGAACCAACGTATCACATCCATAGATTCACGCATAGCCGCACATTGGAAAGACATTTCATTTACATCGTTCTAATGACTTGCTAGTCGCATTTGACACTTGTTATTATGATAAAACGGTGCCCGTGTAACGTCCTACTTACTCGTAAATAATAAGTACATACCAAAGTTGCGGTTATTTCCATTTGTTCTCGCTTGCCATGTAATTAGCATCGCTATACCATCGATATAGAGATGGCTTCTTACTGAAGCGAGGATCAATGAAAGAAATCTAAATTAAAGCAAACATTTCACAGATTTAGCATAAAATAATAAATAGAAGATAAAATACAATAAATTTCGCATACAAATTTAGAAAATAAGGGTATAAAAATTCACAGCGCGGCACGAAGTACATTAAGTATAAAACTGCAACACGACTCTAGCCTCCCTCAATGGACAGCGGCCATTCACATTCACACGCCTCAAAAAGAACATCTAAAATTACATCACTCAATATTAAGATTACAATCTCGAGTCACTTCACTGGAGTATGTCCAATTTACCAGAGAGGTAAACTTAACTGCACTTTTCCCCCGAGGGTCAGTTACCCACTGCCGGGTAAGTTGCACCACTTGTACTTGGCACCTACCTAAGTTTATTGGCCGTAGCACTGTCACTGTGGGCTAAGTCACGTCCTGAAGCACAGTTGTAGATGTGTCTCCTCATCAGCTCGGTAGGAGCGTGCCTGTAGGTACAGGTCCGGTAGAGCCTCGTGGCCTTACCACTGCGGGTCGGGCGGGCGGTAGTCGGGCGGGGCGGGCGCGGGCGCGGGCGGGTAGGGCGGCGCGGGCGCGGGCGCGGCCGGGTAGCCCGGGTAGGGCGCGGCCGGGTAGCCGCCGTAGCCGTAGTACGGCGCCTCGGGGTACGCCGGGTAGCCCATGCTGTAACCTAAAGCCACATATACACGGTGTCCGTAAGAATTGCGAGAAATTTTAACAGTGCATTCCTGATATAATAGGGAATAATAAGTATATAAAAGGAATAAATAGCAGGGAATAATAAGGGATAAAGGGATGCAGCTATAATATTTACCAATAATTTGGTGATCGAAATGTTGAAAAAACATAAAATAATAGCTATTGATTGAATTTTTCATTAGTTTATACTAACTTCAAATAATAATTATGATTTGAAGTAATGTGTAACGGAACGTGTTTTAATCCACCAATCAGGGTCTAGTGACGTCACTCCTGTTATGACAACTAATCACGTCACGTGACCTTCAGATTCGTCAGATTGAAAATTCTTAAAACGGACACGTGACCTGATCGAATAATCTAAATATATAAAAGAAAGTGGTGTTAGTAAGACCGTTTATAACTCGAGAACGGCTAAACCGATTTAGATGATTTCGGATTAGTTTGAATGGTCACAGCCCTGGTTAACAGAATAAGTATTAAAAAGTCACAAAACCCTTGATTTCAAAGAACAAATATGACCTTAATTAAAAGCCGGCCATGTCGGCCATTTTGTTTATTGACATTGATATGACAAGCCTGTTCGAGCTCAATATTTAAAAGTGGGTAGGCAGCTCAATATTTAAATGAGGGTAGTTATAAAATTGAATTGAAGCATTCGTAACATTGGCACGACGAGTCTGTTCAAGATCAATACATAAACGCCGGTAGCAGAGTTTGTATTACCATTTTCAAATAAACTTTTATTTTATTTTTGTGTTTGACTGTTTGTTGTCATTGTCTGTCATAATTTAATGGTGAATTGTAATAATGTTTTCTCAAACATGCTCGGAAATGTTCCTGTTACGTTAGTAATTAGAGACCAGTAGGGACTCTATTCCAAGGCAGGTTCAGCGCGACGTACGTAAAGGATTTTCATACAACATTAAATCACTCAGCCAGTAACTGAAGCACTAAACAAGTAATTTTATTTCCTTACATGTTTGAGAAAAGCACTATACATGCTTCGACCGTAATCAGCTTACCTAGCTTCGTATTGTAGCCGTCCTCGTCTTCGACTCGGACGGCTACTAAATACTCAGCCAGGAAAGCTTACTTACTGGTATCTGCAGTAATGTACTATTACAAGTCGTCATCTTTGTGTTGTGTCTTCGCAATCAAAGAAAAGTCTATTGCAATATTTTGAAAATCGACTATCTCAACTCTAGATAAAGCGTCAGCAACGACGTTGTCCTTTCGCTGTATAGGTACAGCCTTGGCCAGAAGTATTGAGCATAGCAGTTTTTTGTTTACAGTTTTGATGTTAAGTATTATTTCCCAATAATAACAATGTACGGTGACGTAAAATGTTATATTTCATTTATATATCTAGAAAACTTCACTTAATAACAATTTGAAGGTAAATATAAAACATGAAAACTTAAGGTCACAAAAATGCGACTTTAGGTCGGTGGGACAAATTGCAAATATTCTATGCAGTTACTAATAACTTCAACAAAACATGCCTGTTCAGTTTGAATTAAAAATATAGAAACGCTGGACTAAAGTTTCGAGTTTTGTATGAAAATCGCAAGGGTGCTCAACACTTCTGGCCAAGGCTGTATGTCTTATGTCCGTAGACAATCTTTTATATTATATATATAAAAGAGGGCGTGTTAGTTACACTATTTATAACACAAGAACGGCTGAACCAATTTGGCTGAAAATTGGTGGGGCGGTAGCTTAGAACAAGAAGACGGACATAGGATACTTTTTATCCCATTCCCGCGGAACGTGACATAAAACGTGGTATAACAAAACGCTATATACCATTTATAACTCAAGAACGGCTGAACCGATTTTCATGATCTTTGATTTTTAAACGACATCAAGATTTCAAAAGAGGATGTTCTCAATTCGGCGTGTATGTTTTTGTTTTAGTTTATATATATATTACAGATTGGTCCCGTTTTTGTCAATACGCAGTTCAGATGATGGGATCCATGAGGAATCGAGGGAACTCCTCAAACTTTAAAGGCATACATATAGATATTTTTATCAAGAAATCCATCATTTTCATTCAAAACAGTGACTGATTTCAAGAATTATTTATTTATTTTCTAAAGCTGTTTTATTATTAATTGTACCATCTTTTATAATTTCATATTTGTGTATTAAAATATAATAGGGTAGAAACTAGAAGCCGATAAAAAAAATTACCCCTACTTCATGTGAACCTTACCCAAAAAAAATGTTAACTTCAGTTTTTATTTCACCATTTTTTCAAGAAGATCATTTGAAGAAGTAGATCTGCTGATGATGATCAGAATGGAACTCTTCAACGATGCATAGTTCACGTTTGGCGATTTGTCCTCTTCGCTGTGTTTGTTAAGTAAGTTTGATTGTCAGGACAAATTTTCGTCAACCTCAAGTTCTGATGATGGGATCCATGAGGAATCGAGGGAACTCCTCAAATCTTAAGGGCATACACATAGTGATTTTTGTATTTTTTTCAACAAATCAAGATTTTTCATTCAAAAGAGTAACATTTGATAAAGTGGAACTGCTGATGATGATCAGAACGGAACTCTTCAACGACGCATAGTTCACGTTTGGCGATTTGTCCTCTTCGCTGTGTTTGTTAAGCAAGTTATTTCATTGTATGGAGTCTAAGAGTACACCATCTACATAATAATCTTTCACCAGCTTTCCCCATTGAAGTCGGGTTTTTTTTCTTAAAAAATATTTGGATGTACATATCTCCACCCCGAATAACAGAATAACTATTAAAATATTGGAGAAACTAAAAAGAAAATGGAACATAATCTATGGAAGTAGGGTTACCAGGCCCAAAAATGAAAAAGCCGCTTAATTTAGCCGGACATTTGATCCCAAAAGCCGGACATGCCTTTTTTGCATACGCTACGCTGGTCTTTCGAATCGTGCCACTGGCGTGACTGGCGCGTAGCGTAAGTCAGACAGAAGCCTAACAAAAGCCGGACAGTCCGGACGAGGAATTATTTGGCCGGACACACTGGTAAAAAGCCAAACATGTCCGGCTAACACCAGGCAACTCTATATGGAAGTTAAGAAGTCCGTTAATAGGAGTGGATGAAGACAATGGGAGGTGGAGACGATGAGACTGACGTAGTGTAAGAGTCAGTGGGAATGGAGTCGATGGGATGGGAGTGAAGTAGGAGTCGGTGGGAGAAGGGTGGTGGAAGAGAGTGAGAGAAGGGTGGACAAGAGTGGGAGATGGTTGAACGACAGTGGGAGAGTGGTGGGAGACGGTAGGACTGGCGTAGGAGTGAAGTTGAGGTCGACGGGAGTCTGTGGAAGTTGGCGGTACGAAGTTCGCCGGGTCAGCTAGTCTTCTATATTAATAATTCCGTCGAGGGGTACGGTAGATCCGAATGAAATTATGCTCAAATGAAAAAGCGTAAAAAAATAACAGTTTTGAATCGAAGACATATATGGGCAAAATTCGGGTTGTCGCGTATTTTGCATTTAAAAGTGTTAATTTAATGACAAATGGTCGGCCATATTACATATTTTAGTGGTTGATAACTTGACAGTGAAAGGTGCGTTCGGAAATTATGAACTATGTTTACGTCCGGCATATTTGACAGGTTAGTTGGTCAAAAGGAGGACGAAAGTAAATCAATTAAGAAAACCCGGCTGACTTACAAGGCAAAAAAAGCATTTGACACACGACAAAATATATTCTTACAGAAATTAGTTTTCTTTTCACTGAAATATAGGTAGATAAATGTAGATGTGTGTGTGTGTGTGTAATGTTGAGTCTGCCTGCGACCACGAGCGTTACGGCACGCTCGAAACGTCAGGAAAATAATAATAGTAAGTGTACGCGATTAAGTCCCGTTTTTGTCATA
The DNA here is from genome assembly GCA_947086415.1 of Pammene aurita. Lineage (NCBI taxonomy): Eukaryota > Metazoa > Arthropoda > Insecta > Lepidoptera > Tortricidae > Pammene > Pammene aurita. Next base: position 28,634,411 of record OX352297.1, read on the forward strand.
ATAATGAAATAAATGTAAATAACATGTTGAAGGCCTGAAGCCGCGTCTGCAATGTCCTGTTTTTGTGGCTTCCAAGCGTTCTATATAACCATCAATTTGTCACAATAACCGCCTTCAAAGTGAATAAATGGACTGTTTGCTGTCTCTGTCTGCCGTAAGTATTAACTTCAAGAGAGAGAGTTTTCACTTCTGCCGGCACTCCCGGACCCCCCGTTGTTTTTTTTAATACACTCGTGGTCTATTCTACGTGCAATTCTTTAAAATGAAAGCATAAATTAAAATATTGCATCTTGCCTATTGGAGACTAAAATGTCGTATACACTTTTCGGGAATTCGCCTGGTTTCAGAGTTGCTACTAATTAAATAAAAGAACATTTTTTATTGTGACTCAGTGCAAAACGCTTTTTTGATGGCGATTTCATCCTTTATGGGGTCTAGTCTAGACATTCTTATTGACAGATATCAAAGGGCCAAGGAATACTTGACGTAAACAATTTTTTACAAAAAAAAAGTACCAATAATACGAACGAACTTCGTACAAAAACTGAAATTCACCCACAAAACTTTATAGATTCAAATAAACTCAAATTTTGACAAATTCTAAAGTCAGCTAAATAAAGTTTCAACGCGGATACAAACCTGGGTATTGTGCATAAGGTGCCTCCGGCGGCTGGCCGGGCGCAGGATAAGTCTGCCCCGGCTTGCCCTCCGGCATGGCCATCCCCGGGCCCATCGGCTTGCCGTGCACATCCGACATCCCCAGTACAGGCTGCCCAATCGGAGTCACTGGCGCCGTGTTAGGGTCGCTCCGCTTCGCTGCAGGCGACCCTAGTAGACTAGACACACTATGAGACATCCCCGAATTAAACGGCTGAGATTCTGCCTCCTTGTTAGGGGATTTCTTCTTCTTCGATTTAGACTTTTCCTCGCTGCCAGGCGAATATGACTGCGTTATATCGTCTAAGTTCCTACGGAAGTCCGGCATGCTCTCTTTATTTAGCACACTGGCGGTCCTCTCGAGTATACTCAAGCTAGATTCAGTTTGAGGTCTACTGCCGGGTCTTTGATGCCTATAGTTTTTCAGTGGATTAATTTTCCTCTCAACGTTATCCATTGGCGCGTCTACGCGTGACCTGGAGTCGTCGCTTAAATGGGAATCACTGGTTTCGGAATTTTTCACTTCCAGAGCTTCCTCCGAAGGGAGCTTTTCATCGGTAGTTAATACGATAGGTTCTGACGGTTTCTCTTGATTGGCACTTTTCTTTTGGTTATCAGAACTTGTCGATGATTTTGAATCTTCTGAATGTTCTGCGGCGTTAAATTTATTTTGTTCGTTCACTGGTTTTTTCGTCTTTACAGATTCCTCTTCATCGCTGTCTAGAATTTGAGTTTCATCATCAGAATCGATTTTAGTTGGTGGATTAGAATCGCTATTTTCATTATCAGATCTCTTAGCGTCTCTCCTAATTTTTGTTATGCTTAGTGAGCCTGGGAGGTTGGGTCGGATGATTCTGCCAGGATGTGGAGGTAGTCTATGTCGCATGGCACCGTAGGAACGCATTTCACCTAGTCTATTCCTGATATCTGCGATCTTCTGCCCAGGCAATAGCGGTCTAGCGATCTTATTGTGGCCGATTATGGCGGGTCTGGTTATGACTCGTTGGTAACCGGGTCTAGGGCCTGATTTGGACGTTATTGTGATAGCGGAGTTGTTCTTTAGAGAGCCAGGTATACTGCCTGGACGGCTGCCTAAGACTGTAACAAAACATTAATATTAGAAATATTTGCTCGGTCTTAAGGCAAATAAAAATTACATGTTGTAAGTTGTCATTTACACTGTCTTTTAAGAAAGAAGAAGAATCAGGATGGCGGTTAAAAGGTCAAATAAGCCAGGAAATTAAGTATATATGAAAATAGAAAAAACTCATCTACTTGTAAGTACCGCGTCGATCCACTTTGCGGCCTTCAGAATAATGTTCGTAACTGACTTCGTATCTAATTTATAAGAATACCAAATTTTTTATAAGAGCTGGTAGCATGGCGTTAAGACGTCTGACTTTCAATCGGAGTTCTCGGGTTCAAACAACGGCTTGTACTTACCACTGAGTTTTTCGGAACTCATGGATGTGCGAAATATCATTGTCATTGGGTCAGCTGGCAATCGCTTTTGTAAAAACTTAAACTAAACGCCAGGCAGACCCGAGGCTTAATATGAGCCGTGGCAAAAAGCCGGGACAAACGCTAAGATGATGATGACATATTATTTATACCATGGTTGAACTTACTTTTCTTCCCAATAGGGCTGTTATCCTTATTATCGGCGCCCTTCTGCCCCAGGCCCTTGAACGAGGTCTTGATGGCGATGATCTTGCCGGACTCCAGCTGCATGTAGATGCCCTTCGGCGACTTGAGCACCATGACGCGCTGCCCGGCCTTCAATACGATATTCGTCTTCTCGGCGGAGTTCGTTGGGATCACCACGTCTGTAGGAAAATATTTTATTTAGACGTTTTACAAGCACATAGCCCAGTCTTTAAACCCTTCACCGCATGACTAAGGAAATGTATAAATTTAAACTCGGATACACTATCAATAGACATGTAAACTCATAATTTACGTTTATTTATAGAAGAAGATACGACACAATAATGAGAGCAACAAAAGTTCTGGGTTTGATGCAATATTTTGAAAAATCGTATAAATAATTAGATTATATTATTGCCAAAAGTTTCTGTTGGGGGAAAGTAGTGCCAAACGACGTATAATGTAATTCATAGTTTGTCTGTTTTTGTTTCCGTAATAATACGCAATGGTTTTTGTTCTAATGGTAAAATATAGGCCCTGTACTTAATAACTGAGACAACTTTGGCAGTTTTCGCCTATATATTATGTATTATTGTTTAATTCAAAAATATTATTAGTCTGTCACTCTGACCTCCACCCATTATTTAAAAGGTGCCAGATTCCCGAATAGCAGAACACGCAATAAGGATAGTAGACCAATCTAACCAGACAGGTTTTGTAGCTCTCATTATTGTGTTATATCTGACGTAGTCCATTATAATATGTGTACAAGTTGGAAATGCTCTCAATCTCTGATTTTGTATGGCGAATTATGGAAATTTTCGGTGCTGTTACTGGTTTCATATAGAAAACTAGGAGCATGAGCACACCCTGTTTACGCGTAATAGTTACCCAGCGGCAGCGTCATCTCCTGCGCGGTCATGCCCTGGCGGCGCCACACGTCGGCCGGGATCCAGCGCGCGCCGTGCTGCATGGGCCGCACCGTGCCCACGGGCCGCTGCACCACGCTGCCGTCGGCCGTGCGGACCGTCCTGTACGCCGTGGTGGGTTTGGTTCTCCTGGTGATGTGTACATGATAGTTACCCAGCGGCAGCGTCATCTCCTGCGCGGTCATGCCCTGGCGGCGCCACACGTCGGCCGGGATCCAGCGCGCGCCGTGCTGCATGGGCCGCACCGTGCCCACGGGCCGCTGCACCACGCTGCCGTCGGCCGTGCGGACCGTCCTGTACGCCGTGGTGGGTTTGGTTCTCCTGGTGATGTGTACATGATAGTTACCCAGCGGCAGCGTCATCTCCTGCGCGGTCATGCCCTGGCGGCGCCACACGTCGGCCGGGATCCAGCGCGCGCCGTGCTGCATGGGCCGCACCGTGCCCACGGGCCGCTGCACCACGCTGCCGTCGGCCGTGCGGACCGTCCTGTACGCCGTGGTGGGTTTGGTTCTCCTGGTGATGTGTACATGATAGTTACCCAGCGGCAGCGTCATCTCCTGCGCGGTCATGCCCTGGCGGCGCCACACGTCGGCCGGGATCCAGCGCGCGCCGTGCTGCATGGGCCGCACCGTGCCCACGGGCCGCTGCACCACGCTGCCGTCGGCCGTGCGGACCGTCCTGTACGCCGTGGTGGGTTTGGTTCTCCTGGTGATGTGTACATGATAGTTACCCAGCGGCAGCGTCATCTCCTGCGCGGTCATGCCCTGGCGGCGCCACACGTCGGCCGGGATCCAGCGCGCGCCGTGCTGCATGGGCCGCACCGTGCCCACGGGCCGCTGCACCACGCTGCCGTCGGCCGTGCGGACCGTCCTGTACGCCGTGGTGGGTTTGGTTCTCCTGGTGATGTGTACATGATAGTTACCCAGCGGCAGCGTCATCTCCTGCGCGGTCATGCCCTGGCGGCGCCACACGTCGGCCGGGATCCAGCGCGCGCCGTGCTGCATGGGCCGCACCGTGCCCACGGGCCGCTGCACCACGCTGCCGTCGGCCGTGCGGACCGTCCTGTACGCCGTGGTGGGTTTGGTTCTCCTGGTGATGTGTACATGATAGTTACCCAGCGGCAGCGTCATCTCCTGCGCGGTCATGCCCTGGCGGCGCCACACGTCGGCCGGGATCCAGCGCGCGCCGTGCTGCATGGGCCGCACCGTGCCCACGGGCCGCTGCACCACGCTGCCGTCGGCCGTGCGGACCGTCCTGTACGCCGTGGTGGGTTTGGTTCTCCTGGTGATGTGTACATGATAGTTACCCAGCGGCAGCGTCATCTCCTGCGCGGTCATGCCCTGGCGGCGCCACACGTCGGCCGGGATCCAGCGCGCGCCGTGCTGCATGGGCCGCACCGTGCCCACGGGCCGCTGCACCACGCTGCCGTCGGCCGTGCGGACCGTCCTGTACGCCGTGGTGGGTTTGGTTCTCCTGGTGATGTGTACATGATAGTTACCCAGCGGCAGCGTCATCTCCTGCGCGGTCATGCCCTGGCGGCGCCACACGTCGGCCGGGATCCAGCGCGCGCCGTGCTGCATGGGCCGCACCGTGCCCACGGGCCGCTGCACCACGCTGCCGTCGGCCGTGCGGACCGTCCTGTACGCCGTGGTGGGTTTGGTTCTCCTGGTGATGTGTACATGATAGTTACCCAGCGGCAGCGTCATCTCCTGCGCGGTCATGCCCTGGCGGCGCCACACGTCGGCCGGGATCCAGCGCGCGCCGTGCTGCATGGGCCGCACCGTGCCCACGGGCCGCTGCACCACGCTGCCGTCGGCCGTGCGGACCGTCCTGTACGCCGTGGTGGGTTTGGTTCTCCTGGTGATGTGTACATGATAGTTACCCAGCGGCAGCGTCATCTCCTGCGCGGTCATGCCCTGGCGGCGCCACACGTCGGCCGGGATCCAGCGCGCGCCGTGCTGCATGGGCCGCACCGTGCCCACGGGCCGCTGCACCACGCTGCCGTCGGCCGTGCGGACCGTCCTGTACGCCGTGGTGGGTTTGGTTCTCCTGGTGATGTGTACATGATAGTTACCCAGCGGCAGCGTCATCTCCTGCGCGGTCATGCCCTGGCGGCGCCACACGTCGGCCGGGATCCAGCGCGCGCCGTGCTGCATGGGCCGCACCGTGCCCACGGGCCGCTGCACCACGCTGCCGTCGGCCGTGCGGACCGTCCTGTACGCCGTGGTGGGTTTGGTTCTCCTGGTGATGTGTACATGATAGTTACCCAGCGGCAGCGTCATCTCCTGCGCGGTCATGCCCTGGCGGCGCCACACGTCGGCCGGGATCCAGCGCGCGCCGTGCTGCATGGGCCGCACCGTGCCCACGGGCCGCTGCACCACGCTGCCGTCGGCCGTGCGGACCGTCCTGTACGCCGTGGTGGGTTTGGTTCTCCTGGTGATGTGTACATGATAGTTACCCAGCGGCAGCGTCATCTCCTGCGCGGTCATGCCCTGGCGGCGCCACACGTCGGCCGGGATCCAGCGCGCGCCGTGCTGCATGGGCCGCACCGTGCCCACGGGCCGCTGCACCACGCTGCCGTCGGCCGTGCGGACCGTCCTGTACGCCGTGGTGGGTTTGGTTCTCCTGGTGATGTGTACATGATAGTTACCCAGCGGCAGCGTCATCTCCTGCGCGGTCATGCCCTGGCGGCGCCACACGTCGGCCGGGATCCAGCGCGCGCCGTGCTGCATGGGCCGCACCGTGCCCACGGGCCGCTGCACCACGCTGCCGTCGGCCGTGCGGACCGTCCTGTACGCCGTGGTGGGTTTGGTTCTCCTGGTGATGTGTACATGATAGTTACCCAGCGGCAGCGTCATCTCCTGCGCGGTCATGCCCTGGCGGCGCCACACGTCGGCCGGGATCCAGCGCGCGCCGTGCTGCATGGGCCGCACCGTGCCCACGGGCCGCTGCACCACGCTGCCGTCGGCCGTGCGGACCGTCCTGTACGCCGTGGTGGGTTTGGTTCTCCTGGTGATGTGTACATGATAGTTACCCAGCGGCAGCGTCATCTCCTGCGCGGTCATGCCCTGGCGGCGCCACACGTCGGCCGGGATCCAGCGCGCGCCGTGCTGCATGGGCCGCACCGTGCCCACGGGCCGCTGCACCACGCTGCCGTCGGCCGTGCGGACCGTCCTGTACGCCGTGGTGGGTTTGGTTCTCCTGGTGATGTGTACATGATAGTTACCCAGCGGCAGCGTCATCTCCTGCGCGGTCATGCCCTGGCGGCGCCACACGTCGGCCGGGATCCAGCGCGCGCCGTGCTGCATGGGCCGCACCGTGCCCACGGGCCGCTGCACCACGCTGCCGTCGGCCGTGCGGACCGTCCTGTACGCCGTGGTGGGTTTGGGCGCTAGGGCTGCCTTCTTTTCTAGTTCATATCTGTATGGAACAATGATTACAGCATTTAATACGTAAGAAATTAAACTACCAACATCTTGCATTTCGGGAACATTATCGGTAAGGTCGGGTCGACTTACGAGTACCTGACAGTTGAACCAGACAACTGGAATCTTTTGCAAATTATCTGGAAGTCCATAAAAATCTGCAACCTATATTGTAAAATATTTCACGAAAGTATAGAGATTGAAACTATCAAATTATTAACTGTATCTTTATCACATTAAAAATATTTATTTTTTATATGTTAGTGTCTCACTGGACTTTTAAACAGACTTCAAGTATTCGAAGGAGGAGGAGTCAATTCGTCGGGATCTTTGTTTTTGCTAAATTTTTTTATGTATTCGAAGATGGCTGGACTGATTTGGAAAATTCTTTTTAGGGTTCCGTACCTCGAAAGGAAAAACGGAACCCTTATAGGATCACTTTGTTGTCCGTCTGTCTGTCTGTCTGTCTGTCTGTCTGCAAAACCATTTTTCTCAGGAACGCGTGGAGGTATCAAGCTGAAATTTATATCAAATACTCAGGTCTACCGTCCCTTGGAGCTGTGAAAAAATCAAACTTCTAAGCCAACGCAATCAAAAGATACAGCCGTTTATGCCGTAAATTTCCGCAATTTCGAAACTCACAAGGGAATCAAAACCTACAGGGTACTTCCCGTGAACTCAGAATCTTGAAATTTGGTACGAAACAACGTCTTATAGCACAGATAAAGGAAAAATTGCGAAAACCGTAAATTTTTACTTACATCATATAATAAAAATATTTTTAATAATTTTAAAGTTACTGCCCCTATATACCTACAGGTTTGTACGGAACCCTCGGTGCGCGAGTCCGACTCGCACTTGACCGACTTTACAGTTGGTCCCATTGTCAAGATCGGATGATGAGAAATCGAGGGAACTGTTCAACTATTATAGGCACACCTATAGTGATCTGAGTATTTTTTACATTAGCTCAGGCATTTGCTTTTGGAAAGGTGGAGACTAAATGAAGTTGGTTCTTTTTTGTTTACAATTATTATAGTATCTTAATCACGTCTACAGTCGATTTTACTGAATTTGTTTCTTTGCAAAATCAAAACATATACCTAATATAAAATTTTCTGATAAAATCAAAACTCGTTTAAGTTAAAAAGTCACTAAACACCCGCCCGCCATAAAAAATGGATGTACAATAGTACATTACTTACCAAGGACTGTAAAATAAAGAAAGCCCGAAATCGTAGGTATTTGTGACCCGAGCCGCAGGCGAGGGTTGTAAATATGCGATAGAGGGCTTTCTTTTTTACTGGCCGTGGTGAGTACACGATTTTACGTCTCCACCTGGCCAGGTGTGACGTAAATCTCGTTACATACCCTCTCTGAGCCAGTCGTTTCTCGGCGCTGGACAGTTTCTTCTCCTTCCTGTCCACCAGCAGCGACTCGTGCTGGAACGGCTCCTTGCTCAGCAGCTTGCTGTGGAACTGTATGATGCCCTGCATCAGCACGTCCAGGTACTTGTCCCTGTGCTCGGACAGGTCTTTCGGTTCGGACTCCTGCAACAAATTACTATTATGTTTGTATACCACGACGGTGGCAAACAAGCATACGGCCCGCCTGATGGTAAGCCGCTACCGTAGCCTATGGACGCCTGCAACTCCAGAGGTGTTACATAGGGGTTGCCGACCATTTAGGCAGTCCGCTCGCTGGAGCGGTCGCACGCGTGCGGGTAGGAATCGGGTAAAATAGTATGCCACTATTGGCACAACTATTGTAAGACTTATCGAACAAGCGGAGCGTAAGCGAAGTGAAGTTCTTACACACAACTTTGGACACAACGGGATTGTATGGCGATGTATGGCTGACTACCAAGACGTCTGTGCATTTCGATGGCTTTTTGATTTTTAATAGTTGTTCCGCGATAACTTTACTAACGTTTTTCTGATCTATATGAAATTTGTTGGGGTTGTAGTGAGCTCCATACGATTTGAGAGTTTGTTCATGAGCTTGATCGATCAAGGGGTTAGTGTAGCTAGAAGGCTCGAAAAAATCATCATTAGAGTTTTGTTATATTGGTCAACTCGTTTGAAAGAAAATTGCGATTTCTCAGTTCGAAACGGCCTACTAGTTCTAATAATTAAATGATTTGTAATATCTGTGTCAATAAAATTATTATTCACCATAAACAAATACGCAACAGTTTTGACACACACAGTTGACCAATCATAAATAAATTTTCTCAACACAAACACCAATTAGAAACGGCCTACTGTGTGACTAATTCTAGATTCAGATCAACGAATATGGAGAAAAAACTTCACGGTTCAGTTACGCAATTAGAGCATAAGTCGTCGGCCTTTGTATTTTCGGTAATAAATTTCATATTGTGAAACAGTAGAAATGGAAAGTATTATGCCAAGGGCATTTTCATATTTTAATATATCGGTCATTATTTATTACACCTAAGCTAGTATAAAAAAATACTTACATTAAATAATCAACTTTATAATTTATTTCATTATTTAAGTAATTTAAATTTACACAGTATCAAGCATCGATGTATACAAGGGCTGCTATTTATATATCCGGAAACCGGGATTACAATCTTCTTAAATAGCATATTTGACCTCCATGGTAAAATTTGAACTTTTTTAAGTACTGGCCGGTATATTTTTTCTTTCTTATTAACGCTCGTGTTTTGTTTTTGACGGGTTTTAAATGTCATCTCGCAGCAAGAATGGAACTCACTCGTGAAAATATTCGTGCTATGATTTATTATGATTTTCGGCGTGTTTTAACGCAACAACAGTGCATAGATCAACTAACTTCAACTTTTGGTGATGAAGCCCCATCTAAAACTACTGTGTATCACTGGTTTAGTGAGTTCAATCGTGGACGTAGTATGCTTACGGACGAAGTTAAGGCAGGTCGCCCGAAATCGGTCGTTGTACAACAAAATATCGAGGCTGTGCGAAAACTTATAATGGACGACCGACATGTTACGTACCGCGAGATAGAGGCGACTCTGGGTATTTCTATGACCAGCATTAATAGCATATTACATAATTATTTGGCTGTAAAAAAAATTTGTTCGCGTTGGATACCCCACAACTTAACAAAAGAGCAAAAAGATGCTCGCGTCGAATGGTGCAATAAAATGTTAAAAAAATATAACCGTGGTGACTCAAAAGCCGTTTATAACATCTATACAGGTGACGAATCCTGGATCTATGCATACGATCCCGAAACGAAGCAACAATCAACGGTATGGGTGTTTCAAAATGAGCCGAACCCTACGAAAGTTACTCGTGCAAAAAGTACATTGAAACAAATGGTGGCCTGCTTCTTCGGTATTAATGGCCATGTAGCTACAGTGCCACTAGAAAACCGTAGAACGGTTAATTCAGAGTGGTACACGACCATTTGCTTACCGGAAGTATTTGAACAAATTCGTAAAACTAACCAGCGACGAAGAATCATTCTTCATCATGACAATGCCAGCTGTCATACGTCACGCGAAACAACTCTATTTTTGGAGGGTCAAAATGTGGAATTAACGGGTCATCCGCCGTACAGCCCTGACTTGGCACCCAACGATTTTTATTTATTTCCAAATATAAAGAATAAATTACGCGGTCAACGATTTTCGACCGCTGAAGATGCTGTCGACGCATTCAAACAACACGTTATGGAGGTACCTCAGGCGGAGTGGCAGAAGTGCTTTAAAAATTGGTTCACGCGAATGCAAAAGTGCATAGATCATCAAGGGGAATACTTTGAAAAACAATAAAACCATTTTCAGCCGTGTACGTTTGTTTGTTTTTTTGTTTCCGGATATATAAGTAGCAACCCTCGTACGATACCCGTTTTCTCTGAGTTTACTAACATTTCTGATTTTAAAAAAAAATCTACGCTTTTTCCTACGAGGCTACCGTACACTCGCCATCAGATATATCGAAGCGGCCAAGGTGGTCACAATATCTGAACAACGCCTCTATTGTCAAGGCGATAAAGTGCATGTTCAGATATTTTTGAGTACCCTGGCCGGTCAGATATGTTTGATGGCGACTCTACTTCCGTTTAATCGTTACACTGCGCAAGTGCCAAAAGGATAGCAGAAATTCGCATAACGTAGCGTCGCACTGGGAAACAGGTTACTAAAGTAGTATTTTCAATTCAAGGCAGTAATCTGACAGGTCCTGCCATACATTCTAAACCACGTTGTATGGCAAGAGCTGTCAGATTACTGCCTTGAATTAAAAATATTACTTTGGTTGAACTCGAAGTGACGTGATCACTCTGTCAAGACTGCAACGCTACAGAAAAAGAAGAATTATTCCTAACTGGCGACCCTCCCCGGCATCGCACGGGATAAAAAATGGTTATTGTGGGATATCCCTAAGAGATAGACATATACCATAGTGGACTTTTATGTAGACCTTTTTAAGGTGTACAATACTGTAGTACATTATTTTGATCTATCTCGTAAGGTTCAGCCAGCGTTTGCAACAGAGTTGGGCATTATTTAGATTATTTCTTATCTGGATAATTATTTCAAATAAAATCATTTCAAATAAATTTATTCGAAGATAAATTATCTAGATAAAAATGAAACTGAACTAGATAGATTCAAAATAACAAATGACGACACTTGCAATAGTGTCGGCGTGAAGAGTATCTAACCCTAGTAGTTAGTACCTAGATGTCGCTTACGGCTGCTGTAAAGCCGAAGTAGATCAAAATAAATGCAAAAAGATGATTGAAGGCATTGAAAATTTCGTCAACTCAGTAACTTGACCCATAGCTTAATTGGTAAAGCGATCGAGCCCCGGCAAGGCGTATCGATACAGGTTCAAGTCCTGTTGGGTTGATTATTTTTTCAATGTTTTCAATGTTTGTATTTGATTTAATAACAATCAAATGACGGATTATTTAGTTATTTCACATAAAAGATGATTTAGTTATCTTCCCAATAGATAATTTTTGCCCAACTCTGGTTTGCAATGTAAGCGCAAAAACTGTCTTTATTGATCACATTAGAAACCTCTAAAATTATCAGTATGTCTCTACTATATTATGCATATTAACATTTCTCCTGAATCACTCTGTCTATTAAAAAAACCGCATCAAAATCCGTTGCGTAGTTTTAAAGATCTATAAGCATACATAGGGACAGATAGCGGAAAGCGACTTTGTTTTATACTATGAAGTGAAGATGCTTCGCGACTTACCTTCTCGTCATTGTCGAAGCATAGGTTAGTGATTTCCTTCATGGACAGCACGGCGTCAGGATTACACTCGTCGACCACGCGGTCGGCCATGCCCTGCTTGTTTATCTGGCGATCGTAGATTTTCTTCTCGAGACACCAGTCCATAACGAAGCGGTATACGAAGCACGGTTTCTTCTGCCCGTATCTGTGTAAAAAATATTAATTATAGAGAAGTTTTTGACGAAGAAAATCTATTACGGGGCTAAATTTACTCGTGAAAATGTGTTCAATAGTTCCACTACACATATGCTGTCTAGGAAAGCTCTTTAGCAATAGGACCACTCATAATTGTACCTCTACTTTTACTGTTTGTAACGCACCAACTGTACTTTCAGTCTCTGGTTTCAGAAGTAAACCTTCTGCGTACTATGGTTATGAAGCCTTCGTGTTACGGTATGGACTCATATTTTGGGGCAACTCAGCTACCTTCTACAGCTACATTTGGGACACAAAACATAGTCTTATAAGAAACCCTTTTGCGTATCATTGCTACGTAGCATCCGTGTTACGATACGAACTCATACTTTGGGGTAACTGAATATATTTTGGAGTAGGTTGGTTCAGCGAGAAGATGGATGTTCGGCCCTCAACTCTGTTTGACATATTGTGTCATGGTCATATGTGTATTTTTTTTTAGGTCTTAGGATTAGTAAAATTATTTTGTTCTTTAGCCTTAAATTGTAATTTCAGTGCTTTAGTGTAATAACTGTCATCATGTGTAATTAAATTGTATAAATAAAATAAAATCATGAAAGCTGGCGCGAGATTTGTATCATCAACAATTTTATCTACACTCACATTGTAAGTCCTCTAAAACGTGTTCAAAAACGGTAGGCAATGGCTAGCATTACCACAACCGATTTTACTATGATAAGCTTTTTATCTGTGGCAGTAACGTAATTTTAACTTTACATGCTCATATATTGATACGTTATAAGTGTTAAATTCCGAACATCGAATTTGATAACATAATGTAAATCCTGTGCTCCTTCCTGACCAACGGCACGCGCCCGCGTGACCGCCGGCACAATCGAGTTGGCCATGGCGGTGAAATGGCGGTCATTCTATGGTTTCCGAACAGTTCTTTTTGGATATATAATATGAGTGTAGATAAAGCAGTGTATGCAACTGTACGTAATTAGGCCTTATTACGTAACAGTTACATTTACACACATTCGGTGCCTGTGTTTTTACCTATTACTAAAGCTTCTCTCACAATACTGTACCTGTAGACGCGGCAGACTGCCTGCGTGTCGTGGCACGGGTTCCAGGAGGCGTCGAACACGATGACGCGGTTGGCTCCCACCAGGTTGATGCCCAGCGAGCCGGCGCGCGTCGACACGAGGAACAGGTAGATTTGCGGATTGGCGTTGAACTCGTTTATTAGTTTCTCTCGCTCTAACGCGTGGGTGGAGCCGTCTAAGCCTGAGAGAGAAATGTTTTAAGAATTTAGTTAACAAAGGGTTGTGTATAAAGTGAAAACAAGCGTCAGACTAGCCAGAGTTTTGATTATTGAGAAGCTTAAGCTTTCTTGCGAAATATATTACTGAAACCTTTCAGTCATAAATTCAGTAACAAGAATGGTGCTTAAGGTTTAAAATTAGTGTTACACCCGTTAAAATAAAAAAATTACTCTTTAGAGGGACAGACAATATTTTTTTAAATCCGTTAGTCTAAAATTATACTACAACGTACGACAAAAACTTGAATACTTACGATAGTAATTAGTGTTCCTCTCCCAAAGACAGTTTGTGCCAGGTATGTAATTCCTCTCTAAAAAGTCCTCAATGAGATTCAACGTAAATAAACTCTGGCTAAAGAGCAGTATTCTATCTCCCATCTTTATGCTCTCATTTAGCAAATAGAAAAACAGTTCCATCTTAGAGGAATTCTCTATTATGCCAGGGATGTAATCTTTTAGTAACTCAGCAGCCCAGTCATAAGTTACTTCTTCTGCCTTTTTCATTAAAGCTAATTCTTCCTCTCTGTTAAGTTTTTCTTCTTTTTCACTCTCCTCGGACTCAGAATCATCTTTCTCTTTAGAAGTTTTTCTGTCTTTCCTGCCTTTAGCAAGTCTAGGTCGGCCCCTTGGTTTTGGTTTATCAGATTTCTTGCTTTCCTTGCCTTTGCCTTTCTGTTTAGATTTTTTACCATCATCTTCAGACTCGGAACCATCGCTCTTCGATTTCCTCTTGTCCTTTTTATTTTGAGGTTTCTTAGTGTTGTCTTTAGCTAGGCTAGATATTTCTTTCTTTTTTGCTTCATCTTTGACGATCATCTTAGTGTCTAAGTCGGCGATTTTGACTTCGCCATCTGATTCGGATTTTGTTTCAGTTTTTTCTTCCGCCTTGAGCTTGTCGACTTCTGTTTTAATAGATTCTAGAGGCCATGAAGTTAGTGGACTGCCAGAGCTATTGCTTCCGAGGGGAGGCTTTGTTTCAAGGTAGGATGGGAACGGATAGTTTCCATTTGTAGTAATATCTCCTTGGTTCGGGAAGCCGGGCATATTACTCTGGTTATAATTGTAACCTGGACCGTAGGGCGCTGCATTTGGGCCTGTTTCGCTCTTGACTTCACTAGATTGGAATCCAAGGTTAGGTTCGTTCTTAATTTGGCTAGATGCCCCACTATTATAGCCCAAATAAGGAGAAGTGTTGTCAAACTGATTGGAACTGTGTTTGAAACCACCGTTTGGACCGGGAATGTTAAGCTTAACATCATTGGTGGAGAAGTTACCAGACTCAGATTTTATAGTTATAGGTTCTTGTTTAGGCGGCATATTATTCTGATAACCGGGGAAGTTGTAAGGAGGTTGGTTGTTTCCATAAGGAGCTTCATTGTTAGGATATGGTGGTGGGTAGGGTTGGTTGGGATAACCTGGTGGAGGTTGGTTATTAGGGTATGTAGGTCCTGGTGGTGGTTGATTATTGGGGAAAGGTCCTGTTGGCGTTTGATTATTGGGGAAAGATGCCGGTGGCGGTTGATTATTAGGATAAGCAGATCCTGGCGGTGGTTGATTATTAGGGTAAGGTCCTGAAGGCGTTTGGTTATTTGGGTAAGAAGATCCCGGTGCAGGTTGATTATTAGGATACAAGGTTTCCGCTGGGGGCTGATTATTGGGGTAGGATGATGCTGGCGGGCCGTTAGGGTACTCCGGGAATCCTGGCGCGTTCTGGTAAGGGCCCTGATACGGTGGTCTGGGTTGGTCCCCATAACTGGTCCCTGGTTGTTCTTGGTTGTTCTGATAAGGTTGTAGTGCATTCCCAGGGTAAGGTTGTTGGTCATTTGACGACGGGTTGAAGTTAGGTGGATACGGTTGATTGTTGAATTCCGGAGGGTTTCCTGAGTAGTTTGGTGGCGGAGCACTATTAGGATATTGTGGGTTGTTATAATAGCCGGGGTTGTTGTAGTAGTTACCGTTGCTCCAGTAATTCTGATTGTATCCTTCTGGGTTATTTTGTGGGTACTGGTTGGGATAGTTGGGGTCGTAAGGTGTTTGTTGGGGGTAGTAGTTACTAGGGTAGTTTTGGTTGTAAGGTTGAGGTTGGTTGGGGGGATAGTAGCCAGCGGGCTGGTTCTGGTAGTTGTAGGGGGGATAGCCGGCCTGGTCGGGGCGGTAGGGTTGGGGCGGGTAGGGTGTTGTCCCGTATGGGGCGTCGGGCCGTGGCGGCGCGGGGGCGGTTGTGGTGTTTGGTGGTATTGTTGCGGCTGGTTTCTTTGAAGTACCCTGTAAAAAGATTATTTTTTATGTTCACGAAACCTAACAATCTATTGTCGTTGGTTAATCAGAATGATAGACTAATCGAAGTAAGGTCTTCTTAAGATAAACTAGGGCTGAATTTCTATGTTTATGTACCTATATAAAATTTATGTTAGACATTATGACTCATAATGTCTAACAATATAATCTCATAATACTCATAATTTATGAGTATTGATAACTTAATTTTAACAACATTTGAACGAAATGTACTTCAGTATTATAAATAAAAAATTAATAAATAAATATTATAGGACAATCTTACACAAATCGACCTAGGCCCACGGTAAGCTCAATAAGGCTTGTGTTATGGGTACAAGACGACGATATATATAATAGATAAATATGGATAAATACTTCAATACATAGAAAACATCCATAACTCAGGAACAAATATCTGTGATAAACACACAAATAAATGCCCTGACCAGGATTCGAACCCGGGACCTCCTGCTTCGTAGGCAGAGTCACTACCGACTAGGCTAGGAGGCCGTTCAAAGTATTGAGTTTCAACATTAGGAAGATCAGCCTTAATTAAGTAGATTAGCAAAGGGGATCAAATCAAGACGTAATTTATTGCAAGGCCACTGTTTGAGACAAACTACAAACTTACCTTGGGTCTGCCAGGTCTCCTTGGTGGGTTCTTGCTGTTCTTGGCCCGCCCCGCCTTAGTGACGCCCCCCAGCTCTTCCAGGTCCAGGTCCTCTTCGATGGCGGCGTTGACTTCGCTTCTCTTCCTTAGGAAGTTGTAGAGGACATCGGGGTGGTTCCAGATCTGAACGGAATATTATACAATGCATAAAAATGGTTTTGGCTCATCTGAATCTTAAAAATGTTGGCTCATTTTGATTTGTAATTTTTGCTATATTTTTACCCTTCCAATTACGAACAATGTTTTTCACCATACTTGCGAAGATGAAAAGTTTTAAGACAACAATGTTAGGTGAGGTAACAAAAAATCTACAACTCCCTATGGTATTCCTAAGGGTGGAATCACATCTGTCAGCATCCAATCGCATTTAGTATGAGACGCGTCAATGGCCGTTTTTTAGGGTTCCGTAGTCAACTAGGAACCCTTATAGTTTCGCCATGTCTGCCCGTCCGTCCGTCCGTCCGTCCGTCCGTCCGCGGATAATCTCAGTGACCGTTAGCATTAGAAAGCTGAAATTTGGTACTAATACGTATATCAATCACGCCGACAAAGTGCTGAAATAAAAAGTGGAAAAAAATGTTTTATTAGGGTACCTTCCCTATACGTAAAGTGGGGAGTGATTTTTTTTTTCATTTCAACCCTAAGTTGTGATATATTGTTGGATAGGTATTTAAAAATGAATAGGGGTTTACTAAAATCATTTTTTGATAATGTTAATATTTTCGGAAATAATCGCTCCAGAAGTAAAAAAAAATGTGTGTCCCCCCCCCTCCCCTCTAACTATTGAACCATAAGTTTTAAAAATATGAAAAAAATCTCATAAGTAGAACTTTATAAAAACTTTCTAGGAAAATTATTTTGAACTTGATAGGTTGAATAGTTTTTGAAAAAAAATTACAATATAATGTCTGAACTAAGTTTGTAATTTAACCGTATAAGCAGGTGTTTATTGTACCTGTAATTTCTACAAAATCACAATGAAATGACGTGCTTTCAAATAAAGTAAAAACGGTGAAAATCGGCTCACGCAATAAAGAATTATCCCATAAAAATCATCTTACATACTTTAAGTTCGCGCGCGCAATAGTTTACTTAATTTGCCGATAGATGTCGATGTACGTGGAACGCTCATATCATATCCTACATGGCGGTGTTATTTTAACTCTTAAGTGGGGACACTTACTGTGACGGACGGAAAACTACGGAACCCTACACTGAGCGTGGCCCGACACGCTCTTGGCCGGTTTTTTTTTATACCACGACGGTGGCAAACAAGCATACGGCCCACCTGATGGTAAGCAGCTACCGTAACCTATGGACGCCTGCAACTCCAAAGGAGTCACATACGCGTTGCCGACCCTTTACAAAAAGGAGGATTCACTATGTTGACGGCTAAAGGAACAAGGTCCCTCATCGTCAACACACTGGGTCCTCTTTGAGCTCTTTGGCAACCTTACCAGCAGGAACACAACACTATGATTAGGGTCTAGTGCTATTTGGCTGTGGTTTTCTGCAAGGTGGAGGTACTACCCCACTTGAAGGTACTTTTTGGTTTAGTATGAGACGCGTCATCTCGTACTTAACGACCATTGTTAATAGACAAAATGCGATTTGATGCTGACATATGTGATTCCTTAAGTGTGCGGAAATAGTACATTACTTACCAAGGACTGTAAAAGAAAGAAAGCCCGAAATCGCAGGTATTTTTAACCCGAGCCGCAGGCGAGGGTTGTAAATATGCGATAGAGGGTTTTCTTTTTTACTGCTCGTGGTGAGTACACAATTTTACGTCTCCACCTGTCCATAATGCGAGCTTTACCGTACGCGCAGCGTGCGATAAAACTCACATTATGGCCAGATGTTACGTAAACCTTATTACGATATAGGGACGATTGTGTGGTTCCGTATTCCGTCCGTCAGCGTCATTTGACGTCTTTGGTTTTCTACACTAAAATGACTCTTACCTTGCAGCAAATAGCGAACGCCTTTAAAGGGTTTGGCACAGACGTGGAGCGAACGACCTCGTTCATGAAACGGTCGTACAGTTTCCTTTGCAACGGCGTCATGCGCACTAATAGGACGTATTCCTCTTTCTGTGGCAGTGTCGATTGAAGTACTGCGTGCGATCGCCTGCAGGAAAAAAATAAAATAAATATTCATCCTCTCTTCATAAATATCTGAGGTGTCATAGAAAATGATTTTGTCAAATCCACATAAAAATGAGCGAATATAAATGAGCTGAATTGGCGCAGGATCGGCCAAGTCACATTAAAACGCGCAAGAAGCGATTCGCTTTGGGTAGCTACGACCTAGCTTTTTTAACATGAACTGGTATTTTGCCAAACAGAATTAAGTCTTCACTTTCAGATTCAGATTTTTATTCAAAAACAATACAAGATTGTGTATGAAATAAAATAATATAAGTCTAAATTTCTTACAAAATAAGGAATCTTAATAATACATTTTGTGCTTATTTACAATTACAACATGATTATACACATAATATTTGATAATAAAAGGATTTCAACTCAGTCAGACATTACATTACATTCTGACAAAAATTTCGTCGATAGAGTAGAAGCACCCCCTCAACAAAAATATTTTTTCGTGGTTCGCAATGACCTTCAGTTCTGTAGGTAGTTTGTTAAAAATATTGATAGTGATAGTATATACTATTTAAACTTGTCTTAATATTTTTTTGGTAATATACCTTAGAATACGTACGCAACCGGATCTTAAGGGTTTCCCCTCATCTATCGACGCGGATTCGGCAAACTCCGGTAGAAAAAAGCTTTATGTCCACGCAATAAGAGCTAACAAGGTACGCCCGCCGACGCGTCGACGTCTTTTTCGGTCTTATTGCGTGGATATAAAGTTTTTTTCCACCGGATTTTGCCGAATCCGCGTCGATAGATGGGGGGAAACCCTAAGACGCCATCACCAGTATGATTGGATGGATCAAATATCTTTCCAACTTTATACAAAACCTGTTGTGATAGAAGACAATTTTATTTTTGTTCTGGATTCTAAAAGACCAGGTGTGATTGTGTCTTAGCAAGTAAAGACAGATTTACCATAATTTTTGTGTGATGTCAGTTACCTCTGCACGAAGCCCACGAGCAGCGAGTGCAGTACATGCGCCCTGTACCGCATGAGCCGTATGTCCTGCGGCGTGGAGTCGATGCACTGCCCGTTCTGGATCGGTCGCTCGACTTGTTGCACGACTGTGTCGCCGACGTGAACACGTTACCTCTGCACGAAGCCTACGAGCAGCGAGTGCAGTACATGCGCCCTGTACCGCATGAGCCGTATGTCCTGCGGCGTGGAGTCGATGCACTGCCCGTTCTGGATCGGTCGCTCGACTTGTTGCACGACTGTGTCGCCGACGTGAACACGTTACCTCTGCACGAAGCCCACGAGCAGCGAGTGCAGCACATGCGCCCTGTACCGCATGAGCCGTATGTCCTGCGGCGTGGAGTCGATGCACTGCCCGTTCTGGATCGGTCGCTCGACTTGTTGCACGACTGTGTCGCCGACGTGAACACGTTACCTCTGCACGAAGCCCACGAGCAGCGAGTGCAGTACATGCGCCCTGTACCGCATGAGCCGTATGTCCTGCGGCGTGGAGTCGATGCACTGCCCGTTCTGGATCGGTCGCTCGACTTGTTGCACGACTGTGTCGCCGACGTGAACACGTTACCTCTGCACGAAGCCCACGAGCAGCGAGTGCAGTACATGCGCCCTGTACCGCATGAGCCGTATGTCCTGCGGCGTGGAGTCGATGCACTGCCCGTTCTGGATCGGTCGCTCGACTTGTTGCACGACTGTGTCGCCGACGTGAACACGTTACCTCTGCACGAAGCCCACGAGCAGCGAGTGCAGTACATGCGCCCTGTACCGCATGAGCCGTATGTCCTGCGGCGTGGAGTCGATGCACTGCCCGTTCTGGATCGGTCGCTCGACTTGTTGCACGACTGTGTCGCCGACGTGAACACGTTACCTCTGCACGAAGCCCACGAGCATCGAGTGCAGTACATGCGCCCTGTACCGCATGAGCCGTATGTCCTGCGGCGTGGAGTCGATGCACTGCCCGTTCTGGATCGGTCGCTCGACTTGTTGCACGACTGTGTCGCCGACGTGAACACGTTACCTCTGCACGAAGCCCACGAGCAGCGAGTGCAGCACATGCGCCCTGTACCGCATGAGCCGTATGTCCTGCGGCGTGGAGTCGATGCACTGCCCGTTCTGGATCGGTCGCTCGACTTGTTGCACGACTGTGTCGCCGACGTGAACACGTTACCTCTGCACGAAGCCCACGAGCAGCGAGTGCAGCACATGCGCCCTGTACCGCATGAGCCGTATGTCCTGCGGCGTGGAGTCGATGCACTGCCCGTTCTGGATCGGTCGCTCGACTTGTTGCACGACTGTGTCGCCGACGTGAACACGTTACCTCTGCACGAAGCCCACGAGCAGCGAGTGCAGCACATGCGCCCTGTACCGCATGAGCCGTATGTCCTGCGGCGTGGAGTCGATGCACTGCCCGTTCTGGATCGGTCGCTCGACTTGTTGCACGACTGTGTCGCCGACGTGAACACGTTACCTCTGCACGAAGCCCACGAGCAGCGAGTGCAGCACATGCGCCCTGTACCGCATGAGCCGTATGTCCTGCGGCGTGGAGTCGATGCACTGCCCGTTCTGGATCGGTCGCTCGACTTGTTGCACGACTGTGTCGCCGACGTGAACACGTTACCTCTGCACGAAGCCCACGAGCAGCGAGTGCAGCACATGCGCCCTGTACCGCATGAGCCGTATGTCCTGCGGCGTGGAGTCTATGCACTGCCCGTTCTGGATCGGCCGCTCGAACATATTGCAGAACTCAGTCTTGCTGCCGAGGTAGTTCGGCCGGACGAAGTCTACCATGCACCAGTATTCTAGTAGATTGTTTTGGAGTGGATAACCTGGTGAATTAAAAATTGCGTTACACATTATTCACTGTCAGAGTTAGAGGCTTCTATACAGTAGCATTTAATTGAGAACGCCGTGCCGCGCGCCCCTTTTACATTCAACTGGTCGCGATATTTAAATATCTAACGTAACGGCTGTAAATAAGCTTCAAATTCACATATCTCTAGTAATAGGCGCTCTGTCTCAAGCCACTAACTCTCGACTCGAATTCCATAACGTCGGATGTACATCCGACCAAAATGACATTTTAATATAGCAGTAATAAACAGTACGTTATCTATCTAACAAACTGACCCTAGTATTTTTATCGTTTTTAAAATGAAACAAAACTTTTTTAGTTTCTAAGATACAGAGACGACATAAATTCGTTTGTGAAGATTTTTGAAATCAAGAATTTCGCGAGGCAATAAAGCTTTAATTTCACATGCCTTTTTTTGTTTTCATATATTTGCCGTTCACATAATTTAGTTTTTTTTTGGATGGCGGTAGTTCACTTAAGACTATGCATCTAAAATGCAGACTATGTAAGGTGTTGTCGAGCAGTAGATGCGACTTAATTCCTCAAGCTGTAGTAACAAATTCTACCTTTTACGCGTTAGATCCTGCTTCGAAAATAACCCTTCGTAGCTTCAACAAGACTCTGTTCTTCAAAAATGTCTATATTACAAAAAATGTGTATACTGTACGTATTACCAGAGAGTATATATTTAAGGGAGCTCAAACTCTGAATCGTAATCTGAACGAGAACAACCTAAAGATAACAATAACCCTAAGAATGACATTTGCACTGCTGGAGCTTCAAAAAGTTCTTAGACTGAGGCTGTCTATATATAAAGTTTATGGAATAAGAGAAGCCATAAATAATGAAGAAAAAAAGGAAACAAAAAACTGTGATGCAGTTTTACTTTTTAAGAAAAATAAAAGAATGTTTCCTTTCAGTGGACTAAGCTATCTCAACGTCAAAAGGCCCTCCAAACCCCTTTTTTTCCACCCTGTATGTTAGTCTCTGGTATTAAGTACACATAGTTGTTGATATCACGACATTCACGACTGCCAAACGATTAACGTGATCTTACCAGTAAGAACGACTCGACGTTTAGTCCTCATCTGCTTCAAGGCGTATGATATGTTTGAGTGCGAGTTCTTGATCCTGTGGCCCTCGTCGCAAATTACCAAGTCTGGCCCGGGTTTTACTAGGGCTTCATACATTTCTAAAACAACAAAACATTGTTAGTTTATTTTCAAATACTTCTAAAAAAGCTTAACGACATTGGACTTTGAAGTCAACATTTTTTAAGGGGATTGAAGTCAAAAACTTGTCCCCAAGTCCAATGTCGTTAATTTTCGGCCAAGCAAGACGTTTCTTGTTATTTTGAAGCAAGGATGATTAAGACATGGATTGACAATACAAAATCGGGTTCCTCGAACCTTCAGGTTATACGTCCGTTTTCGGTACTAAGTGTCACAGCACCATCTGTCGAGTCTGGAGTAGAGTTATTCTGTCAGCGTTAAGCGTCGAACAAAATATTAGAAACTAGGATTTAGTGTTTGTGGTGACCGATAGATGACGCTAGTGCTTTAACCTGAAATAAGGGAACGCGATTTTGTATGGATATTGTCAATCCATGTCTATATTATCATCCTTGTTTTGAAGCAAAAATGAAGACATATTTAGTTACAACACGGTTTTTTTAAAACTTTGGATGATGCTCCTCCTGACCAACTTCGGGCATCGGTTCATTTGTGTTACGAATTTATGATATAAACCTTGCGTAATTCGCATAATACTTATTAATACCATGAATAACACACAATTTTCGAATAATTTTGTATTTTTTATAAATTATTAGCAACTTTCGCCAGGACCAAAAAATACCTCACGCCACGGTGCTACCATCTAGTGAAAATCTCGATCGCTAAAACCCTCATTGAACCGGCGGTTGAACGCTTGTGAAATTTAAGTAAATAGCGGGTTACTCACAGCTTAAAAGTGATCTCAAAGGGCACACTAACCGTCCAACAGTTTCTTCTCCTCGTTGCTAGGAGCGTCCTCATTTTTCTTTTCCTCCTTCTTCATTTCCTCCCTGATTTCAGCCTCGAGCTTGCACGCCGGCTCACCGTCTTCCAACTTCGAGTCGTCGGAGAGTTTCGAGTGGAAAGTGTTATCGGAACCCTGGAAAGAATTAATGATATTTTATTGAATCAAGCATTACTTTGCGTTATTAACAACAATAATATGTCATTCCTATTCCACGGTTTAATAATTTGCTAGTTGATTAGCGTATTTTTTAAATGCCGACTAGCATGTTATTAAGCCGTTGAGTAGCGAAGTAATATTATTGTTATTTTTAATTACTTATATTATATGATCAGGGGCCTATTTCTCAAAAGCTTGTAACTTGTAATACAAGCGGAAGTCCCTTTCTAGCAAACGATATCGAATAGTGGCATCCGCTTGTATTGCAAATTACAAGCTTTTGAGAAACGGGCTCCAGGTGTTTTACCTAAAGTAGACACATAATCGATTGTCGATAAAGACAATTTCTAATCCAATTCACAACATAACCATTATTTGATTAAAAATTCGTTTGACCTTATACTACGTTGATTAGAAACGGGCAAAACACAGGTTTATCTATCAGAGAGATGTTTAATTTTTAAAACATATTTCATGGCGTTTGAGACACTGTCGATTTGTTTGATATGACGGTATATGGTGGCGGATAGACGTTCATTTTAGCTTAGACTAGCGACCCGCCCCGGCTTCGCACGGGATAAAAAATGGTTATTGTGGGTTATCCCTAGGAGATAGACATATACCGTTGCGGACTTTTTTGTAGACCTTTTTAAGGTGTACAATACTGTAGTACATTATTTTGATATATCTCGTAGGGTTCAGCCAGTATTTGCAATGTAAGCGCAAAAAAAATGTGTTTATTTACGACATCACATTAGAAACCTCAGAAGTTATCAGTGTTTCTCTACTATATTATGCATTTATTATACGTATAAACCTTCCTCTTGAATCACTCTATAAAAACCG
Organism: Pammene aurita; assembly: GCA_947086415.1. Lineage (NCBI taxonomy): Eukaryota > Metazoa > Arthropoda > Insecta > Lepidoptera > Tortricidae > Pammene > Pammene aurita. The sequence continues at coordinate 28,658,753 of OX352297.1, forward strand.
CATCAAAATCCGTTGCGTAGTTTTAAAGATCTAAGCATACATAGGGACAGACAGTGAAAAGCGACTTTGTTTTATACTATGAAGTGATATAGAATATGTTACATATAATAATAATAATAATAACGTTATAATATAATAATAAGCCCGCAGGGCAGCTTGTGGCGAGCTGTCGGGGAGTGACGACCCCGCGGACCCGAGTGCTCCAGAGAGTCGATCAGGGTCTCCGTCTCCGGCGTGTCTTCGTCGGTGGGAGTGGACCCCAAGGGGACCCGCAGGACTCTCGGCTCTGGCTTGCCTTAATTGGCCGTCCAGAGAGGAGCCGTCAGAGCTATATGCTCGCAGGAAGTGAAATATGCATAAGTCGCGAGTTGGTACAGTGGCTGGGCTTCCTACAGTCACTGGCAGAAAGCGGTGTACACCTCTCCACACCCTGAGCCGCTCACACCGATGTTGCTCCTGGTCGTTTTTGCAACGGCAGTTTCAGGGGCCCATCTAGTTGGCGGCGAGTCACCGCCTGCCTCGATAACATGTTATAAAATTGTTATGGCAGGTGTCCGGACCTCTTTACAATAGCCTAATCTTTGACCAGCCAAACTTCAATACCATAGCCCTTTACTCTGTCCATTTTATTTACAATATCTACAACGCCTGCTGGAACCGGTTCACGGGTATCTATTAATGTACCCGTGAATGGGTTCTAGCAGGTGTATAACATAGCAAATTTCTCCAAGGGGCCTCTGCGTGTTGGATCTGTATCCCCACGCAAGCCTATCAAAAGACCGGGATATAAAGGCCCGTGATTCTCAAAGGAGATACAAATAATAATAATAATAATAAATACTCTTTATTGCACACCTCATACAGTTACAAGCACAAATTTTACAATTAGATAAATTTAGGTAGAGGTAACAACAGGCGGTCTTATCGCTAATGAGCGATTTCTTCCAGACAACCTTTGGGTAGTGGAGACTAGAAAAAAACAATAAGCAGTAGGTGGTGCATAGACACAAAAGAGACGAAATAGATAACACAGCACATTCATATGAATATACATACTTAAATAAATACAAAAATAAACATACATATACGTACATATATACATATATAATACACACAGTAAGAAACAACAGTGTCAACTTAAAAACCTAAGGAAGAGATAAATAGTATTCCTTAAGTTGCGATTTAAAGCTACCAATAGATTGCGCGCGTTTTATGTTGAGAGGGAGAGAATTCCACAAACGAACGGCCTGGAACGTAAATGAGCAATTATAAAATTTGGAAGATGAAGATGGCACTTTTAGGAGCAATTTTTGAGAGGATCTAATAGAATTATGATAAGAGAAACGCTCTTGAGGTAGCGGGGAGTTGCAGGGTTAAAAAGTATAGAAAAGAGTAAAGAAAGTATGTGAGAGTTACGGCGGTGACGGATAGGGAGCCATTTGAGTTGAGAACGAAAACTAGAAACATGGTCGAATTTGCGTAATCCGAAAATGAACCGAATGCAGGCATTTTGAATACGCTCAAGCTTATTAAGTTGCTCCTCGGTTAGGTCTACATATGTTGATCTTAAAGCTTTTTTACTAAAACACATTGAAAAGAAAACCTATTGTTTTTAAAACCTAACGTAGCTAGACATGTCTTACGAAAATAGGCCATTAAAACTTTCAAAAAAAGAAACCATACCTGAGTATCATCATTCAGCGTATCCGGTTTATCCTTATTCTTTTCTCTCTCTTCCCTCTCTTTCTCCTCGGCCTTGAGCTCGGCTTTCTTTTTCTTACGAGGTTTCTTGTCCTTTTTCATGCTGAGCAGTCGGTAGAGCTCGTAGCCAATCATGAGGACGCCACCGGTTGTTGTCCACTCCTTTGAAATGACACAAAAATAATAACTTTTAGATAAAAATATCAACTAAAAACAGAAATTATAAATATTTGTTACCAACTCTGGAAATCAACATGCCTCCAAAAATAAAACTAGGGATGTCCCTTATTTGTTATAATGCTGTCAAGTTGCTAATTTGGCGTATTCTACGAGAACCTTGCCGTGCGCTGCTAACGGACTAAATAGTAGCCGCGTTCATTAGCGACCACATATTGAAGTATGTTATATTGTACTGTGACTGACCTTGACGACTTTGGCGTATGCCGCTAAGGGACTAGTGGCCGCATCCACCGGCGGCCAGATATTGAAGTATGTTATATTGTACTATAACTGACCTTGACGACTTTGGCGTGTGCCGCTAAGGGACTAGTGGCCGCATCCACCGGCGGCCAGATATTGAAGTATGTTATATTGTACTATAACTGACCTTGACGACTGGCGTGTGCCGCTAAGGGACTAGTGGCCGCATCCACCGGTGGCCAGATATTGAAGTATGTTATATTGTACTGTGACTGACCTTGACGACTTTGGCGTGTGCCGCTAAGGGACTAGTGGCCGCATGTACCGGTGGCCAGATATTGAAGTATGTTATATTGTACTATAACTGACCTTGAAGACTTTGTCGTGTGCCGCTAAGGGACTAGTGGCCGCATCCACCGGCGGCCAGATATTGAAGTATGTTATATTGTACTGTGACTGACCTTGACGACTTTGGCGTGTGCCGCTAAGGGACTAGTGGCCGCATCCACCGGCGGCCAGATATTTAAGTATGTTATATTGTACTGTGACTGACCTTGACGACTTTGGCGTGTACCGCTAAGGGACTAGTGGCCGCATGTACCGGTGGCCAGATATTGATGTATGTTATATTGTACTATAACTGACCTTGACGACTTTGGCGTGTGCCGCTAAGGGACTAGTGGCCGCATCCACCGGCGGCCAGATATTGAAGTATGTTATATTGTACTGTGACTGACCTTGACGACTTTGGCGTGTGCCGCTAAGGGACTAGTGGCCGCATCCACCGGTGGCCAGATATTGAAGTATGTTATATTGTACTGTGACTGACCTTGACGACTTTGGCGTGCGCCGCTAAGGGACTAGTGGCCGCATCCACCGGTGGCCAGATATTGAAGTTGTTATATTGTACTGTGACTGACCTTGACGACTTTGGCGTGTGCCGCTAAGGGACTAGTGGCCGCATCCACCGGTGGCCAGATATTGAAGTATGTTATATTGTACTGTGACTGACCTTGACGACTTTGGCGTGTGCCGCTAAGGGACTAGTGGCCGCATCCACCGGTGGCCAGATATTGAAGTTGTTATATTGTACTGTGACTGACCTTGACGACTTTGGCGTGTGCCGCTAAGGGACTAGTGGCCGCATCCACCGGCGGCCAGATATTGAAGTATGTTATATTGTACTGTGACTGACCTTGACGACTTTGGCGTGTGCCGCTAAGGGACTAGTGGCCGCATCCACCAGCGGCCAGATATTGAAGTATGTTATATTGTACTGTGACTGACCTTGACGACTTTGGCGTGTGCCGCTAAGGTACTAGTGGCCGCATCCACCGGTGGCCAGATATTGAAGTATGTTATATTGTACTGTGACTGACCTTGACGACTTTGGCGTGTGCCGCTAAGGGACTAGTGGCCGCATCCACCGGTGGCCAGATATTGAAGTTGTTATATTGTACTGTGACTGACCTTGACGACTTTAGCGCGCATCTGCAGCGTCTTGTGGCTGTCATTGAGGACGTAGATCGGGAAGTTCCTCGGCCGCACCTCGCCGTGCGCCGCTAAGGGACTAGAGGGCGCGTCCATTGGTAGCCACATGTTGAATTCTGCCACCTGGCGAAACATTTTATTTTAGCATGAGTGATAATATTGTCCTCTATGCTCCAAGCTTATTTCGAGAAAATTGAATATCAGGTAAAATTAAAAATACCCAGTTTTAGATGTGAGAACCCCAAAATAGAGTGGTATAACCTACAGAATAACATACAGAAGGGTAGATATTCTCCATTGAAATAAAGTTGCACAAACAGTTAATTTTGTAGGTATTTATGTAAATAATACTTAACACAATTGTGAAAACACAGTTCAGTAATAAAGGTATTGCCCATGATTTTTTTTTATATTACGCAATATTAAACATTTTTGGCAACGCATGGAAGTACAGTTAGTAGAACCCACTTAATACAATCACATTTAATAGTATTTCTCACTTAATACACAATTTTATATGTCCCTGCAACTTGAGCTCCTGCAGAATAGTCCCGCTCTACGAATTCGAATACTCTTTCCCGCTTATATTATGACGCGTGTTTGGCTGGGTCGCTTAAAAGTCGTCTTAAATAGTACATTACTACAGAGGCCGGGAAGTAGGGGGTTGCCGGCCGAGTACATATAGACCGGATACCGGATAGTCACGAGGCTGGCAACCCCTTTTCACGCAGAGTTATGTATAGTGCTTTTCTCAAATATGCAATGAAATAAATAAGAAACTTATCAATTTTTTTTTTCAGATATAGGTGAGGCAATACTGTACTCGTAAACTTGTATTAATAATATAATGTATGTTGTATGTACTTCAAACACCTTCGTACTTAGGTTTTTATCTAAAATGATACAATAAGTTCAATAAGCCACAAACGTACAACCAAAATTTGCATTAATTTCTAGAAATCAACCAACGTTCCCACTATTACGACTAAGTATATGTTCATCTTGTTATTAATGAATTATCCTATCAACAAACTACAACAAAAACATTAATTAGACTTACCACGTAATCAAAAATATGCGTAAAAACATTACGTTATGAAGTTCGGATTGCTAAATTCTGACTGCATTTCATTGACACATTGAACGGCTTTTAAAAATGTATAACTATTACGTACGTCGGCCATTTAAGTATAATTTTCACTTGCATTTGAACAACATCTAGACCTAATTCACTTTTATTGTATGTACCTATAGCCAAATTGTTATAGAATAAAACAAATCGACATTCACAATAATATACGCAACATAATAAAATATTGAGAATATTTTTAAAATGTTCCCACTAAAATACTTTTTTTTTCACAGTATCTGTGCTATTCGAGAGGTTGCACTTAAGGCCATTCTACAAGAGTTAAAATTAAGAAGAAAAATGTACATGGTGACTGAATAAATTCAGAACGTTACAAATATTGTCTATGGTATCTTTTTATGCATTATTATAGAAAGTATTCATAAGAATCAGAACCCTCCGAATTTATTTCGTAACTATAGATTCCAATTCTTAATTTCAGCTCGTGTGAATAGCCCTTGCTGCTAATATTTTAGCTTGTGTGCTAATATTTTAGCTAGGCTAAATTGCAACGTCTAATACCCGTTGTTAATCTCTTTTGCAATCTCTCTCTTTGCAATTTAAAATTATAGAAATTTGTTAATAATGTGTTATTTGTCATTTTCATGTCGATTTTATATATAGACGAAATTGCAAAATATATCATATTATTTATTGTTTTTTTTAAATAGGCGTAAGTAGTGGCAGAATGTCAATCGAACCAAAAAGGCTTAAATGGCTGAACGCCATGATCCTGTGCCACAAATATATGTGCAATGGAAATTAAAAAAGAGGCACTTGCCGGCCTAGGCCTCCAAATTTGTATGAAATTCCATTATCGACCTCTCGTGTAGCCGCACCTGAAACGTGATACTTCGCAGCCTATTATAAGGAACATAACATCAATATTTTATTGCATGTTTGAGAAAAGAGTTTTACTGTATTTTTTAATTTGTACCAGTTGTTGTCGTGTATACCACTGACACTGACGGTCGAAAGATGTTATGTACGTATGTAATGCATGTTTCTAGGTAGACCATGTAGCATAAGCAAGTGATGATAAGAACTACTTACCCAATTCTGCAAAGTATTGATCGGCATTATGCACAACACGGTCTTGGAGCTGGTGTGCCTCAGGAATATGTCGCAGAAGCACACGATTTGCAGCGTTTTCCCGAGACCCATAGAATGTGCCAGGATACACCCAAAGCCGGTGGATGTTGAGAATCTTTCCGTTGACTCTATTATGTTGTCGAATAAGAATCTGACGCCGCCGATCTGTAAAAGAAATTTAATTTAATTTGTGGCTAAGTTGATCTACAGTGAGCAAAGCAATGTGGAAAGTAGAATAAGAATTATACTTATTTGGGAGAGTACTAGTTTGTCAACGTGACTGGACGTCTGTGGCGCCTTAGATATTATCCGATTAACGGGTAGTGACGTCTTTTAAAAATACAATTAGACCTATTGGTTAACTCTTTATATAGGTTTGTATGCAGTTTTCTTCTTCTTCATTAAGTGCCTTCTCCATCCCGGAGCTTGGCGACCTTATGCCTATATGCCATTATATCTGAATTGATGCGAATTAATTTCTCTGTACTGTCCACGTCTAACCAGTCTCTTATGTTCCTTGTCCATGATATTCTCCGTCTACCACGTCCCCGTTTTAATTATATACTATTATTGTTATAATGTTGTAAACTATTTAATTATTTTATTATGTTGATTTTTTAAATGTAAATGAAAGAATTATTACCTGATGAGGTTTTATAACCCGTGCTATCTGAGGGGCTAGGAAGATGTCTTCTTCGGTTTCGGGATGTCCAAGATTGATGAGAACTCGTCCTTGCTCGTCAGGCGTGTTGTAGGCGTCATTTACATGAAGGCCTGAAAAATTATGATTACTTGAATGAAGCCTAGAATGAGTTGAAATTAAAACTAAGTACAGAAGTTAGTTTTTAGTAAATACTAAGCAGAAACGTCTGCAAGCGAAGTTTCAATTTTATAATTGAAAGAAAAATGGAAAAATTCACTGCGTCGAGCAAGATTCGAACTTGTGACCTTTCGGCACACCGGTCCGATCGCTCTGACTAACTGAGCCATCGACGCTTACTCAACCTCAATGGATTTTTCCATTAGTTCCTTCATTGTTTACGTCACAGGGAGACGTGTAATTTTTCAATTTTTCTTTCAATTATAAAATTACTTACAGAAGGTACTTGGTTCGTAGCCAAACAAAAACTTGATAGTATAAGTTTCTCTGCTGGACCCTGAGCTTATTTCATGTTTATATTCACTATTGTGTCCAAAACCACAAGCCGAAGGCGCCATAAAAAAAGGTTCAGTGCGCTAATTATTGTATTATTGATTAGGACAGGGGTCCGTAAACCGCGGCTCGCGAGCCGCATGCGGCTCTTTGAAGGGTCAATTGTGGCTCTTCGAGTTCCCCTCAAAAACATTTTTAAATCAAATATTACAATAATAAAATATAAAAGAAACAACTGCGGCTCTATAAGCTTCCGAAAGCTCCATATTTTTCCGCCATCAGGCTCATTGTTAAAAAAGTTTGCCGACCCCTGGATTATGACATTAGATACAAAAAAAAAATTTTTGCGTGGAGCCAGCACGTGCCAGAATGGCGCGTGTCATAATACCTGGGTGCGTAGCCAACGTGTCAATAGGCATGATGACACATGTTGAATTATGCAATAAAATTTAGTTTATAGGATGCAAAACGATCAATATACCCTAATAAATTAAAAATTTATAAATTCAATTGAAATGGCTCATATATATCAAGGAGCAAAATTTCTAAAGTGCGAAATTAAAAAAAAACAATGATACCATTCGGTTTTTAACATTTTACTGTAAAATAAATTGTATAGCAACCATATACGTAAACGCAACATTTCACTGTAAAAATAGCAATTTCGTAATTTTTCCATACTTTAAACAGGGCGACTATGCGATCGTGACGTCACTTTTGCACGTCATTTTGTAAGGAGCGTTTTGAGAAACAAATGCAAATCTCGGACTTTAAGTCTAATTTCTGACTTTTGTGTTGCTTTAACGCAATTTGCCCCATGTAGACATTTGATCCTCACAACAAAACGAATCGATTGATACCATACATGAAAAAAATTCACCATGCCAATTGTTAACGCTCCGTAGCGTATCGTAGTCACCTCTCACTATCAAATAGAAATACAATGCAAATAGCCTTTATTCACTGACTGTTTGTTTCATTTATTAATATAATATTTAATCTATTATTTGTTTTGCGTTAGTCAGGTAGTCGGGATTTCCGACAAAGGCCTCCTCCAATATTTTCCACTCTTCTCTGTTACGAGCTGTTCTTATCCACATCTTTGGAAATTCGTCACCCCATCTCATTTTCGGATGTCCACTATTTCTCGTACTGTATTTTGGAAACCAATCAGTCATTATTTTTGACCATTTTTCCAATTTTTTTCTTGCCATGTGACCTGTCCATTTCCATTTCCTCTTTAGGATTTCATTGATGATGATGTTGTTAGTTTCCATCTGTCATTTCTTCTTACTTACTTACTCTAGTTATTAGCGCCATGAAGCTTTTAAGACCGAGCGGGGACGGCTTGAGGTTTTGAACACACAATAGTGAAATTGAATAGATAATCATAAGGATAAAAATTATATCTTGACATACTTTATTGAAAACTGACATGTAAAATAATGTGTTTTATGAATAAAAATTCTGATTCCGATTCTGAATCTGAATGACCATTGGATTGGGTTTAGCAGAGCAACTATACCAGGCTTCATGCGAGCCTTGCGCGTTATTCAGTGCACTAGTGATGCATTTTTATTAGTAGATGTGGACAAGTGTTTATAATAGTAGTTTATGTAACAGTTGTATAAGAGGGGTCAAAAAAGGTGAGTGGCGTGGGTAACAATTTGAGCCGTAGGCGAAAATTGTTAAGAAAAACGCCACGAACATTTTTTTACCTACTTATACGACGTTGCATACAATACTTTTTCTACGAATACACTTACTTTTACATAAAATGCGAAATTGAAATCTTCATGGATATCGCAGTTATTTTGTCAACACAATCAACAATCATTTAAGTTTTACCTTTTAAAACACTATTTTTCAATAATACTAACATTACTAACACAAATACACACCGTCGTTATTTGATTAATTATTAAAGAGCTACAGAGATTAGTAAAAATACCTAAATTACTTTCAAAGTTTGCAATTCGCCCCAACAAACGAACGGGAAACGTAAAAAACTACGAAGTAGGTCTGTGGTTCATATATTTTTTTCTTTTTTAAAGTTTTTTTTTCTAAAAACGCTGCGTTTATTTAGGTTTCTTAGGTTGGCAGTAGTTTATTTTATATTAATAGCCGTGTTTGCACGCGATTCCGCGATACTATTTTGGCGCTTTTATAGAACAAGTGTTATTTTGGGGAATAGACTAGATAGACTTTTCATCGAGTGTATTATATATGTTCTTATAAAGGTGTTAACGAATGTATAAATGACAGATAAAAGTACAGGAGTAGAAAAAAATATTTACCAGAATTATGAGGATCCTCTTCAACCTCAGGGCTCTTGGGGGCCTCCGAGTCTGACAGCATTATGCAATCATCAGAGTCAGATCCCGAGGAAGATGACTCTTCACCGCTGCTGCTGTCTACAATCTCCACCACCTGCGTAAGGTATACATTTAGTAAAACTTGGCCGTGCAAGTAGGATTTCACGTAATCAGGGTCTATTTTTGCTAAGCATGTTTCGATCAATTTACATGTAAGCGCTGGTGGCCTGGCGGCTTTCAATCCGAAGGTCGTGGGTTCAAACCCCGGTCGTACCACTGAGTTATTCGGAACTATGTGTGGAAAAAAAAAAAAAAAATTACAAAAACAAAGATCCCGACGAATTGATAACCTCCTCCTTCGAAATCTTGAAGTCGGTTGAAAAGAACCGACTTCACTTAGCCTCCACCTTTCCAAAAGCAAATGCTCGAGCTGCTCGAAATACTGAAATCACTATAGGTGTGCCTAAAATAGTTGAAGAGTTGCCTCAATTTCTCCAGGATCCCATCATCAGATCCTGACCTGGTTACAATGGGACTAAACTAACCTAACGTAAGCGTCAGAGTTTGCGTGATCGAACGCCGTCTCATGATCGAACCGAAGATAAATATCATTGCAAATTTATCAGTTGCTTATTGGTGAGAGCAATATTGTGAAAACCGGACTAATCCCTATATATAGTTCTAAATCCCCGCCTCGAGTTGGAAGCCCGCAGTTTCACCACTTGAAATACACCACTATTACAATGGTATTTTCAACCGACTTCAAGATTTCGAAGGAGGAGGTTATCAATTGGTCGGGATCTTTGTTTATGCTATTTTTTTTTTTTTAATGTATATTCACCGATTATTCGAAGACGGCTGGACCGATTTGGAAAATTCTTTTTTTGTTTGAAAGCGTATACTTCACAGTTGGTCCCATTGTTACCATGTCAGGATCTGATGATGGGATCCTGGAGAAATCGAGGGAACTCTTCAACTATTATAGGCACACCTATAGTCATTTGAGTATTTTTTACAGCAGCTCGAGCATTTGCTGTTGGAAAGGTTGATGCTAAGTGAAGACGGTTCTTTTTTTAACCGACTTCAAGATTTGAAAAGAGGAGGTTCTCAATTCGGCGTGTATGTTTTTTTTTTTTTTTTATGTTTGTTACTCCATAACTCCGTCATGTCTGAACCGATTTTGAAAATTCTTGTTTTGATTGTAAGTATATATATACAGATTGGTCCCGTTTTTGTCAAAACGCAGTTCTGATGATGGGATCCATGAGAAATCGAGGGAACTCCTCAAATCTTAAAGGCATACATATAGTGATTTTTATATTTTTATCAACAAAACCATCATTTTCATTCAAAACAGTGACATTGGATGAAGTAGAACTGCTGATGATGATCAGAACGGAACTCTTCAACGACGCATAGTTCACGTTTGGCGATTCGTCCTCTTCGCTGTGTTTGTTTAACAAGTTTAATTGTCAGAACAAATGTTCGTCCAGCTCAAGTTCTGATGATGGGATCCATGAAGAATCGAGGGAACTCCTCAAATCTTAAGGGCTTACACATAGTGACTTTTGTATTTTTATCAACAAATCAAGCATTTTCATTCAAAAGAGTGACATTTGATGAAGTGGAACTGCTGATGATGAACAGAACGGAACTCTTCAACGACGCATAGTTCATGTTTGGCGATTCTTCCTCTTCGCTATGTTTGTTAAGCAAGTTAGATTGTCAGGACCAATTTTCGTCAAGCTCAAGTTCTGATGATGAGTTCCACGAGGAATCGAGGGAATTCCTCAAATCTTAAAGGCATACATAAAGTGACTTTTGTATTTTTATCAACAAATCAAGCATTTTCATTCAAAAGAGTGACATTTGATGAAGTGGAACTGTTGATGATAATCAGAACGGAACTCTTCAACGACGCATAGTTCACGTTTGGCGATTGGTCCTCTCCGCTGCGTTTTTTAAGCAAGTTATTTCATTGTATGGAATCTAAGTGCACCATCTATCTACAATAATCCTTCACCGGCTACCCCCATTGAAGTCGGTTTTTTTTTCTTAAAAATTATGTTTAAAATTATTTTTATATGTAATAATGTTTTGTGTAATAAGAATTACCTCTTTTTTGTCAGTCTTTTGATCTGGTTTCATGGACTTTAACGCACCCGATGTTGTAGGTTTCGGTATTTTGGTGACTTCAACCTGACCAGACTTCATTGTGGTCTTCTTCATCTCGCCAGATGGCAGCTTCACCAATACTGTGTTTGGTAAACTGAAAAAAATAGGTATAAAAATAACAGAGTGACCAAAAATTTGCTATTTAAAGTAGATTAATTTAAACCTAGACATCACGGCGAATGAACACAACCTCATGAGGTTGCGTGATTTTACTATCGAGTCCTTAGGTTATTATAGCCAACGTCATGAGGTTGCGTGATTTTACTATTGAGTCCTTAGGTTATTAGAGCCAATGTCATGAGGTTGCGTGATTTTACTATTGAGTCCTTAGGTTATTAGAGCCAATGTCATGAGGTTGCGTGATTTTACTATCGAGTCCTTAGATTATTAGAGCCAACGTCATGAGGTTGCGTGATTTTACTATCGAGTCCTTAGGTTATTATAGCCAACATCATGAGGTTGCGTGATTTTACTATCGAGTCCTTAGGTTATTAGAGCCAACGTCATTAGGTTGCGTGATTTTACTATCGAATCCTTAGGTTATTAGAGCCAACGTCATGAGGTTGCGTGATTTTACTATCGAGCCCTTAGGTTATTAGAGCCATTGGCTACTTTTTCCTTATCTTCAGGATCAGAGCAGTGTGATATTGTACTGTCACCAAAGTAAAGAAGGTATGCTAAATTTTAGTGCAATAGGCATCTAGGACCGCTATCAAACTACCTAATTATACTAAAAATCATTGCGAGTTACATTATTACAAGTGATGTTTAAGGTAGCAGTAGTTTTCAAATACAGAAATGCAATTTTGATAAATAATTTGTTGTGGTTGAATAAATTTCGAATTAAGCAGAAATGTCTGCGAGCAAAATTTCAATTTAATAATAGAAAGAAAAATTGAAAAATTCACAGCGTCAATCAAGATTCGCACTTGGGAGATTTAATTAATTAATTTAATTTAGTATGGATAGCGCAATGTTATTTATTTATTTAATCTTTATTGCACAATATGACTTGGAACTTTGAATCCATTAACGTGATACACTTACGGTAGATGGCGCTACACGTCTCCCTCTGACGTAATCAATGAAGGAACTGATGGAAAGATTCACTGAGCTTGAGTAAGCATCGAAAGCTCAGTTGGTCAGAGCGATCGGACCGGTGTTCTGAAAGGTCGTAAGTTCGAATCTTGCTCGACATGGTGAATTTTTAAAATTGTTGTTGTTGGTTTTTGTATATATATTGATCGTTTAGTGGACTTAAAATAATTAAAGAACTATATTAGAGCAAAATATGTTTCCTTAATACATACTTCAGTTTATGTCCAGGACCTTTTTTCAACAATGATGAGCCTCCTTGTAATAGTGATAACGTTTTCTGATGTATTTTGTTCTGCCGATTTATTGCTATTTGTCTTTGAACCTGAAAAAATAAGTTAACAATTCAGTACTACATGTTTCAGTCATGCCCACGTTTTTTATTGACCGAGCGATAGCGAAGGTGTTTCAGCCACGGATGATTAAGACATGGATTGACAATGCCTATACAAAATCGCATTCCTCGAACCTTCAGGTTATATGTCTGTTTTCGGTACTAAGTGCCACATCGCCATCTGTCGAGTCTGGAGTTGAGTTATTCTGTCAGTGTTAAGCGCCGAACAAAATATTAGAAACACGAATTTAGTGTTTGTGGTGATAGATGACGCTAGTGCTATAACCTGAAATAAGGGAACGCGATTTTGCAAAAATGCTTTTGTATCCTCTGTCGGGCTGTTTTTCTTGTAGCATTTCTCATCCGACTCCCGTTTAATATTGTGAGCAGCTTCTATAGCAAAGTAGATTTCTTTTTTGTTTTTGGAAACTGTGCAAAATGATGGAAATTGACACAAAGGACTTAAGCGTCATAATGGTCTATAATCAAAATGGCAGAGCTATACATCTATTAGGCGTGTCTACACCGGACGCACAGCCTCGCGAGGAAATTGCCGCGTGAGGCAGCTTGGCTAGTGTGGACGTGCCTCGCCCGAGGCAAACGCAAGCGCGGCCGCAATGCCTCGGGCGAGGCACGTCCACACAAGCCGAGCTGCCTCGCGCGGCAATTTCCTCGCGGGCGGTGCGTCCGGTGTGGACACGCCTATTCATATTTAGCTGTACAGCTTACAGAGCAACTAGTGTACATATTAATTTAAAACAGTGAGTAATGGGTTAATAAACTGTTTTCCTTCCTTGGTTATGACTTAAAGCAGTATTTATAAAAGAGCTCAAAGAGGACCCAGTGTGTTGACGATGTGGGACCTTCTTGTTTCTTTAGCCGTCAACACAGTGAATCCTCCTTTGTAAAGGGTCGGCGACGCGCATGTGACTCCTTTGGAGTTGCAGGCGGCCATAGGTTACGGTAGCTGCTTACCATCAGGCGGGCCGTATGCTTGTTTGCCACCGTTGTGGTATAAAAAAAAATTTTTCAACCTATGGGTCTCAGTGAGTCTCAATAGTAGGAACATATATAGTAAAAGCTCTGCAGGGAGGTCGCAGTGGGAAATGTTAACTATATGAAACGAAAATACTTGTACAGATCCCAGGAGAGGTAGATGCAAAATATTTTTTGTTAAGTCACGTCATAAAAAATGTTTCAAAAAAAAACAGTGAATGAAAGTAGCATCACAAGGAATTGAAAAACCAAATCATATGCCAATGTACTGATATTTTACCTCAAGACTTCTAATAATATGTAAGAGTTATGATTCTAGGCATTTATAAGAAAAGGGAAAGGAAGGCCCAAAGCCACGTGGCTGGCTACTATAACCCGCAACTTGAAGCGAGCCCAACTAACTAATGCAACAGCCCAGGATATACCATCCTGGCGCCTTAGAACGAGGAGAAATAATAGGAAGTGGCAAGGAAGAAGAAGAGGAAGAAGAAGAAGAAGAAGAAGATTTATCAAAAGAGAGCAACTAAATTGTAAATAATGCTGCTATGAAAATAGCAATGTGTTTTACTGTATGTATTGCCTCTGAGTTAATTACCTCTCTAATGATCCTCTGCTGCTCCTGAACTCTCGCCAGACGCTCGGACTCCTGCCTCTGAGCAGCCAGGGTGGATGCATCTAGATTCTTCTCGTCCATCACATCTCGGATGTTCCGTCTCATGTTGAGGGCATTGGTGTTTTGTTTTTTCTAAAAATAAGAGATGTTTAATAATTAAATTAATTGATAAATGTTATTTCTTGCAGATTGAAGACTGAAGTCAATTAATTTTATACAATTAGGTACTGATTTAAAAAACTGCAAGCAGACCGTAGTTGGGTCTTGTCACAAATGTATCCCATACAAATAAGTGATACCTCACATCAAATTTAGTTTAGTAGTTGCAGCATTGAAACATCCATATAATTATACTTGAAAACATAACCCCTTAGTTTGACTTTGTAATTAATGAAATTATGAATACCGCTGTATTTACTTGAACAAAAATTTTGCTTTGCAAAATAATGCATACCACGTGGGATAAAATATATAAATATTATGGGACAATCTCACACAAATCAACCTAGTCCCACAGTGAGTCAGCTCAATAAGGCTTGTATTGAGATTAATAGATAGATATAGAACAGGGGTCGGCAAACCATGGGTCGTAAGCCGCTTGCGGCTCTTTGGAGGGTCAGTTGTGGCTCTTCGAGTTCCCCTCAATTTTTTTTATAAAATTTTTCCGCCATCAGGCTCTTTGTCAAAAAAGTTTGCCGACCCCTGATATAGAATATAGATAAATACTTAAATACATAGAAAACATCCATAACTCAGGAATAAATATCGGTGATAGACACCCAAATAAATGCCCTGACCAGAATTCGGACCCGGGACTTCCTGCATCTTAGGTAGGGTCACTACCGACTAGGCAAGGAGGCCGTTAAATGTGATATTACAACCAATTAGTTATACAAAATAAATGTTAGGTTAGTATTTTTAAGAAGTAATACTTACATCTTCATCAGTCTCCGCCTTCTCCTCCTCCTCAGCCGGTGGTTTCTCTTCTTCATCCTCTTTCTTTATTGGCTTAACACTAATCTCACCCATTTCTTTTAACTTCTCTGTAATATCAAAATCCTGACTGTTCTCCTCATTTTTAATGTCTAATAGTTCATCTGCCTTTTCTGGGCACAACTCACTTTCTTCTACTTCGGAAATCTCCACATTTTTACTTAAGTCTAAGTCACCATCATTAATAATATCACTTATAGATAATGTTTTTTTCTCTTCGGGTATCTCTGGTTCTGCAGGTGTAGGCTCCGGTTGTGGACTGGCAGGTTTAGGCGGCTTATCATCACTTTTTTTACTTTGTACAAAATCACCCGTCTCCGGATCTATGTAACTTTCGTCCTCCTGATTCAACTCTTCAACAGCAGTCGGGTTGACCACAAACTCCTCCTCTGTCAAACCATCACTGTCCGATTTACTATCCTCACTTGAAAAATCACTTAACTCTAATATATTGTTACCAACAAGACTTCTTATAGCTACACCAGTGTCTTTTTTGAGTTTTTTCGTGAAATCGTGGAATTGTTTGACTGCTTCTAGTTTTCGTTTGTTGCTCATGGGCCGCGGACGCGCATTGGAGCGCCGGCGGCCGCGCATGGCTGCTGCTTGGGCAAAGTGCGCTCGCTGGATCCTGGCTATGGTATCATCGTCGTCATCACTGTCCCAAGTGTCATCGTCAGAACCCTCTTCGTCCCGACTTTTCCCCTTTCTCTTGTTGCCAGAACTGCTGCCGCTCACGTCACTCATGGTTTTTCCGTTCACACTTCTAAATCCAACTATCTATCGTTCATGTCCCGCGACGCAAGTGGAGGATTCGTACTCAAAATGCCATTCTCATGCAATGTATTCTAAAACAAATTGCACATAAAATTAACTGAAATTTGTAATTAATTATATTGATGACTTTTTCTAAAGTATATCACAAATAAACATTATAAATCTTTCTGTGAGAACCTTACGTTCTTTGTAGCTATATCACGGCTTAGAGAAATTGTATAAATAGGAGACGAAATAAGCCGGATAACACCCTATAATATTCACCTTAGGCAATTCCTCAATTCGGAAATCATTACATTATATTGTTATTTAATTGTTAATTATCACTACCAAATAATATCTGCAATTAAATTTTAGGGAAGCCATTACTTCCGCAGTAAATAGCCTATTCGACAAGCGTGTGTTTACAAAAATTGTCAGAAGATGTCACAAGAAAAGCTATGAGATGACTCTTGAGTGACCTTTGTTCTTAAGGTGTGTAATTGCATGTCATTTGTCAGAATTGTATATGAGATTTTAACCTTGTCATATATAACATGGGGTACAAAACACAACCTTGTTGACTTACACCAATACGGTGTAAGTTACGGAAGCAATTTTTTTTTACACAATGGCAACATTATTGATTTTATTTAGTGTTGTCATTCACAAACCATAGACTCGTCGTATATACTTTTCGAAAACTCAACGAGCATAAAAAGTTTCGGCAAACGAAGCGTACTTATTATTTTTGCTATGTTGGCTTTCATGTTTACTTATAACAAAATATAGAAAATAAAATTTAATACACATTCATTGATAAACAGATATAGAATAAACAGATGGATTCTTAATGTAACTAAATCTTGATTTATGATATATTGGATTCTTAACTTATCTAAATGTAACTTAAGATATTATGTAACTTTCCTAGAACATTACCTTCAATTAAAGTGTTTTATAAAGCAAAATCAGTGAAAGAAGTCATCTTATAACTAATCATTCATAATACATTTATCAAAAGATTATAAACTAAATACAAATAAATTAACTAAAACCCGTTCTGCGTCATGCCCGGTCCAAAAGTCCCCATCACACTCGCGGCGTTCCCGCGTTGTATTGCTATGGAGAACTGTTGGACGAGCCATGACCCAGAACGGGGGTCGCTGCCTCTCTCCCTCAGCCGCCTTCCAAGTTCGTAGAACAAGCCACGCGCCTCGTGGCCCCAGGGCCCGGCTGTTTCTACAGCCACGGGAACAAAGTCGTATGTTGACCCTAGGGCTGCGTATTTTGCGTGCTTGTTTTTGGCGGCAGCTTCTGCCGCTGACCCTGCTGTCTACATTACCTTGTATAAGTTGGTCTCTAAAATTATTTTGATTAGAAAAGGGAATTAGTATCTAGACACACGGCAGTGTGTCCGCCAAGTTCGAGCAAAAAAAAGCGACACACCGGCCGTGGGTTATATTACACGAACCATTTCGGGCCAATTTCGGCCACCCTATAACTCAAAACATATTTTATCTACGCATATGAAATTTCGAGTGTCTGTTGACATCCCCTTAATTGTCTAGAATACAAAATTTCATTATTCTACCTATAGCAGTTCTTGAGATATTGACGTCAGAAAATCGCTATTTTTACTATACACTCACTGACTCACTGACTCATCAAAAACCTAGACCACTTCCAATGGTCGTACTGACTTGAAATTTGGCATGGAGATAGGTCTTAAGGTCAAAGTAAAGGGAAATATCTGAAAACGGCCAAGTGTGAGTCAGTTTTAAAAATAGCGAAGGTGTAACTTTGTTCTACTATGAAGTCATAATGAACTAAATGGGTCTATCTTTCAATGGTCGTACCGACCTGAAATTTGGCTCGAAGGTTTGTCTTTAGGTCGAAATAAAGTAAAAATCTGAAAACGGCCAAGTGTGAGTCAGTTTCGAAAACAACGAATGTGTAATTTTGTTCTACTATAAGTAGGTATGGAGTGGAAATGAGATAAGACTTATTTAGATACATACCAATTTAAGACAATAGGTACATGTTTGTCTTAAAGACAAGAACAATAAAATTGTTCACCACTCTGTGTGTGTCTGTTGCGGGAACCGAACCCACGATTTACGAAGTGCAAAGCAGGTCACTAGGTACACTAGGTGCGCTAAATCAGTCAAACAAAAATGAAAAGACTATTTTTTCTCGCATAGTCTAAATAATTTCTAATTTTACAACTAATAAAATCGCAGATTCAAGAACATGGAAATCATATATACTCTAAGATGGAATTATATATACTACTGCCCATCTCACCCTCCGATACGCCACGGGATGAGATGGGATGGTGCACTTCTAGGGCTACATAATAGGCCACCAATTATAATACCTACTGGTAGGTAGGTATTACCAAGTTATTAATTATCTATGTAGGTAGCGTACTTACAAACAGAATAAAGTACGTTATTGATGTATGTAATTATATGTAAGTAGGTACATTTTATAGGTGTAGGGAGCCAGTTTATTTGTAAAAATCACCTATAAATAAATAGTAAAATAGAATTTATCATAGAGATTATAGGTACTCGCGCTGCCCGATCGATCCCGAAATCCCGATATATGTATGTATAGTGATACTAGATAAAAATTCCGTTCCCCGCCTCGCGCACTCTCCGTCGCTGCCTACACTCGTCCGCCGCGCTCGCGCCGTCCGCCAGCTCATGCCATCCGTTCGCCCGCTCATGCCGCCGGGGGGATGCGTACGCGCGGGAGGCGGGGAGTCGACGAACCAAAGCGTTCGGCAGCCGCGCGTCATACGCGAGATATTTCCTAAAGCAAAAGTGATAAAAAAATAATAAAGAACCTACACCTAACAAAAATAAATGAAATCCCATCAAAAACATAAATGTGAAAGGCTGCCAAGTTCGATACTATGGGAATGCTTCGCCTACAAAAGAAGTGAGATCTGAATAAGTACCAAGTTCCATAAAAATACCTCAAACCATAAATAGTTATAGGAATGCACACTTCATTTCCAGCAGGTTTTAAGGTACATTTTGAATAAGTATCACGTTACATAGAAATACCTAAAATTATAATAGTCAGAGAAACGCACACCGGTTTTTTTAGCAGTTTCCTGATAACATTTATTATTTTCAGTACTTTTTAATGATGTAACTTGGCAAGTTTTAATAGAAAATTATATACTTGACACATTGCAGTCCAAAGGTGTCGATTCATTGCATTGAAAAGGTGTGTGGTGTGTGAAAACTTACCAAGTAACATCATTAAAAAGTACTGAAAATAATAAATGTTATCAGGAAACTGCTAAAAAAACCGGTGTGCGTTTCTCTGACTATTATAATTTTAGGTATTTCTATGTAACGTGATACTTATTCAAAATGTACCTTAAAAACTGCTGGAAATCAAGTGTGCATTCCTATAACTATTTATGATTTGAGGTATTTTTATGGAACTTGGTACTTATTCAGATCTCACTTCTTTTATAGGCGAAGCATTCCCATAGTATCGAACTTGGCAGCCTTTCACATTTATGTTTTTGATGGGATACAATATTACACAATACCTCACTATATCGCACTCCGAAAGCCTAAAATTGGTGTATGTTTAAAACACCTACCAAGTGCGAGTCGATACGCGTACGAAGGGTTCCGTAATCAAATCAAATCATGTCTGTTGTATGGAAGCCCCCGTAAATAATTATTTTAATCTGTTTTGTAGTATATTTAGTTATAGCAGCAACAGAAATGCATCATCTGTGAAAATTTCAACTGTCTAACTATCACGGTTTATGAGATAGCCTGGTGACAGATAAAAACGGCAAAAAAACATGTCTGTTATACAACACCCCATACGGGAGCGCCCTTAAATATTTATTTTATTCTGTTTTTTAGTACTTGTTGTTATAGCAGCAATAGAAATACATCATCTGTGAAAATTTCAACTGTCTAACTATCACGGTTCATGAGATACAGCCTGGTGTTCAAGTTCATTTATTTGGCCAAGTAACAAAGTACGTTACATTCAGTAAGTCATACAGACGTACAGCCAGTGTTGGCCAAACGTTAGTGTAATTGAAAATTAAAAATTGAAACACGTTAGTTAAAATTGAACACTTAATCGTTTAATGCAAATTGATTTCAATTAGAATTAATTGTATCTAAAGTGTTAATCCTTTGCGAATAACTAATAATTGAAGATATTTAATTTTTAGTCTTTCTCAAAAATTTAACCCATTAATATAATTTTTAGTGTAGATTAAATACATAATTGACATTAATAATTAACCTAACTAAACGCGGATTTAGGTAAAGCTACGTGGTTTTGATTTTTGTTTCGATTTTGACTCCGGACTCGGGGGCTTGTATTAATAAGCAATGGGACCGGTATCCTAAGAAAGAGGTCATGCTGGACCCTGGGGATCCCTACTGGATCTCGGGTTTGGCGCATCATAGACTCCTGCTGTTTGGGCTCATTCGACTTGTACTGATAAGCAGAAGGTACCGGTATCAAAATCTGTAGCTCATGCTGGACCCTGGGGATCCCTACTGGATCTCGGATTTGGCGCATCATAGACTCATGCTGTTTGGGCTCATTCGACTTGTACTGATGAGCAGATGGTACCGGTATCAAAATCTGGAGATCATGCTGGACCCTGGGGATCCCTACTGGATCTCGGGTTTGGCGCATCATAGACTCATGCTGTTTGGGCTCATTCGACTTGTACTGATGAGCAGATGGTACCGGTATCAAAATCTGGAGCTCATGCTGGACCCTGGGGATCCCTACTGGATCTCGGGTTTGGCGCATCATAGACTCATGCTGTTTGGGCTCATTCGACTTGTACTGATGAGCAGATGGTACCGGTATCAAAATCTGGAGCTCATGCTGGACCCTGGGGATCCCTACTGGATCTCGGGTTTGGCGCATCGTAGACTCATGCTGTTTGGGCTCATTCGACTTGTACTGATGAGTAGATGGTACCGGTATCAAAACCTGGAGCTCATGCTGGACCCTGATATTGGTATTTAATAACTAGGACTAAGAATAAGACCAAGACCAGGACCAGGGCCAGGGCCAGGGCTAATGCCAGGTCCAGGGCCAGGTCCAGGTCCAGGTCCAGGCCTAGGTCCAGGTCCCGGTCCAGGCCCAGGACCAGGTCTAGGTCCAGGTCCAGGTCCAGGTCCAAGTCCAAGACCAAGACGAAGACCAAGACCAACACCAAGACCAAAACTAAAACTAAAATTAAAACAATACCAATATCAGGGTCCAGCATGAGCTCCAGATTTTGATACCGGTACCATCTGCTCATCAGTACAAGTCGAATGAGCCCAAACAGCATGAGTTTATGATGCGTCAAACCCGAGATCCAGTAGGGATCCCCAGGGTCCAGCATAAGCTCCAGATTTTGATACCGGTACCATCTGCTCATCAGTACAAGTCGAATGAGCCCAAACAGCATAAGTCTATGATGCGCCAAACCCGAGATCCAGTAGGGATCCCCAGGGTCCAGCATGAGCTCCATCTTTTGATATTGGTCCCAACTTCCATACCCGAGATACAGTTTTAACATTAATTATTAGTAAAAGACAGGATTAATTTAGTTACACTAACGTTTCAATTCAATTTCAATTTATTTATTTGCAAAGAACATACACAGGTGTTATGGGTACATATCAATGGGATGTTATAGGTACTTTTGTACCTATTGTAATTACAGTAGTGTATGGTCTAACACAATATGGCATGCAAAATCTTACATTATAATCTAAAATCTAAATAAAATCAAAATGTCAATAAAAATAATCGTAATTTTTTAGAAAATTGTTTAACATTATTACATTGTCTTATGTCTTCATTTAGGAAATTATACATTTTTATTCCATTATATTCCAAACTTCGTCTAAAGATTTCATACTTTTTCGTCTCGGGTAACCCAATGTCAAATTTATGTCTTAATCTAGGTGGTCTATTTTTGTTTTTACATGAAAAACGGGTCTTATTTTTATGAATGAAAATACACACCAAATATATATAAAGCGATATCACAGTAAGTATTCCATGTTTTACAAATAGAGGGCGACAATGTGCAAGTGGCTCAGCTTTATCAACATGCCTTACAGCTTTCTTTTGTAATATTAAAACAGGCTGCATATGGACACTGTTACCCCAAACCTCGAGGCCATATTTTAGTAAGCTTTCAAAGTAAGCAAAGTAAACTGTCTTAAGTGCAGACGAGCTTAGCATTTTTGATAGGTTTTTCAAAGTATAACTAGCGGACGC
Source organism: Pammene aurita (assembly GCA_947086415.1). Classification (NCBI taxonomy): domain Eukaryota; kingdom Metazoa; phylum Arthropoda; class Insecta; order Lepidoptera; family Tortricidae; genus Pammene; species Pammene aurita. The sequence goes on from OX352297.1 coordinate 28,681,307, forward strand.
TAATCTTTTTCTTAGTATATCTATATGACTTGACCAACGCAACTGTGTGTCTAAATGTAGGCCTAGAAATTTTACATTGTCGGCTTTTACTATTGGCAGAGGCAACTCGTACGGTGTGCTATTTGTATGTCTAAGAAAAGAACAATATACTGTTTTATCTAAGTTTATTTTAAGGCCATTACATTGAAACCAATGAGTTAGTTCCTTCCAAGTTTTGCCTATTTTAGCTTTGAGTATTCTCATATTTTGACTTTCAACTATAATACTTGTATCATCTGCATAAAGATAGGCCGTACCGTGATTAATGTTGTATTGCACATCATTTATGAAAATAATAAATAGTAAAGGCCCCAGAACCGATCCTTGTGGTACTCCACAGTCAATTGTTTTTATTGTAGAATTAACGTGTTCGACACAACCGGAGTTATCTAAAGTAACTATCTGAACAATTTGAGTTCTATCCGTAAGGTATGATGTGAGTAGTTTTAGAGTAGGTCCACGTATACCGTAGTATTGTAACATATCTATCAAGATTTTATGGTTTACACAGTCGAATGCTTTACTGAGGTCACAAAATATACCTGAACACTTATGTTTTTTATTAAGATTGTTCATAACTTGTAGAACTACCTCTGTGATTGCTTCTACAGTATTTTGATTTTGCCTGTAGCCAAACTGTTGTGAACAAAAGTAATTATTTTTTTCAAAGTGTCTTATTATTCTACTTGCAATCGCCTTTTCGAAAACTTTGGAAAGTACAGTCAACAATGAAATAGGACGATAATTTGATATCTCCGATTTACTGTCCTTTTTAGGGTTCCGTAGCCAAATGGCAAAAAACGGAACCCTTATGGATTCGTCATGTCTGTCTGTCTGTCTGTCCGTCCGTATGTCACAGGCATTTTACTCGGAAACTATAAGACGTATCTGAATAAAATTTACACATAAGGTGTATTTTGTATGCAGCTACTTAGTTATGTAGTTAAATTTGAAAAAAAAAAAATTTTTAGGGGGGCGCTCCATACAGGTAACTAAATAAAAATAAAAAAAATTACCAAACATCAACATGTGACACATCAATCGATAGGTCTTTCAAAATAACATTGAGGTTTCTTTGACTATTTTGTGAGTAAGTGAATATTTTCTGAAATAATCGCTTCGAAAGTCAAAAAAGTTGTGTAGCTCCCCCCCCCCCCCGTAACTTTTGAGCCGTAAATTCAAAAAATGTGAAAAAATTTGAAGATATGCGCCTTATCATATACTTTCAACGAAAATTGTTTTGAACATTATCGGTTCAGCCATTTTTGAGTTATCTCCAAAAAAACTTCGTCCATAGGCATCAGATACGACCTTTTGGTATTAGTTTGGTTCTTATTCCATTGAAGGTACGGAACCCTCCTATGCGTGGTCCGACACGCACTTGGCCGGTTTTTTATATAAGGGAACTAGCTTTTTCCCGCGGCTTCGCCCGCGTACTAAAAGTACTAAAAAAGGAGGTTCTCAGTTAGACTCGTATGTTTGTATGTAGGAATGTATGTTTGTCCGCGATCATCTTGCGTTTCGCTGAACTGATTTAGAAGCGGTTTTCGGAAAAGTATTCGTTACATTCTGGAGGTTTCGGTATACCACGTTTTGAAGACGGCGGTTCCCTCATTTTTTATTTGAAAGAAATTATTGCAATAATTGTTTAATTGTTACGCCATCAACGACTTACTACTGAGAGATTATGATTAATACAGATTTCTACTCTTGAATAGAAGCTTTTCCCCGCGACTTCATTTGCGTGGAATTAGTAATCCACCCTCCTTTTTACCCGCTTAAGGAATGACTTCTGGGATAACAACTATTATATACTAGCTGTGCCCGCGGCTCCGCCCGCGTGGAATTCGGTCTGTGTCAGTAAGCGGCTAATTCACCCCTAATTTCTCTCCCGCTACCCTGGAGGCGGAACTTGAAGTAAAGTTGACAGATGGATACGCTAGAGGACAGTAGTCCTAATAAAATATTTTACAATTACCACTGAATGAACTACACTCATAAATGTATACTTTTTTTATTATATTTGTTTTTGGCATGATTTAAACGACATAGAGAGTAGTAGGTGTATATCGGACGATACAGGACCACTTTTGTATTTATACGTTCATGTCCACGGCAAATATCACCCAGATCGATCCTCCCGTCAAATCAGTTGGGGGGTGAGGGAAGGGGGGGGGGGTCACAAATGCAGAAATGATTTTTTTCTATTTTAGGTGCACTTGGAGGGGGGGGGGGGGTCCATGACCCATGCAAATTTAACTCAATCGAGTGTAGTGGCTACCCCCCCCCCCCCTTTTAGACGTTGAATTTTTATAGGCTACGTATAACCTGGCTGGGGATTTTCTAGAATTGGAATTAGTAATCCTTAATTGGGTGATTTCCGGGATAACAATGAAAAAAAAACCGGCCAAGAGCATGTCGGGCGATGCTCAGTGTAGAGTTTCGTAGATGCTGCCCTGTTACAAAACATCCGTTCTAAAGGTCGTTTATTTGGCGGCGCTTACGTCAGTTTACTATTCGGCACTTCCTTTCACTATGCGTTTTTGACTAATAATTCAAAAACGGCTGAACCGATTTTCTTCAATATAGTTTTTATTGAAAGTTCTTATCAGGCCTCACCAAATTTCAGCTTTCTAGTGCGAACGGTAACTGAGCTAGACCGCGGACAGACGGATGGACATGGCGATGTAACTGTTACGTAATAAGGCCTAATTATGTACAGAAGCATACACTGCTTTACCTACACACATATTAAAAATCCATTGAAACCATTAGAATGACCACCATTACACCGCCATGACCAATATTATTGCGCCGGCGGTCGGGGGAGCGGATTTTCATTACGTTACCGTAGGTAATGAATTTTCATACGTTTTTACCACACTGTCACAGATAATACACTGATGTTACGTTATTGGTTGCAATAATGTTGGTAATTAATTACATACGGTTCCGAACGCGGAATAGAGGATTTATGATATTGGTGTAGATCAAGATATTTATTCGTCAATGTAAGCACATTACAATGCACTAATGAACGTCAGAGAAAAATAAAATACGTGAGTGTCGTGGAAAGTGTGTGAATCAAGTGCGATTGGAACGAAGTTATGTTACTTAATTTTATTTCATTTTTTACTTTTTTGTAAATTTTGTGGTTTTAATTTTTTTTGCATTTTTTAAAAATTTTGGAAATTTTGGAAATAGTGGAAAATTTGGAAATTTTGGAAATTTTGAAAGTTTTGGAAATTTTGTGAAATTTTGGAAATTTTGGAAATTTTGGAAATTTGGGAAATATTGGAAATTTTGGAAATTTTGGAAATTTTGGAAATTTTGGAGATTTTGGAAATATTGGAAAAATTGGAAATTTAGAAATTTTAAATTTTTGACCTTTTCGAAATTTTTGACATTTTCGACATTTTTAAAATTCTCGACTTTTGAGGTTCTCGACTTTTTTCACTTTTATCACTTTGCCACTTCTCAGTTTCACTACACTTCACTTCAGTTTATTCTATTTTATATATTTTTTATTTCATTCCATTTTACATGTTTCTCAATCGTATGGGTGTCGCGTTTTCGTGACGTGACGCTTTTTCGTAACGGTCACGTGACTTTTTTTCGCCTAGGCCGAACCGTCCGATAAGGAACTTCGTTCCTAAACTCCACCGGTTCTAACCCTGTAGGTGTACCTCTGGCCCAAGAAGTATTATGACCGAAAAGAAATTCTACGGGACTTATTTTTTTCAAAACAGTAATACATTATTAGATCATAAAGATACAAAATAATGCGTAGTTCTTCAAGAAGACATATCAAAACAGCTTGAGAGACAGATAATGTACCTATTGTTTAATTATAAAGAAAAATAAATCCTAATCTGACTGCTTCACAAAACGTTTGATATGTTTTCCTACCTAAACGGTGTCCTATAAATGTTAGATGATTTTGTAGTAGTTTTTTGGTTTGCTGCAATAACCCTTTTCAAATATTTCTTAAGAGCGGGTAAAGGTAAATTTAAAGCATCGACGGGTAACATGTTATAAATATGAACACCTTGACCAAGAAATTACAAATTATTTCAATACCAACTTTCAACATAAGAACTTTCAACCCCCTTTTCACCCCTTCCAGGGTTGAGTTTCGGGATGAATACTGTTCATTATCCTTTCCCGGAACTCAAACTATCTCTACACAAAATTTCATTATTATCCGTTCAGCCGTTAACTAATTAAAAATACTTGGAACGTGTTCTGTTATCGATTCTAAGTATCTCCAGCCAACTTTTTTCGAATATATTCCATGAACAGACTTTCGACCCTCTTCAGCTTTATTATATGTACAGATAGTTTTTATTGAAAGTACCTTTCAGGCGTCAGTTCCATTATTTTTTTCAAATTTTTTGGACCTACGGTTCTAAAGTAAGATGGGGGGGGGGGGGGGGGGGTTTGAAGAAGAAACTATCCTTTGTCATTTCTCGAGACCCATACTATCTCTATACCAATTTTCATCTAAATCAGTTCAGCGGTAAAAAAATCCTCATACCTCCTTCCAACCCCCTTTTCACCCCCACAAGGGTTTGAAAACTATCCTATGACGTTTCTCGAGACTCAAATTATCTCCATACTCATTTCTATCTAAATCGTTTCAGCGGTTAAAAATTCTCCATACAAACTTTCAACCCCATTTTCACCCCCACCAGGGTTGATTTTCGGGATTAAAACTATATATTATCCTTTCCCAGGACTCAAACTATATCTATCCAAAATTTCATCAACATCCGTTCAGCCGTTTTCACGTGATGCGCGGTCAAATAAACAGACAAACAGATAAACAGATAAACAGACAAAAATTCTAAAAATTGTTGGAACGTGTTCTGTTATCGATTCTAAGTATCCCCAGACAACTTTTTTTCGATTATCTTCCATGTACAGACTTTCGACCCTCTTCAGCTTTATTATATGTATAGATCCTGCCCCTACATACGCATACAAACTTTCAACCCCCGTTTCATCGGTTTGTTCCTGATTCGCCGTATTCCTGTTTCGTCGGATTCCTGTTTCGTCGGATTCCTGATTCGTCGAATTGTCAATATGAAATGAAACTATGTAATTACCGTGTCTTCACTTTATTTACCTACAAACGAAAAATTACAAACAAAACTTAACAGAAGTCTGGAAAAATAAAATTATGATATATACACATGCAAATCAAATCAATGTACAGAGCCTATTTAAGCAATCTAAAATGGTAATTTTATTTTCAACTAAGTCGTTGACGATTGATCTTTCTTGCTTATACTTTTGCATGTCCATTGCTTTGCGTATTTTTGTAACATTTGAAGAATGTAGTTGCATTTTTCGAATGGTTATATCTTGAAACTGAGCTTCGGTCCTCAGTAACTGAATGAATAAAAAAAGGGATGGCTTCTTGCGGATTCTGTGGTTTAATCGGTTATGCCATCCCTCGATGGCATTATTAGTCCGGTATTCGTCTTCGCTTACTGAAATCATTGAACCAGTAATTTGCCTCATCCAGAAATTCAAAAAATAGTTGTGGAATTGAATCATCGCTGGATCGTCAGGTAGCGTTTCGGAAATTTCTAAATATGCCGCTGGTATTTCTTCCCTAGGCAGTAAAGCCAGCCTAGTACATAATTTTGTGTAAATTCTACCTTCTTCAGTTTCAACCAAGCGTAACTTTTTCGACTTTTCCCATAAGGCTTTCTGGTAATGGAAGTAGCAACCAGTAACTACGACATTCGTATGTTCAGCTTTTAGACCGTTGATAGCAGCAATTTCGAAATCGCATTTATATTTTTTAATTTCTTGGCCGAATTCACTTTTCAATAATGAAAACATCCGTCTGTACGTATTTTCTTCCTTACTAGGCAAAAGGACGTAAACTACAGGAACAAAACATGTGCTATCTGACGTTTCACTTAAGTTTACTTGCAGCGTATACAGTTGTAGAAACGGAGCCGGCGCCACCTTGAATGTGCCGTCACCAAAATATTCAGTATGTACCGATAAAATTTGCATAGCAGATGGTGTACTAAATATCAAAATTTTATCGACGCCTCCATCGTTACACATAAGAAAACTGTCAGACAACTTTTCAGTAATTACCACATCACTTAAATTATTAAATGTGCACTTTTCTACACCGAGACCCTTGTTTCGTGCACTATATAGAGCCGTTTTTTTGGTCTTCCAGTCCGGTATAAGCGAATAATCAAAATCTCCACCACATTTTTCAGCAAAATCTTGGACACAATTTTCAAAAATCGCTGGTATTGGTTTCATGCTATCACATACTTTGCGTTTCAATACGTTTAGATGGGCCTCGACCTCTCTCTTCATGAATTCTGGTTTACACACGTGATTTGACTCCCTGATCACTTTCTCATCTTTGTTCAAAGAAATGGAAGTTGAGCAGATCGTTCTGTTAGAGCACCTCCAGTTAGTAGAACCACCTTTGTTTTGTTTTTCGAAATTATACTTGTAACCTCCCCGCAACAAGACTCTTCTGCTTCCTCTTTTACTGTCTATAAAAACTAGTTTTTCAGTTTCGTCAATATCCATTTTTATGAAATTAGATCAAAACACATTCGCACACTTCTCGCAATTAGTGTTATTGACAATCAAATGACATTATAAACAAAACAATTAATAGCTGATAAAATGTTCACAGCATACAAGTGGCCAGTATTAGATTATATTAATACCTAAATCTAGAATAAAACCTCCTTCTACGTGGTAAAATAGTAATTTATTTATGTAGAACTCTCTGATTTTAACGTATTACTCTTACATACGGTGATGAAAATTCTTGATAAGATCTAAATCTTATCAAGAATTTTAATCATACATGTATTTAGCTGTGACCGGGGCTTCGCCTGGTATGTACCCCTAATTTTTCTACCCACTATCTACCTGCCTGGAGGAAGAACTTGAAAGTATGGCAAATGGATATGAAACTAAAACTACTTTCCAAAATCAATAGTTTTTTCGCCCTTATTCCAATTTTGCTTCCGCCATAGGCATTTGAACTAACCTGTGCAGAGGCAAATAGTGTGACTGATCACTATTTGCCTCTGCACAGGTTAGTTCAAATTATTTTCTTATTACGGGAGTTTCACCCTCCGGAGCCCCCTTTGTCCTCGGCTTCACGTGACACACTCTAACAAAACTATTTTTGCTTCCGCCATAGATATTTGAACTACTCTTTGCAGGGGCAAACAGTAATTAAAAATACTGATTATAAGTCCTTTACCCAAAGATTACAGGAAAAATAATGGAACTCTTCAGTCAAGCGTGAGTCGGAAATAAGAAAGAAAAACAGTCTGTACGGAAGAAGTGTCGTAGAATGTATGGGCTTCCATACATTACGACATTTCTTTTTCCGTACGGGCTCTATTTCTGTGAACTAAACTTTATGTTATGAACGGAACCCTCAGGGCGCGAGTCTAATTCGCACTTGGCCAGTTTTTATTTTTTTCAAGCTTGGAAACGATAATGGATAGTTTCTCTTACTAACAGGACAGGGGTATGAGGCAGTTTTATACTTACACAAATCGCACTACGACAATCGCACAATTTGTTTTTATCTTAAACGCCGCCCGATAGCATGTCAGGCCATGCTCAATATAGGGTTCTGTAGTTTCCGGTTCGTAACAATAGGCCCACAAAAAACGTCAGTTATAAAAGCCAAAGTACTAAATAAATATTTTTCATTTAATTTATTTAATTACAGGACAGGGATATAATATAAGGCAGTTTTATAGTAGTTTTCTATAAATCGCACCCCGACAACGCACGATTTTTCCAATCTTAATAGGCCATTCTCAATGTATTGTTATGGTTCTGCAGTTTTCGGCTCGTAAAAATACACCCACAAAAAAGGTCGGTTTTTATAAGACATTTTGCGTCACTTAAGTCCTTTTAATTTCAACCTGTTATTATAAATATTATAAAACATTACTTATTTCGAAAACTATTGCTTTTATTGAAAATTTGTTTTAGGAAACCCATTCATTTGTAAAGACCTTTCACCCCCTTAAAACCAAAAAGTTTGTATATTTATTTCCGTACATGTTGACCAGAAATGAAATGAACCTGCTAGTGAAGTTTTTATCAAAATCAGTTCAGCCGTTTTCACGCGGCCAAATAAACAGACAAACAGACAAAAATTCTTAAAACTGTTCGATCGTGTTCTGTTATCGATTTTAAGTATCCCTAGTCACATTTTTTTTAATATCTTCCATGTACAGACTTTCGACCCTCTTCAGCTTTATTATGTATGTATGTATCACTTTATTGCACATAAACAAGTAGGTATAACATAAAAACAACAGTAACATATATAAAAGATATGCACAAAGGCGAGCTTATCCCTGCTAGGGATCTCTTCCAGCCAACCCATGAGAAAATGAGAAAGGATTAAATACAAATTTTTAACAGCCTCCTAGCCCAGTCGGTAGTGTACCTGCCTACGAAGCAGGTGGTCCCGGGTTCGAATCCTGGTCAGGGCATTTGTTTGTGTGTTTATCACAGATATTTGTTCCTGAGTTATGGATGTTTTCTATGTATTTAAGTATTTATCCATATTTATCTATTATATGTATATCGTCGTCTAGTACCCATAACACAAGCCTTATTGAGCTTACTGTGGGCCTAGGTCGATTTGTGTAAGATTGTCCTATAATATTTATTATTATAAATGGTGAAAGACAAACTATGCACAAAAGATACCAATAAAAAGTTCCATTATTATATGTATAGATGATGGCCTGCCCACGAGCTACGTCTTTCTTGCTTGTCTAAAATTGACATTTTGCAATAAGGTTCTACCACGACCCAATGAAACTATACATGTATGCGTGATTAGTTGATTACATTTAATACTGGTTTACTGCACGACATATTTAATTATATGTATATAATTCCGACGAAACAAGAATACGACGAATCAGGAATCCGACGAAACAGGAATCCGACGAAACAGGAATACGGCGAATCAGGAACAAACCGTTTCATCCCCTAGAGGGTTGATTTTCGAGATAAAAACTATCCTATATTGTTTACCGCGACTCAATCTATATAATATGTAGTTTCATTTCAATCGTCTGTTGAGCGGTTAATAATTCGCCATACAAACTACCAACATGTTTTCTACCCCTCTAAGATTGATTTTCGGCTTAAAAAATATTCTATATTGTTTCCTGGGACTCAAACTATATCCACAACAAAATTATCTAAATCGGTTCGCGGTAAAAAAATCTCCATACAAACCTCCAACCCCCATTTCACCCCCTTAAAGATTGATTTTCGAGATAAAAACTGTCTCATGTCGTGTCCCGGTACACAAACTATCTCTATACCAAGTTTCATCTAAATTGGTTCAACGTTTAAAAATTCCCCATACAAACTATCAACCCCCATTTCACCCCCTTAAGTGTTGATTTCGTAATCAGCGACCCGATAAACCATAGAAACAATACCCATGTTGATATTTAAAATTTGTCACCACATTTCCCCCTTATGGGGTGAATTCTCAAAAAAGCTGAAACACTTGTTTTCTCATTTATCGTTAGCAATACTCCTGTAAAGTTTCGAATAAAATAGTTGAACTAATCTCGTTTCCCATACAAACTTTGAACCCCATTTCCCCCCTTAGGAGGTAAATTTTTAAAAATTATTTCTAAGTGCATCCTTATGCCTTATAAAGAGCCTACGTACCACATTTGGAATCTCTAGAACCAGCGGTTTGGGCTGTGCGTTGATATGTCAGTCAGTTTCTTCTTTTATATATTTAGAAGAAGATTGCAATTTGGCACAAATACTTTCAAGCATTTTCATGTCCACAATATTAAATTTCAAAATCGATACCATTTTCTTAATTAACGTCCCAAAAAATCACAAAAACGACACCCATATGGATATTTAGACATTTCAACCCCATTGTACCCTAACAGGGGAGATGGTATTTCACGTCCGCCACGTTGGATTTTAAAATCGTTGTTGTTTTCGTAATCAACGACCCGATAAACCATAGAAACCATACCCATGTTGATTTTCAGACTTTTTGACCACATTTCCCCCTTTTAGGGGTTGAATTCTCAAAAAAGCTGCAACACGTATTTACTCATTTATTATTAGGAATACTTCTGTGAAGTTTCGAATAAAATAGACTAACTAATCTTGTTTCCCCATACAAACTTTGGACCCCCATTTCACCCCCTTAGGGGATGAATTTTGAAAAATCCTTTCTTAGCGCACCCCTAGACCTTATAAGGAACCTACGTGCCAAATTTGGAATCTCTAGAACCAGCGGGTTGGACTGTGCGTTGATAGATCACTATGTCAGTCAGTCAGTCAGTCACCTTTGAGTTATATATATATACAGATAGATTACTTTGGCCGTTTTAAATTGAGCAGGAAATATTCCATCAATAATGCCCGCATTGAAAATTTCACACAGCGGTATACACAGAACTTCAATGTTGTGTTTGATTAATTTGGTACTTGTTGTAGGGGATATGACTAGGATTATAAAATAAACCAGTACTTTACCAGTATTTACACTTGTATTCGTTTGTTACAAGGTTTAAATATGAATAAATTACACTATGTGACAATAATATTTTCAAGACGTCTTTACAACAATCTGGTCAAGATCTGAATGGCGACCGCAGCTGTATACCCGTCATTTTATAACATCAAAAATGGCGGGAACGAGCAACAAGGAATAGTCAATTGACAGTCAGTCAGTTTATCCTTACAAGTTAAAGTATTTATCAATAATAATGCTTACAGCTCGGCCATCCTATTCGAGGCGAGACCCTTCGCCAAAACTTAATGAAATAATAGCTCAAATAAAATAATTTACGGATCAATTCTGACAATAAAAAGGTAATGAATTCAAACTGTTTAAATACCCATATTATAACATAATTAGAGTTTTAGATCTTAACAAATCGGATTTAATACATTTTCTCTTGTAATAATTTAATGAAATAATGTTTTATATTACTTATGTTCATGTCAACCTTTGACAATCATTTTCACATCATTGTAGTATATTATTATAAATGGTTACACAATGTAAAATGAACTATATCGATAATAAAGTATAGAACGATCGATAAGAGAGATAATAATAATAGCTCAAATAAAATATATTTACGGATCAATTCTGACAATAAAAGGTAATGAATACAAACTGTTTAAATACCCATATTAATAACATAATTAGAGTTTTGAATCTCAATACATCAGGTTTAATACATTTTCTCTTGTAATAAGTTAATGAAATAATGTTTTTATATTACTCATGGTCATGTCAACTCTTGACTATCAGTTTCACATCATTGTAGTATATTATTATAAATGATTATACAATGTAAAATTAACTATCATCGATAATAAAGTATAGAAGTTCACAAGAAGTTCACAAAGAGTTGATTACTCATTATCTTTATGATTAAGTTGGCCTTTGTACATAAGTGCTCATTGTAAAAGTAGTACAAGTTTATTTCATTCAGTGCAAACGATAAAGGAAATAAATGATTATTCTATCGACTTCTTAACTTCATAATATTATTGCTTATCGACTTCATAATATTTAATTATTAGGACTTTATCATCAAGTTTCAGTATTACGAATAAGATATATCATAACAGTTAAAATTATTGAATAGTAATGGAGTTTGATATATCAATACAGCAAAGCTCAAAATAATAATTATTCTTCATAATATTTAATTAACATGACTTTATCATCAAGCTTAAGTAATACCAATAAGGTGTAACACAGTCGTTAAAATGATTGAATTCTTACCTAACATGATATTTAATTAAGATGACTTCATCATCAAGGTTAAATAATAACAATAGTCATTAAGTTTGATACATTTATATACAGCAGCAAAGATCAAACCAATAGTTAATTTGTAAGCGCAATTATTGTTTACGTTATTGAATAAAATATTATCAGACTCTTTAATGCATTTGAAAATTCAAATTAGAAGGAAACTTTATAATATAAAATACATACAAATACCATAATACTTATCACTTTCACATGAATATCGCACAACACCACATGTATAACCACATGATTGATTCAGACCAATTTTATTAACACTCACAACGTAGTTGAATACATAACGCCAGCGGAGAGTCGTGCAGAGTGGCGTAGCGTTCTGAACCACACCACTACACATGCCGTGACGGCCATTATCATTCTTTCGAGAGCGTAGCGTCAGAGAAGATGTAGGTGAAGATGATGCCTTTCTCGAGGAAGAAGAATATCATAACCCTAGCCATCTCACTTTGGCGCTCCTGGGTCGGAAGTGTTCTAAACCCCGACCCTCTCACCTGGGCACTCCTGGGTGGTAAAGAAATACCAAACCCTGGCCCTTTCACCTGGACGCTCCTGGGTCATCAGTCTGAAACTTGTAACACTTTCTTTAGAAACGTGAATAATTTAGTCTTGTTATTTTCAACATATACACATTTCAACATGTGTGATTACCTAAATATTATAATGACAATTACGTAATTGTTTATTTACGTTTTAAAAGTATTAATTTAAGAATTAAATATTATATTACCTATTTATTAAGTATTGCAAGAAATAAATGATTATTATGGAGTAAGTAACTTTTGTTCGATTAAAGTTTGCTAATATATAACTTGACGCGTTAAGAAAAGAGTAACATTTTGGATTAAAATATATTTTTTCCAAGCGCGGAGTTGTTTTAATTTATTTTAATTTGGTTTCATTTATTTTAAGTTGAACTTCGAAGTGTTCTACTGTGGTTAGTTATCTAATAAGTATAGTGATATACGTTTTAATGTTATCTACCGTTAATTGTCTAAAAGTACAATAAGGCAATGTTAATGTAACGCAAACTTATTTTTTTGTAAGTATATTATTGACTTTGATTTTTAAAACATATAGGCATCAGCCGCGCTAAGATATATTTTTTTTACAAGTTTATTAATCATAATTTAATTATCATATTTGTATCGATGTTTCAATTAATTGATTAATATGATCTTGTATTTCTGGATTCGTAACATTATCGAATGTGATAATAAATCAGTCTTAGTGGTCTGGTACTATGAACTTTGATATATTTTCAATTAATTAATTAAAATGATCTCGTATTGCTGGATTCCAAACATTATCCAATGTGATAATAAATCAGTCTTAGTGGTCTGGTACTATGAACTTAGATATATATGTGAAATACTTATATTATAATAATAAATAACTTGTTTAGTAGCGATGAAAGCAAGCTAAACATACTGTCGTCATTATCCTATTTTTACTAGAAAAATCAGGGCCTTAACCAATGAATCGAAAAATAAAATAATTACTGAAATAGTTTCACCAATAATTAACTAATGTAAATAAGCAGTACTAAGTATGTGGTTTTGCAAAGTTTTTATTATGCAAGTTCCTTACGAACCTCAATTTGCACTCTGCAGTAGTCGCAGAAAGTTAAAACTGGATACATGAATTTAACAAACCTAATTTTGCCCTTTTGTCACTGACCTCAGGAGGACATAACATGATAACGAATAATATTAACTATAATGTTTAATTCCTTTATTTATTTCTCTTATGTTTATTATTGTTACTATATTATTTTAACTAACTGTACGGATAATATTAAATATGATGTTTAATTCCTTTAATTTCTCTTCTTATGTTTATTATAGTTACTATATTCTTTTAACTAACTGTTTGTTTAGCTCAGTATACTAAATTCAAAAAGATTCCTAAAATGTACTTTTCCGAGATGCATTCACCCATTTAGTAAAAGGGATTTGCCTGTTACCCAGCTTTCATGTTAAATGTCGTCAAAGTTTACTATTAGGTTAAATGTAGGTAGATAATTCATAGAAATAGGTATTGCACTTCATTAAATTAAAATTCTCAAACTGCATAAACGATTAAATTAACGTCTGATATTTGTTAGGCATACATACAAAATATTACAATGATAATTGATGAGCTTTTATAATAAAATAGTAAATGTAATTAGAGACCACTGAAACCACTTTTTTGACGTCTTATTTGATTTGATTATCTGTGATTTATTTCATTTGAGTTGTCCATACTTTACATGACTGCAGATAAAAGTATTGGCGTTTTACGTACACGTACAGCCAAGCTCTTAAATATATGATGATGTATATCGTACATTTACATAATCGCATGATATTCAATGATATTCAAAGTTTATTGATTACTTTCCCTAAAAGTGATAAAAATATTGCTAGGTATATTACGGTAAAACTGAATGAGAGTTTCGCACATTATTCACGTGCGTTGCGCAGGTACTTGATTTAAGTAGGTCTGATTCGAAGTACCGCACGTTTATCCACGCGCGTTTCATAGATACTAGATTATTAAGGTAGGTTTGAATAAAAGTCCCGCACGTTCATCCACGTGCTTCACATAAGTAGGTTATATAGGTAAATAGATCTATTTAGGTAGGCCTGAAAAAAAAGGTCTGACATGTTCGTTCATGTTTGTTGCATTAACCCCACCATATGCGTGGTCCACTTCATACGTGTCACCTCAAACATTTGGCTTTACATAAGAATCATATAAGTTTTTATTCTGCATTTGACTCTACATGTCATTTTTCGTCTCTACACGTTGAGTCTACATCGACTCCAAATGTGACTTGTTATTTCGACACTATACGTAACTTTATATTTCGACACTATACGTAACTTTATATTTCGACACTATACGTAACTTTATATTTCGACACTATACGTGACTACTGATCGACTCTACATATCGACTCTACATATCGGCTCTATATATCGACTCTACATATCGACTATACATATCGACTCTACATATTGACTCTACATATTGACTCTACATATCGACTCTACATATCGACTCTACATATCGACTCTACATATCGACTCTACATATCGACTCTACATATCGACTCTACATATAGACTACATATCGACTCTACATATTGACTCTACATATCGACTCGACATATTGACTCTACATATCGACTCTACATATCGAAACACAATCAAAACGTATTGTGAATTCAAGTACTCGTGGTCTCTATCTGTTAAATACAGGTATTGTTTGAATTAACGTTTAAATTAATTATCAAAAATAAATGTTATAAAGATTATACTCGACATACTAGTTATTATATTCAGGCAACTTCAGTTTTATTTATTCGCGTTTGACTATCATTGGCATTTATTCGCGTTTTGACTATCATTGGCGTATTCTTATCACTCTATGATTAAATAATAACTCTCCTTTCTTTTGAGAGTTGTGTAAAAAGGGAATGATTCAGTTCGTAAATTTCTAAGCAATACTTTGCTCATTAGTCATTAGTGATTATATCATTTGAATAGATCGTCAAATCATCATGTCACGTTCATTTTCCATCAACTTCCTCCGTAATTAAAATCGGTAATATCCTTCACTATCTAATCAATTGCCATCTAAACCTTTATCAGGCAAAAATAATAGAGATCAATTGACATTATAAGTGATTATATTATTTATGATCATATACCTCGATAAAACAGAATACACACATGGGATTATACGCGTGGTAATATGCCGACGACATACACGAGATTAACAAATCTCGACTAGGCTCTTGTTCTTATTTTGTATATAAACAGACATGTGAATAGTTAATGTACCCATTTAACTTAACTATTGTGATTTAATCATTAACTTTATTTATTGGGTTGAATACAATAAGGAAGTAAAGAACTCAAAAATACTTCGGTCATTTACCACAGCGAGACTAATATAAGTATAAAAGGTAATTACTATGAACTTTATAGGTATAGTACCGTTTATTAAGACGAAATATGTATGGTATATAACTTGTACTTAGCCAAAGCTATACAGGCCATTTATTAATTATTGTAAATTATACTTTCTTTTCTTTACACACTTTATTTAATCACCTTGGTTCATACCTCTGAAATTGATTTATACTAAATCCGAGTTAATACCAGTCCAGTCTTAAGCTGTTACTTAGCTGTGGCGTGAACGATCACGTTAACTTGAAAACTTTACACTTTTATGTATATCCAAACGCACTTGGTATTAATTGACATTTAGCCATAATTATTTTTAACGACAATAATGGTTCACGAGAAGTAATAGTTATTATAAACATTTTAATAATATGGAGTGATAAATAAGCGTGAACCACTTAGAGACATTATATGAACACACTACAGGCGTTAAGGAGTTTCTAATAAATTATTGTTTCATTTTAATCATATTCATAAAGCATATTAATTTCATTACTGAATATTCCGTTGTCGAAACAATATTATATTTGTTTGTGGTAATAATGGAAAAGGAATGTAAATTACCTTTTCCTAAGATTTATTATTATTTTCAACTTGTGTACAAATTTACTTATTAGAAAGAGATACAAAGTATTTTGAATGCAGCCTGCTTATGGCATGATATTCGTAATATTCGTAAAATTGTTTTGAAATAATATGCGCTTTCCAAAAAGGGCTTCATAATTGCATTTTTAAATAATATCGTAAGCCATCGAAAAAATTAATTTACTTTATATGAAATAATTAATTTAAAATTATTCCCCGCAAATCTTCGAACATAAATTACCGGGTAGTATTTTAAAAGATTAATTTGACTACTGCAAAATATAAGCAGTATATATTTACCATTGAGACATACTGTAGGCGAATTATACGGTTATAATAATACCAACGTTATTTTATTCAAAATTTAAGCGAATATCAAACTATACTTATTGAATTGAAGGTTAGGTCATAAAAGTTGATTTTAAATAACAGAACATATTTTTATGGATTGTGAAGTTATCTTCATTAGGAATGAAGACAAAAATATCTGACTTACTAATCTCTCTGATAATTAATTATATAACAACATAACAAACATCTCCATCTAACATGTGCATATCCAAAAGAGCAACCTTTGGCAAAATGTCCATGTAAGACTAACCATATAATCCTCCGGACTTACTCCGTTACGGAAAATACAGTTTACCTTCAATTATCAATAAACATACCATCTAACATGTGCATATCCAAAAGAGTAACCTTTGGCAAAATGACCATGTTAAACTAACCATATAAACCTCCGGACTTACTCCGTTACGGAAAATATAGTTTCACCAATCAATCTAATTTATTATTAAAAAAAAAAATGAAAACCTTACGTTTTTGTGCGGCGTGGCAAAAATCCTGTCGATTTTTGTTAGATCCCACTGCTGAGTTGTAGGGGATATGACTAGGATTATAAAATAAACCAGTACTTTACCAGTATTTACTGTATTCGTTTGTTACAAGGTTTAAATATGAATAAATTACACTATGTGACAATAATATTTTCAAGACGTCTTTACAACAATCTGGTCAAGATCTGAATGGCGACCGCAGCTGTATACCCGTCATTTTATAACATCAAAAATGGCGGGAACGAGCAACAAGGAATAGTCAATTGACAGTCTTTTAAGATGATGCTAAATAAAAAGTAGTTATCCTTACAAGTTAAAGTATTTATCAATAATAATGCTTACATTATGTCATCTGGACCACAGGAATTCGTATTTTTTAGAGACAATACTATTTTTATTATTTCAAACTTATCAATACCTAGTCGGTTACTAAGTTCTGTTACTAGAGTTTTCACTAAATAAATAGTAATAGGTAGTAACATTTTAATTATTTATGAACATAATTTAAAAGCTTATTTAATAGTCAATAGATTGTAATATATTGAATTGAAAATTATTGTCGCAGTTTTTCAGAATTCTTTATTTATAACACTCGGTAAAAGGCGTGAAACATATACGTCAAAATTACACTCCTTGTTCATGTTGATTTTAAATCCTATTTATTTTAAATCACGTTTAAGACGCATCAGTCTTGCACAACTCGGTAGCTATATTCTTTAGCTTCAATTTGGTATATGTATAGTTCACGTGGGTCTATCTGATAAAATACTACCTATAGACTATACGTTGCAAGTCTGCTTGTTCCATAGCAGTCTAAATCTATGTATTTTGTGCAAAACTTAAAAATAGGCAATGTTTCAAATAGGAATATCTGTGTGATAAAATCGCAAGAAAATTAAATGGTGGTCACACAATTACCTCTAATATACAGGTTTCTTACAAACAAGCAATGGAACCTTCAAAACAAAGGTGCAATATTCATTTGATGCACTTTTGTAAAGTGTAATTTTCTTAAATTTACCGCGTGTTTGCGTCTTCAGGCAATCTTGTGCTTTACAAAGAATTTCAATAAATTTCCCATCTGATTTGTATATTATTATACCATATTATGTTCATTAGAAATTAGGCTAATAAATAATTACTTTTTCACACCACCTGCTCGACAATGCCAAATTATATATCATGGAAACCTCACCGAAAGCAAATCATTATAGCCCTTGGCTTTAGCCGGGTTATAATGTTGTACTAAATCTCATTATAACCCGCTGGTTAATAATGTGAATTCACTTCCCATAGCTCTTATTGTTATGTGCTTAAAGTCTAATTTCGTAAAGTCCGCACGGTGCATAGCCCCGCGACGCCAGCCGGGGCCCGCGCCGCCGTGTCGAGCTGATTTGAAAATCGAATTTATTCGGAAAATCGTGCTGGCCACCTCAATTTTAAATACCTAAAACAAATTCCGCGAGTGTCATAAGACGCTGCAGTATACGGAGTAAAACTGCAGGTTCTATAAAAATAGAAGATAAAATTAGAATAAAATGGACTAATGTATCAAGAATCAATTTTTAGGGTTCCGTAGCCAAATGGCAAAAAATGGAACCCTTATTGATTCGTCACGTCTGTCTGTATGTCTATCCGTCCGTATGTCACAGCCATTTTACTCGGAAACTATACGACGTATCTGAATAAAATTTACACATAAGGTATATTTTGTATGCCGCTACTCAGTTATGTAGTTAAATTTGAAAAAAAAAATTTTTAGGGGGGGGCGCTCCATACATGTAACAAAATTTTTATTTTTTATATTTTTGACTAAATATCAACATGTGACACATAAATCGATAGGTCTTTAAAAATAACACTGAGGTTTTTTGACCATTTTGTGATTAAGTGAATATTTTCTGAAATAATCGCTTCGAAAGTCAGAAAAATTGTGCCCCCCCCCTGTAACTTTTGAACCGTAAGTCCAAAAAAATATGAAAAAAATTGAGGAGATGCGCCTTATCATATACTTTCTAAGAAAATTTTTTTGAACATATTGGTTTAGCCATTTTTGAGTTATCTCCAAAAAACTTTTTCCATAGTCATCAGATACGACCTTTGGTATTAGTTTGGTTCTTATTCCATTGAAGGTACGGAATCCTGCTATGTGTGGTCCGACACGCACTTGGCCGGTTTTTACTTTTGATTTACTTTAATAAAAATCCGTTTCTAGTAGCCTTAGCTATTTTATTGTCTCGCAAGAGGTGAGAAAAGTAGAGTATACTCCTCGGGGATAAAGCTGTTTTTGTCACGGGCGCGCTTGAACCCCTCACTGCACTCAGGACTCAGTCTTAATTCCCTCGCTTCGCTCGGGAATTAACTCATAACCCCCTCGCTGCGCTCGGGAGTAAAATCTGGAGTCCTTCGTTACCTTCAGGATTCAATATTGCGCTCGTGACATAAAACAGTGCTTTATCCCCTTGGTGTACAATCTACTATAAATTTTTATTTAAAACTTTATTTTAAATTTTATCAGTCAGAAATCTGGTAACAGAACTTAGTAACTAACTAGGTAGGTGACATGAAAATTGATCCAGTATTATTAATGGTTTTTTTTTTAATAGTTTCATATGTTCAGTACTATTATCCACATCGATATCTGAAACCTTACCAGCGCTTATAAAGTACTCGTTAAAAATGTTGGCTACTCTTCTGGGATCATCTATTATCTCTCTATCAACCTGGAGTTGGATCTTACTATTATCGGAAATTAACTTCTTTTTTGTATTTTCATTCACAATTTTCCATATTGCTTTACTTTTACTTTGCCCTTTGAATCGTGTTTTTAATATGTAGGTTTTTTGCTGTAAAAACCAATTTCTTAAGTATGTTATTGTAGGATCTGTAAAAAAATCTAAGATGTTTGTCATGTCTAAATTTTCGCGTTGCCTACTAATAGTAAGGACCTTTTCCTTCTACAAGATACTTTAATTCCTCTTGTTAACCAAGAGTTATGCTGACTGCGCGATCTCACTTTTTTAAGAGGAAAATGCTTATCGATACAGTTGTTAATTACATTGTAGAACAATTGTAGTTTTCCTTCACATGTATTTTCTTCATATAAATCGGTCCAAGAATATTTTGCTAAATCTTTTTTGAATTTATCTAAAGAGACTTGAGAGTATATTCGTTTCAACTGTACTTTATCTTGTTGGACTGGCTGTATTAATTGGTCAAGAAAAATGACGATTTGAGCATCATGATCCGAAAAACTGCAGGGAACGACTTGGGCACTGTAATTATCATCCATATCTATAAATATATTATCTACTAAGGTTTTGAATTTTTATTGACGGTTAGTGTAATTAACGACGTCACGAAATCAATGCGAACTAACGTTAGTAAAAATTGATGGTTAGTGTAATTGATTAGTTACGGAATTAATCTTCAATCATATTGTTCAATTTTCAATTCTAATTGAAATTAACGGCCAACACTGCGTACAGCGGAGTTTTAGTACCTAATCGGGTCCCGTTTTTAACCTTTGGACACGGAACCCTAAAAACAATGAAAGTATTGCGGCAGGTAAGAGTTATTTACGCATACGTGATATGTATGTGTAACTATGTCGTAATTTTTTTTATTAATTGTTCAAGTATCATTATTGTTTTTCGTGTTATACACGGTGTTGCAATATGCAGATTCTTTACTTGCCGTTTTTCAGGACCAAGACCGTAGCCAGAATGTAACTGTACTTTTTAGGGTTCCGTAGCCAAAATGGCAAAAACGGAACCCTTATAGTTTCGTCATGTTCGTCTGTCCGTCCGTCCTTATGTCACAGCCATTTTATTCGGAAACTATAAGATAAGACGTATCTTAATAAAATTTACACATAAGGTATATTTTGTTTGTTATGTATAGAGGGCGGAGTACCGGTGGCAAATTTCACACTAAATGTATGGAGTCGCCTAAGTATTCTTATGATTAAATAAATAACGAATAAATGATTAATTTTGCATAATAATTTTTAGGAAATTATAGAAATTATCTTACGAGCATACAAATATAATGTAATATGTTGTTAATATCTATAATACATAATAATATGTTTTCTTATCAAAACATTATCATTAGGTACTAAATACTAGACTAAGAAGTTATACCTGCCAAACGATATATTATTTTCAAGACCATTCAATTACAATTGAGGACTGGAATTATGTGTTCGAGGTCCTCCTCACAATCTACACTTAAGTGCGTATCCATGTTATAAAATGAATGGACTATGGCCACATGCTCCTGGTTTTTCGGAGTGAATCGGTTTCTTAATTTATTGAAGATCCATTTATGAGTGGAAAACGATCGCTCTACATCTACCGATGTCATGGTTGCATGTTTAAGGACTTGTTTATAATTTTCCATTGTAATCATATTCCTTAATTCGTCAGCATCTGGGTTTCTATCTAGAACCAATTCGAGTTTATTTCGCACGGTTTCACTTCCTTGGAGGCTTAAAATACTCCTAACTATATCTTTTACCAGAAAACTTTCTTCTATCGGAATTTTAGTGCATTCTAATTTTTCTATCGATTCAGGTATAATTTCGTAACAATTTTTTATAAAGCTTAACTCGTTTTTTAAATTTTCATTTTCAAACAACTTCTGGGCTTTTCTAATGGCAATAGCTTCTTTACTGTTCAATTGCATCACAACATTTTTAATCACGTCAAAATGTCTATCGTAGTAAAACCTTGCATTTAACCAGGTGCCCCAACGAGTGATAATGGGTTCCGGCGGTAAAGGCACATTCTGCGCATGGTCCCTGAAAAATCGGACGCGGTGTGGTGATTTTAAAAAAATCTTCTTGACATTAGATATTAAAGAATTGACCAATTTATGTTCAGATCTTATCTGCTCCGCGACTCTGTGTAGTCCATGAGCGAAACAAGTTACGTGTCGTACTTTAGTGTACTTTTTCTTCAAAATCTTGCCGGCAGCAAGCATGTACGCTGCGCTATCCGAACAGAATATTAAAAATTTGTTCATATTATCTGTAAAATTATCCTCCCACAAAAAATTCAAGCTTTCGTCAACCACCGCTGCAATTGAGTTCGCGTTTACAGTACTAACGACTTTACACGCTAACAAATATGGCCTTTGTAAAGCATCATCAAGTGATTTTATAATTACATTTACTACGCAATTACCGAAATTATCAAGAGTCTCATCCACCGCAAGCCATAAATTGGAATCGAAAAATGTATTTCGTATTTGCTTGACGGTCGCATTGTATATTCTGGTAAGATAGTATTTTCTCAAAACACTTTCTTCTGGAAGTTTTACGCCTTTATCTAAGTATTTTCCAAAGAACTTTTTAAATTCTGGATGGTTAACTCTTTTTCATGGGATGTTACACGCTATAAGGAAAACGCATAAATCATAGGCAAAGGTGCCATTTTGGTTTCCACAGTTAATTTGGTGTTGTTTACTGTTAACGTGTTTTTCGACATTATATTTTTTCAACTGCTTTAAATCCACTGAGCAAGAAATACAGTGAATGCTACATTCTTCTTCATTATATATAAGATTTTCGTACGGTTCTATCATCCGCAGAATTGTTGCTTCACATTATTCATCTTGATATTTTTCGGTTTTAAATATTTAGCCGACGCAATAATAATTCAGATAATATGGATGTAAAGCAGCTGTCTAAATTGACAATGTCAAATAATTAGTTTCTAAATGTCTCATAAATTTGTAAATTAGTAACTTTTTGAAAAGAAAGGTTGCATATGGTAAAAAATATTATATCGATAAATGGTGACTTTGTTAAAAGAAATTGAAAAATAACCCGAAACATTTACGACATAACATATAGGTGTTCCTAAAATCGATTTATGAAAATAAATGTTAAGTACTTACTTCCAATTTACGAGTAGGTACCATACTAAGCACATTAGGTAAATGAATAATTTTATTATTCAAGCCTAAAATAATAATTATAAAAACGACTCCATACCTTTTGTGTGAAATTTGCCACCGGTACTCCGCCCTCTAGTTATGTAGTTAAATTGCAGAAAATGATATTTTTGGGGCGGCGCGGCGCTCCATACATCTAACTCAATTTAAAAAATATATATATTTAACTAAATATCAGCATGTGGCATATCAATCTATAGGTCTTTAAAAAAAAACATTTGAGGTTTTTTTAAACATTTTGCGATTAAGTGAATATTTTCTGAAATAATCGCTTCGAAAGTCAGAAAAATTGTGTCCCCCTCTGTAACTTTTGAACCGTAAGTCCAAAAAATATGAAAATAATTGAGAAGATGCACCTTATCAAATCTACAAAAATTGTTTTGAATATTATCGATTCAGTCATTTTTGAGTTATCTCCAAAAAACTTCTTCCTTAGGCATCAGATACGACCTTTTGGTATTACTTTGGTTCTTATTCCATTGATGGTACGGAAACGGAACCCTCCATTATGCGTGGTCCGACACGCACTTGGCCGGTTTTCTTTTTAATCTGTAAATACTGATACTCATTAAATAAAATATCAGGGAAGAATTCCAAAGATTACTCTATACCACAGATTATACTTCTAGACTCAGGATCATCTCAGGATCTAGTAGCTGCCCATATCCAACCCAATTAAAAATCCTTTAATACATTTTTACTATTACTACTAGTACTTTGTAGTAGATTAAGTAACTCTACAAAATGATATGTGCAAAATATTTGCAAATTGCTAAAATATCAGGATGAAATTAAATATTTATTTAAGGTAAAATTAAATACTAACAAAACAATGATTTAATTTATGATCTCTATTTACATTCACAAGTATGAATTATATTTTGAAACAGGTTAAACTACAGTTTCTTCCACTGATTTATGCTGCAGCACCCACCAGTCGCTGCTCACGTTTTCTCAGGCGGCGCTCACGCTCGAATTCTTTCATGCGTAGAACATAGCTGCAATAGAAATAACAAATGAATGCTACATTTAACTATTCAACAATGCATTAACCTAGGGGTTTCCAGGCTGTGAAGGGCACCAAGTACAGAGGGGCACCATGAGGCAATCCTCCTCACCATACTATATCTATTTTAGTGCCGCGGACTAAATAAGATTGGGGACCCCTGCATTAACTAATGTTGTTAAAGATAATATTAAGTAAAAGTAAAGGTGCTTATCAACATGGCAAAAAAAGATAAGTACTTTATGCTAAGTTCTGAACAGAAATCTTTTCCACTATTGTTTTGGAAGAAATATGTGAGAGAAACAACTTAACAATACTTTTGTTGCTAGTTGAACTCTTCTTCATTTGATATATACTCTTTAACACATTCTTTGCCACCCAGCTAAACAAGACATCCGCGCCAGGCCACAACAATTTCGTCATATAAAGCTGTAATACCACAATCCCGATTATTGGGTCGTCCGGCCTGGGCACGAAATCATAAAATACCCGATAATCAGGTTTTCGGCACTGAATGTGTTAATTCGTGCAAAAGAATAAGATACTAGACAGAATTTTCCATTATTATTTCAGGCAAACAAATTAAGTTATGTTATCCTAGTTGTGAAAAGTATAGAAACTTGGCAAAAAGGAAAGCCAACCGTCAATGATGGGAAAAGGCCATGGAGAAGAAGCAAAATTTCAGACAGATCAATTGCATAATCAAAAATGCATCGAGGATGGAGGTAAGTAAATAAAACCAATTTTTTTGGACAGACATCTGAATGGTGACAAGATTTGCAAGTTTATGCTATCTTGCAGGGGAAAATAAATAGCATGACTCCAATACTTACTCTTGTTGTTCACAGTTCAGATAATTATGTTTTTCATGGGCACACTTGTAAAGCAATGGCATCTTATTGTATCTGCATACTTGGTATTCTAGCAAATGGTGGGCGCAGTAGTCGCGGAATTTCGGTGGGATTCTAGCTGAGACGAGATCCTCGTCCTTCGCTACCATTTCTGTAAAATTTACAAAAATATGGTTGATTGTACAAAGTTGATGGTTCATAACCTGAAGAAAAACAAATTATATAATAGGCACTAACAACTTGTACTAAATCAAAACAAAGGATTGATAGGCTTTTATAAGTAAACTGGTGGGTGGAATCTAGCGAATTTAATTATCTTATTGGGGTTTATCGGTAGAATACCTCGTTGTTTTCGTTGAAACGTAAAACCACTTTGCGTATTGAAGGTAGGCTTGTCGTCCATCACGAGCCCCACATCGCGAGCGTTTAATGAGCCCATGATCTGACCCATTTTTACAGTTTAGCCAGAACTGGTATTCAGTTCAGTAACACTCGAAACCAATAAATAAAAGGGATTTTGTGTGATCGAGTAGTTACTGTTCGATACCCTCGGATTCGTAATGTAAATGTCAAATTGTCAATGACATGACAATGACAGCATGGAGTTGTATTTTTTAATGCAAAACGTTTCATTTCACGTAGTACAAAGTAAGAATCACTACTAAATATTTCTATAATTTCTATGATTGGTATGATATTATACCATACTTAAACAGTTAAATATAATATGCAATAATATTTATTATAATCTTATATTTAACAGAAACAATTTCTTAAACAAAACTACAGTCACTTTTATTAAGTTGTAATGCGGTAGAACGACAAAAAAAATCAGACCCCCGCAGAGACCGTTAAACAGTAGATTGGCAGAAAACTCTGCACTAAATTTAATTTGGACTCCTATATTACAAATTGTAGGTAGTAAATAGAAATGGATACTATAACAAGGTTTAAGAAACATGATTTACATATTTTAAAAACCATCGGAAAGGGCACTTATGGGTAAGTAATTCCTTTGAACATGTGTCTTAAAGCCCTGTTACACTTTACTTTTTTTAGTATCCTAACTAGCATCCTAATTTGTTTTCATAGTAAATTTATATGCTAAATGCGGTTACACTTGACTAAATCGTTTAGGAAGCTAACTAGGACAAATGTGACAAGGCTTTTATCCAGGCGTTCCCAAACTTTTTTTAGGCACGCCCCCCTGTTGCCTAAAATGAAATTTCCACGCCCCCCTTCGCATCGATGCAAGGAAACAGAAGTAAATGGTCTTGCTAGCCCTGCTCAAATTTCGTCCCTAGGCTCCGCGCCCCCCACTTTGAAAACTCCTGCCTTAACAGCTCCTTTAACTTTTCTCAAGTACACTAATCATATGACATTTTCAGGAACGTATTTTTATGTGAAAGACGTGATATCAATTTGGCGACAATAGTGAAAGATATACAATTAAATATAAAGATACAAGACCACAAGAAAGTAAGTCTTGTCACCATTTTTATTTTTATGTATGTTTTAGTACATTACATCAAGTGTATGTAACCCAATTTTTTTTTTCAGGATATTGAAAATGAAGTAGATATTTTATCAGCGATGAACCATCCCAATATAATTAAGTTTTATGATTGCTATTACACCGACCGGCATGTGATGATATCCATGGAGTATGCCACTGGTGGTAACTTGGCAGAATGCATGTACCACCGCTATCCAAAATTAATAAAACAACAGGTACGAGTAGGGGGGCGATTTTTGACAAACGAGCGCTTGAATTGAAGGAATTTAAACTCGAATATATTCGCCCATAAAAGTTTGTCGTCATTATTTACGCATGAAATTAATAGTATAAATAATCATGATTTTAAATTACTATCGCTGTTATTTTTAAAACATCATTTATTCGTTTTATTCAGAGTTTTAAATGTCATATTCGAGCGCTCGGATACAAATAAGTGCCGTCTAGAGAGCAATTTGGGAAAATGAAACAAGTATGAGGGTGGAGTCATTAATTTTAACTTCTTGTCAGGCTGTCAGCACGATTCAAGGATTTTACTGCATGGCTCAGCGCCATCTAGCTAGCTATTTGGGCACTAACGAAAGTTGTAATGGGTCCATTATACCAAGAAAGATCTTAAACCGCGATTCAGGATTTTAATTACGCGGAACAGCGCCATCTAGCGTGACATTAGGTTATTAAACAAATTTGCACGAGTATGGTAAGGGGTCTAATGACCCCATACCATACAGACCCCTTACCATACTCGTGCAAATTTGTTTTGGCTAATGCCCAAGAAAAATCTTAATAGCGCGATTTAGGATGCTTGTTACATCTAACAGCGCAATCTACGACATATACGTGCTATTTGAGAACTAAATAAAATTGTTTAAATTGTATGAGTCTGGAGTCATTATGTCCAGAAAAATGTTAATAGCGCGACTCAGGGGTTTAATTACACGGTACAGCGCCATCTAGTGCAATATTTGGGTACTAAACAAAATTGTATTTTATTGTATGACAACAGCGTCATTATCCTACGAAAGGTCTTGATAGCGCGATTTAGGATTTTAGCTATATGAAACAGTGCCATCTAGTGTGCTTTTCGGAATTTTCGGATATAAAACCAAGACTAGCGTACCTAACATACTTACTTTACTCTTTGGACTTTAGCGTATTATCCCAAGAAATCTCTTGATGGAGTGACATACGAGTTTAGCCCGGTAATCGTATTATACTTTTTGTATTTATTTATTTCAGGAAATCATGTTTTACTTGTCACAAATCCTACTTGGAGTAAATTACATACACAGTCTGAATGTGATTCACAGAGATTTAAAAGCGGAGAATATTCTGTTGACAGGGAAACATGGAATTTTAGTGAAAATAGGTGACTTTGGGATTTCGAAAATGTTGGCTTCGTAAGTCGAGTTTCTTACTAAGTCGTATTTTATTCTACTTGCTAAGAGATGGCGTTACTAATACGTAACTTTGCTGACTTTGTTTTTAGAGCCAAGAAAACCTCAACAGTTATTGGTACACCCTATTATTTGGCTCCAGAGCTATGTGAAGGAAAACCCTATGACACCAAAAGCGACGTATGGGCCCTTGGATGTTTATTATACGAAATGTGCACACATAAAAGACCGTTTGAATCAGAGGTAAGTTATCAGGCATTTACAGGAGTCTCTGGCGGGAATTACACTTGTTTTTATCATTGGGACTAGGGCTTGCAATCCCGGTATTTTAAATAGTAATTTGTATAGAATTATCCGTATACTAGCCATAATATCCGGATAATGCAAGCCCTACTTGGGACGTACTAAAGCGAAGTTTCCAGTTTGTTCTACTAGATGGCGTTATATTGCAATAAAGGCGGAGTTTCCAATGTTGTACAGCTTTTTAAGAACATATTACCAGAGAAGTCTAAGAACGTTTTTAGGCTCCCAGTCTGAAGCGCAATAACTGATTAATATGCCTACATTATGCGGTAACTTCGGTTTGCTCTCGTTCAGATGGCGCTTCAGACTTGCCAGCCTCAAAACCTTCTTAGACCGTGCTCCTCTATTTAATACATACTCTGTAGGTAGCTATAGTATGCCCCAACCATATACAAGATATCTCTATACTCCGCTCAGCGCTTTGTTTCTTTGAAACCTAAGCTGCCAAAAAGAAGGGGTGCGGGAGTGGAACTCGCAACGGGCGTAAGAGAGAGTCAGACATTAATGTTTTCCATGGAGACGTACTATGTTTACTGTCACTTCCAAAATTAGTCTCTCACTATATAGAGTGAAATTACTTTGAGCGTGGCAGCGGGGGCCGCCCGGCTATGCGGGGTCTTAGGTTAATTAGTCTATAGCCTCAACCAAACTGGCGACCGAGGTTATATTACCATTTCTTTCACTCTTGCTGTGTTTTTTGTATGTGTGAAAAGTACGCTACTTTAACTTTATTTTTCAGACGCTAGTTGGCTTGGTGAAGGCGATAACGAGCGAGAGCGTTCACCCTATAGACTTAACGATATACGATCGAGGAGTCCAAGATCTGATCGACTCCATGCTATCCATTCTACCAACGAAGCGCCCATCGGTAAAGGAACTGATGGGTAGACAGGTCATTCTGCCTATGGTTTATATGGTTTTACTTGACGCTGGGAACGAGGAGTTACTTTATGACATTGCTAAGGAGTTCTAAAATTAACTGGTTTGGTTAGGTTTTTGACAACTCGTTTTATAAATGACGTAGCTTTTCAGGCTAATAATGAATTTTTATTTAATTAATGTATGTATGTCTAAATAGTGCGTGCAGGCTACGCTTAAAAATAAAGAATAATAAATCTCCTCAAGTAATATTTAGTAAACCTAATTAGTATGTGTAATGCAATGGATAATAATAATAAAACAATTTAATGACTTTAAAATTGATTTATTTAATAAAAACGTTTTGCTAATAAGAATGCGTGTATCTGTTCTTTCAGAAATAAGGTTTGTTGTGTAGTATCCACCTTAAAAGCAGTATTTGTAGTATGTTCTTATCAGCTTAACGGCACACAAGTATTCTTAATATAGTAAAGTAAAGGAATATTTTAGTATCTGTTCTTAAAACTAAAAACTTTAGGTTTCGCATCCTCACATGCCATTCAGGTCAGTTTCCATTTCTTCTTCATCTTCCTCTGAAATTAAAGAAAGTTATTATTAGTGTAAATTGCTAAATAGGAAGGTCTGACATTCTTATTTCTGTTTTGCTACAAAGTCTGATGGAGGTTTTCTCTTACATAGTCAAATTAATTTGAAAGCATGATTAGAACACATAGCGTGAGGTTTCCAGAAATAATTGTTATGATGATCATACAGTCATCTATATTTTTGCCTCTAAATGTTTATTAATACTTTAATTGAATGGAATTTGGTAATTCACAACTAATTAACGTTATATTGGATTGTCTTTGAAGCATGTTCCGGATTAAAATAAGGCGCTGACAGCAGTCATCCCTGTGATTAAAAATAAAAAGTATATCAGATGAATATTTTAAATGAGAATTCACAAATGATTTCAATTCACGAGGCACCATCCTTCACTCTCAGGACGTGTTCCATCATCCAGGAACCACATTGTGTTGATGGACTCCTGTGGAAATTGTTATTTTGTTTCATTCTTTTTATTTAGCAGCATTTGTATAAAAAAATATAATATATGAAATAAAACAATTAAAAACGGATTTTATCGCGTGTATTGAGTTTAAATTACATCCCGACGTTTCAAACACTTTACAGCGTTCGTGGTCAACGGGTCGACCCGTTGACCACGAACGCTGTAAAGTGTTTGAAACGTCGGGATGTAATTTAAACTCAATACACGCGATAAAATCCGTTTTTAATTGTTTTATTTCATGAATAACTATCGCGGCAACCGAAGACAATATTAAAATATAATATAACATTGAAATAAGAAAAATTGTCTTTAAAGGGTTTCTAATTCTCAGGGCGTATTTACAATAGACTAGATAGACTACGATATATAATAATTACAGATGGGTTATGCACGCTCTAAAAGTGAAGCACTTAGAGTGACTTCACACAATTGTGTCTATTTTTTGTGCGTATTATGTTAGAGCAGGGGTCGGCAACAGGCGGCCCGCGAAACGCTCACTTGCGGCCGCGAGCCTTTTACCAGAAGCCGTCGTTATTGACAACTGACAAAGTGGTACCTTTTGTCTGACAACGTGGTACCTTTTGTCTGAAAGAGTCACAAATTATCAACAAAGTGCGGCCAGTGTCAATTTCGTTAGCTACTATGTGGTCTTTGGCTGTTAAAAGGTCACCGATCCCTGTGTTAGAGTATAACACTTTCATAGTAAAATTATTGTAGATAGCTTGCTTACAGTATAGTGCAGTCAAAGTCAAAGAAAAAACCCTTCAAGTAAAATGTTATCTAGGATAGAAATTGAGCTGAATAGCTCAGCTAAATATTTACGTGAAGTTTTCGATCAAAAGGCACAACATTATTGCTTGTTAATAGGCGTGATTCCTAATCCCAATGAGGATTCATTGAAAACAAACACGAAAGTTATCTTTCGCTTGAAGAAAATCAATACAAAATATTGCAAATAATGTATATAAAATAGTTTTAATAGGTAGTAAAAGGAAGCTGTCTTACGCTGGCCATTTGTTGGCTGTGTTTGCAACGGTTTCTGCCCAGGAATCTGCCCAGACTGCAGCATTCTCGTGAGCTTCTCCACCTCTGCCAGGGATGAGGCGTTCTTGATGGCCTCTCGGATCTTGTGAATCTCTTGAGGGTTGAGATCTGTAATTAAATTATAAAAATAAACAATCAACGTGGAGACATGATTGAGACTTCCAAAACCTAAACGGCTATTACGACTGTCCAGAACTGACCGGCTTGTTCACTCGACATCTACACACGCGCAAGAGGACACAACTTTAAACTAACAACAATACATAATACAAATATCGGTAAAAATTTTATTGCGAATCGAATTGCAAAGACTTGGAACAAATTACCCTCCCAAGTTGTGAACTCCAACAGTGTTAATCAATTTAAAAATATACTTTACTAATGAATGATCAAAAGCAGTGAATTAGTGCTTAGTGCGCTATGATTTAGACATATCCGCGCGAGCTGCCTGTCTAAAACGTTACAATATAATAATATAATTTAAGACAGTTTATTTAAAATTTACAAACGGCCTCCTAGCCCAGTCAGTAGTGACACTGTCTACGAAGCAGGAGGTCCCGGGTTCGCATCCTGGTAAGGGCATTTATTTGTGTGTTTATCACAGATATTTGTACCTGAGTTATGGATGTTTTCTATGTATTTAAGTATTTATCAATATCTATCTATTATATATATCGTCATCTAGTACCCACAACACAAGCCTTATTGAGCTTACTGTGGGATTAGGTTGGTTTGTGTAAGATTGTCCTATAATATTTATTTATTTCCTTTTGAACGACAAGAACACCTAAAGGTGTCTGGGTTCTGGGTGCCCACAGCACCAAGACCACCTAGTGTTACGGCGCATGCTGTGAAAGCAACCTTCATACTTCCAAGTAAGGCTTATATTGACCCGCTTGCACCAGTGATCGTGGCGTGCGAGTGACTTTTTGTCTTGCCGTATGGCGTCCTAAGGGTTACACAAAGTAAATAGTATTTCATTTCTCTCTCTCCAATTCTCCAAATGAATGATTCATATCATTTTAGAAAGCAGTTCTCTAGAAAATACATACATACACCCAATGCAGATTGTCACCAATAATTCGAAGTACAGAAGAAGCAATCCCAATAAGGTCTGGCTTCCCCCTTGGGTTGAAAGGTCAGATGGCAATGCTTTCGTAAAAACCAGAGACTATACAGATAAGACAGCCACAGTCTAAGAACGTTCAAGGCTGAAGCGCCATCTGAACCAGACCAACCAAAGCTGCCATATAATGTAGGGCAGAATTCTCTGTCCGTCAGCGCCATATATCAGTAATTGATAGCGTTACTATTATTACGGTATTACTACAGAAACTTTGGGTTGGTCTCGTTCAGATGGTCGTCCTCAACATGTTCTTTAACTGTGGCTGTCTGTCTGTGGTAAAAACTAATGTTTACGTCAATTCTTGGTATAAGGTTGACAAGCAGACCTCAGGCCTCAGGCTTAATATGAGCCATGGCACAAAGCCGGGACAAACGCTAGGAGGAGGATGAGAAAGAGGAAACAATACATTTTCAATTCATTTTGCATTGCGCAGGAGAAGTTAAGAGAACTTTGTTCAAGTCCTTCTGTCAATGATTTTATACTAGTGGCCTGTGGGTTAGTTACACTCAGATAGCGTTCAACACCTTACAAGTCCTCTATAATAACCAGTGATCGGAATAGGTAGTGCCATTTCGGGTGAATGACCTTAAACATTGTACAGAACATGGATAAGACTTGAGATTCTTCGACTCGTATTTCTCACAGAAAATTTTCTTTAAAACGCAAAAGTAAAAAAAAATTTCATTATAAATACATCATTCATTTAAAATTACTTTCGTTTAACAGTTACAATTAACAATAATATTAAATCATCATCATCTATCATATCATTTAATCATTATATTAAATGAACAGAGTTTAAGAGGAATTTGTGAGAGGTTTAAGAGGAATTTCCTCCCACGAACGCTGCGGCTGTGGAATGAACTCCCTGCCGAGGTTTTCCCAGTGGGCTACAGTATGAGGTTCTTCAAAAAAGGAGTGTATAGGTTCTTAAAGGGTAGGCAACGCGCATGTGACTCCTCTGGGGTTGCAGGCGTCCATAGGCTACGGTAACTGCATACCATCAGGCAGGCCGTATGCTTGTTTGCCACTGTCGTGGTATTAAAAAAAAACATATGTAATTAAATTACTACTTTCTTTGAAATTATAGTAGCAAACCATATTTTTTTCAATATTTTCTACTGTCAATCTATTTCTTTTGACGTCCAATATCTAACTGAAACCACATTTTTCATAGGTTCTTTAAAACATTTTTTAAACCAAACACAAACTTTAAAATTTTCATATCAAATCCCGGGGTTAAAAACTATATCCATACTAAGCTTACGCACCGAAGTCCCGCGAAATGGCACTACCAATTCCGATCACTGATAATAACATGTTTAGGTTTCTGATGGGACTCCCTAGATTCTGCAGCACGTCTGGCATGTTTGCCGACACCCATGTTGATGATTTTCATGCAGTAGATCGGGTCGGTCTTGTAAAGGGTCGGCTAAGCGCATGTGACTCCTTTGGAGTTGCAGGCGTCCATAGGTTACGGTAGCTGCTTACCATCAGGCGGGCCGTATGCTTGTTTGCCACTGTAGTGGTATTAAAAAAACAAAAAAAATATGTGAAAAAAAAACAATATTGATCTGAAGCAGAATCCAGGGTACTAACGTATCCTAAAATATGTTAGCCGAAAAGTCGGACAGTCTTTTACAAACACACTGGATGTCGGCACTAATAAACCCTCACTCTGGGGATGTTTATTATGTGAATTAAGTAATCCTTAGTAAATTTAAACTTTCGTGACATACATACTAACACTGTATAAACATCAAACTGCTGTACTCACATGTGGCTTGCGGCTGTACTCGGTTCGCCTAGCACTCTTAGTGACCTAAGCTCTCCGAAACATGTAGTGCGTAGTAACTTAATACAAGTGAGTACAGCCGTTTGATGTTTATAGTATGTTCGTAGTTTAGACTAACCTAGTATATAAGTATTTCATTATACGTTATTTACACAACTGTGGACCATTGGTTGTCTGAATAATTATTTTTTTTACTTATGTCTCTGAAGATTTAAGTAATTTATAAAACATCGAAAAAAAGTTACTGAAAGGATTGTTAGTAATATTTGTAAGGTCAGGCTTTACTTACTAGTGACTTTGTTATCAGGCAAGTTTCCACCGGGAACAAATGTCTTGGCCTTCCGACTGATGTCCTTTAGCACCTCTTTGCCCTTTTTACTCTTATTGAAGAACGCAGTAGCGTCATCCCTCTCTTTTTGCTTAATTTTCCGGAAATCTAGTAGTCTTAGTTCTGGCATTTTATATGCAATGTATGCTCTGTAAAAAAACAGTTATATTGACATTGAACTTATATATGTAAGTCAGTATATAACAATACATGTTTTCTGTATTCATTACTGAAACATGCACCTGACTGACATTTTATGTCAGGGGCTTTGGAGCATTTTGCAAGGTTTATTCCAAATACCTTTGCTTTTGGAAAAGTATGAACATGATCAATGCAAATACTTCTGGAAATGGTATCCTTTTATGTCTACTGCCACTAACTAACTCATTGTAACATGACAGCAAGTATGTATTTCTACTAACCTGTAATGTTGTTTATTAGCCACCGGGTTGTTCATTAGGGACAATGTTTTCAGTTTTGGCAGTGAAGCAAGTGGGTCCAAGTCACCAAGCTCTGTTAAATTGTTATTGGTCATAACCAGGGTTTCCAAATTTGGTAAATACTGTTCCAATGATTCTCCAATCCTCCTGGAATACATATCAGTCAGTAAAGATCAAGGATAATATAATGTCTGTGATGAAATTTCTATACTAGATCACACTCCTGGGCCAGTCAACTTTTTAATGGACAGTTTTGAGTGTCTCTTGCATTACTCAAAAAGTTCTGGAGTTACCAAGGAATCAGGCATCTAATATAAATAGTTTCTGTTTATTAGGTTTAGGAACAGTTGGGGCCCCAAATGTTTTAACATCCATAAATGGGAAAGTATGTGTGTTTGTTTTTTTGTTTGTTTGTCCCTCTTTCACGGCAAAACGGGGCGACGAATTGACGTGATTTTTTAAGTGGAGATAGTTGAAGGGATGGAGAGTGACATAGGCTACTTTTTGTCTCTTTCTAACCCCCCACTTCCCTAAAATGGGGGGTGGAAGTTTGTATGGAGCATTACGGAGGGCAAAGGGGAACCGTGTTACCCCAAATTTAACGCGAGCGAAGCCGCGGGCAAAAGCAAAAAACATTAACAACAACGCAATAAGGTCCAAAAGTGTATACATCTCTTTGTCCTCGACTGTACAGTCAGCAGCAGAAGTAGCTAAGCGAGCGAGGTGTTCAAAATTACCTTCACGCGCTCTTATTCTCTTGACAATAAGGTCGTGTCAAGCTCATTTTGAACACCTCACCCGCTTAGCTACTTCTGCTGCTGACTGTACTAGAGAAAGGCGATTATCACACTGGCGCCGCAACCGGATGCGGCGACGTGTGCAAGAGTGACAGCGCTATACACATGCAGAGCGTTATCTCGCTTGGGTACCGGCACCGCATGCAGAAACCGCAGCAGTGTGAAAGCCGCCAAAGCCTAGCCTGAATTACCAAATGGTCTTTTCTTTTCAGCTAGTTTTGCATAAGGCAGGCACAATGCATTAAAAAGTAACAGGTCATCATATCAGATGTCATTGGTAGTAAATGTAGTTATCAATTTAAAACCAATAATAGGAAAACAGTCAAATACTAGTGAGTAGTTTATTCAACTTTTTTTATGTTATACTTACACAATTCTGTTATTGTTCAATAGTATGCATTTCAAGCGTTTTAACAATGGAAAGCCATCCAACTTTCTTACATCATTATCTGAGAAATCAATGGTATCAAACTGGTCAAGGGTAGCTCCCAAGTTTTCTATTTGTGGTATTTTGTATCCTGTAAAGAAATGACGTGTGGAAAGTCAGTACAGCAATAATAAAATAAGTTGGTAATGTAGGGTTAGCAGAACAGATTTAGCTAGTATGGAATAATCTAGATTTCTTCCATACAAATTGGACCCGGATTGCGACGCCCATTGAAGAAAGGTGCATGCTGCGTTTAGTTTACTCTATATTTTAAGTGAAAAAACAATAATGATAATGAGGTTATATGTGGGTACGATGTAGAATTTCTAACCTCTCAAATCCAACTCACGATCCCGACAGGGATTCATATACTGCATAGAATTCTGTATGAGCTCCGTTGTAAGCTTCACCATGATTGAATCGTTATGTTATTTAGTAAATTAGACTAGTTTTGTTTTCGGTAACGCCGCATCACACACAAATGTAATGTATGTCAAAACGTCAAAACGAACGCTGAACGCCGAAGTTGATGGTCCGCCTTTTTTTTAAATTCATGACCATGGCTACAAGTCCGTCAGTCGATGGTCTGGGTCCAATTTTATAAAGTTACAAGTTTACAGGCGTTTACTGGCAACACTTGCTCCGTTTTTTACAATTTACGTTTTATAAAAGTACTGTGTTACAATTTTACAGGTTACAGGTACAAGTGCCTGTAGCTCAACCATAGACGAAAATATGGGAGTTTAATAGTTTTAAACTCATAATCGAACAAGCGTTTTATAAAAATATTGTAAATTAAAAGTGTAGGTTGGTAAACTTGTAACAAAAACTGACATAGGTCTCGAGTCCTGTAACAGCACAATGCATAGATTAATATGTATGCACAATGCAGCTACTTGTAGTGTCTCAGTGATTTGCTCTTCCGCTCGTAATTCTGTTAATTAATATGATTCGTTTTCTGAGATATTCTTCCGAGTCTGACTCAGATGAGGAGATACCGCGGCAGCGTCGACCAAGGTTGTTTCGGCCCCGAATAAATTTGGACTTTCGGACACCGTACCAATTCAACGAAAGGTTTAGGATGAACTCCACACAAATGGAAAACATTCTTGCCGTGATTGGGGGTTGCTTGGAGTCCCCGACCAACACCAATTATATATACTTATTTACTTATTAGGTAAATATTTCATTAAATCTATCGTGCTTTACCTGAAAATGGCCCGAAAAGTGTATCCTTGGCAGCGAACACCGCTCTCAACCACTCGATTTTCCCTTCATTTCTGGCCATTTTTCCATTAATTTATTTCAAAACTTAAGCAAACACTAACACAGAACTTGAAAGAATTAAAAATTCAATGAGTATAACCGGTATTAGACTTTGCAATTTGTAGGGCCCAATCTGTCGTGTACCCTGCCTCTCCCTAACCCTCCTTCAGCCTTTTAATACACCTCCCAAGATTGGACCCTACAAATTGCAATGTCTAATACCGGTTTAACTATGACAGACTTTTTTTTTTAATAGTGATGTCCTTCACACCTGTAGATGTCACTTGTAATCGAGATTGAGAGTGGTTCTTTACAACTGTAATTATCTGTGTGTATTTTTAAACACCTGTGTGTATTTTATAAAACACCTGTAGCCGTTCACAGTGCATTACAGGTACCTGTAGCCTGTACTCTTGTAACCTGTAACTTGTAACTTTATAAAACTAGACCCTGGTTCTACTCAAGTAAGCGACTAGTCAACCAATCAGAGTGAAAAGGAACAATAATTAAAAAATGAAATAAATTAGCCAAATCGGGCGTCGTGACTTATGACATCATTTCGCATTGAACCTACGATTTTATACGGTATGGGCATAAAGCTCTATAAATGGAGTACACTTCGCCTCATCTTTCCAAACAAAAAAGTCTGCCAAAATCTGAGGGGGGCGAGGTAGCACGCATGTGGTGTTTTCTAGTCAAAGGTACATCATTGTCGGTTGTTAATACAGTTTATTTCTAAATGAATTTTTATGGCAGCAACGCTTTATTGACAACCGACAAAGATGTACCTTTGACTTGAAAACACCAAACATATTTGACATATTCTTTTTATACTTCATAACACTAAATGGAGCAATAGATAGTCGACTGTACATACGTTAACATATGGTTCATTATTGGATGCAGTCTTTGAAAATGTCAAACAAAAAAGCCAAGGATCATTTTTGATTGTATTTTCAAACAAAATATAGAAGACACCAGTCCTTAAGCGCGTTAAATATGGAGAAGTGTCAAATGTCAAATAGTTACTGCCCGTCAGAAAGAAAACGATTGTCTTTGAATCGATTCTGTAAACGAAGCTTGATTTTCGATTTAGTTTAAATCTTTTATTACGAAAGTAATGATAAATAAAGTAAAACTTTACTTACATCTGAAATGGTATTTCATCTTTTTGTAAACTAGACGAAATGTAACATTTTTTACATCCAAAAACAGCGCATAAGGCCATTTTCACGGAGCTTGTTATCCATCGACAGCATAAAGCTCTATAAATGGAGTACGCTTCGCCTCATCTTTCCAAACAAAAAAGTCTGCCAAAATCTGAGGGGGGCGAGGTAGCACGCATGTGAAGTTTTCAAGTCAAAGGTACATCATTGTCGGTTGTTAATACAGTTTATTTCTAAATGAATTTTTATGGCAGCAACGCTTTATTGACAACTGACAAAGATGTACCTTTGACTTGAAAACACCAAACATATTTGACATATTCTTTTTATATTTCATAACAATAAATGGAGCAATAGATAGTCGACAGTACAAATGTTAACATATGGTTCATTATTGGATGCAGTCTTTGGAAATGTCAAACAAAAAAGCCAAGGATCATTTTTGATTGTATTTTCAAACAAAATATAGAAGACAGCAATCCTTAAGCGCGTTAAATATGGAGAAGTGTCAAACGTCAAATAGTTACTGCCCGTCAGAAAGAAAACGATTGTCTTTGAATCGATTCTGTAAACGAAGCTTGATTTTCGATTTAGGTTAAATCTTTTATTACGAAAGTAATGATAAATAAAGTAAAACTGTACTTACATCTGAAATGGTATTTCATCTTTTTGTAAACTAGACGAAATATAACATTTTTTACATTTAAAAACAGCGCATAAGGGCATTTTCACGGAGCTTGTTATCCATTGACAGCGATGACGAAAATGGCGTGACATCGATTATTGAAATAGTTTTTATAGATGTACTAGATTTTCCGCCAATACTTTTGACAGAGGGGAAATGATACTCAGGGCCTCTCCTGGTTTAGAACTCTCTGATCGACAGCGATGACGAAAGTGCGTGACATCGATTATTGAAATAGTTTTTATAGATGTACTAGATTTTCCTGCCAATACTTTTGACAGAGGGCAAATGATACCTAAGGCCTCTCCTGGTTTAGAACTCTCTGGGTATGGGTTTTTCGTTTACGAAACTTTTGTAATCCTTTTAAGAAATAATAATTCTGTTTATTTGAAATTTGTATTCGACAATAATTAAGAATGTAATTTACATGTTCACCATATTTCTTATAAACTACTAGATAATGTGTTATTATTTATTGAAATCGTGCGTGAAAGAAAATGAGAGGATTTGATGTTAAAATGTCGCGGCGTCGTGTTGACGTCAAACCTAAAGAGGTCTATACTCGGCGCAATTATGACGAAAAAATCGCCGGTGTTTTTGATACGTCGCCGTCTAGGTAGGCGCGAAATCAATTGATGGATCAAAAAGCGCGAATGCGCTAATTATAACTGACCAGAGAGCTTTATGTTGACCACACAAGTCCCAAAAGGTGTTGCCAGGCGTACCAAAGGAAATGTACTGGTAGACGGAATATACTCACTCTACTCGTGTAAAACACAAAACACTCATGAAAAAAATAACAAACAGTTACCATAGAGTGTCTTGAAAGGCTTGAAATGATACTTCAAGTCACAATATTTTGTCCTGTCATTCCGTGATTCGATTCCGTTTTGGTGTTTCGTGACGGTCTTCGTAATATAAAAAGCGATTTTTTAAATAAAATCTTTATTATGTCGGAAATGGAAGTGAGTGAAAATGAAAATGATGGTTCTAATGATCTCAGTAAGTGTCAATTTCATATTTGTTTAACTTTTAAAAGCTAAACAATGGCTCAAGCTAACCTTATGTTCGGGCCGGCTGCTGTGTATTAAATTAGCTTGGGGTTTATTTTTTTATAGTGTTGTTGGATCGAGTGTTCCTGCGACTTGGGAACGCGGAAACCGATGACCAGCTGGAGAGTTGCCTTGGACGGTTCCTGCCTCCAGTGATATTGAAGCTGTCTTCTCCGCATGAACAAGTATAGTGACTAAAATAACATAATGACCCAGTCGCTTTATATTAGCTATATTAACTCTTTTTCTCGTTTGTTAATATACATATATGCTGATAGTGTCGTATAATGTTCTTATATATTTTACACAACCCTTTTACCTCAACCTTTTAACTTTTTTTTCGATCATACCCAAACACAATGAGCTTCCATTGTTTTATCATAGAATACTTATGACCACTTACAGTCTCCATTATCAGACCAGCTTGTTGGTACTAAAATATTGTATTTTCATCCAATTTATGCAGGTATGCTAAATTTCAGCTTAATCTGACATCAAGAACCGGTATAAATCTGGCTTGCAAGATTTTACCTACATAACAAAGAAAACAAACACTATGAGTTAAGACATCATCATTAGTTGTTCCCACAGAGCTGAGGATTGTAACTTCATGTCCTTTTGTTGAAGACCAGGTTGCTCCATAGCCTTTATCCCTCGCTAAGCGCATGGCTTCTTGCAGTTTTAATTGCATGGGTGCAGTGACTTGGGCACACCATCTTGCAGGGGTAGGGCCTCTTAGTTTTGTGCCTATAAGTTAAATAAAAGCTTATAAAAATGCACCTATAAAATGAAAACGAAAAAAAAAATTTTTTGTGTCTGGTTGAATTTCTAGGGCATACATAAATGCTTCCTTATTTGGAGCTACATAGGTTTAAGTATATTCAAATTATGTAGAGTTTACTGACACATTTAGGGATTTGAATAGTTAATATAATGACTGTTGAATATTAATTAGAAATTGTTTGGTGTGAACAACTAGTTAGTTGAGATTGTGTAAGACATAGGTAAAAAATATTCTTTACTTAATGCTACTTTTAGTTATGAACAGAGCTCGGATTTTTCACGGCAAAACAAAACACTAGCGTAATTTAGCCAGTGCTTGAAATATTATTTTATCGACACCTATCGAGTCTTACTAGAGTATATGACAGGTATTGCCTCAGTACATTTTTTCTTTTTTTATTCGATGGTACACCTATCAGTGTGAATGTCAAAATTTAAAAACTAACAAACGTGCGAAAATTTCGAAAAACAGGAGACTTACTAGAGCTCAAAATCAATATTTTTGACCAGTCTAAGGTGACCTACTGGGGGTTAGAAGGTTGTGCATTAATTACCGGACATCCTGTATAAGTAATAAAATAACTTTTCATTTTAGCTTTGCCATAGTCGAGCAACAAAGAGGTAGGTCTGCATG
Organism: Pammene aurita; assembly: GCA_947086415.1. Lineage (NCBI taxonomy): Eukaryota > Metazoa > Arthropoda > Insecta > Lepidoptera > Tortricidae > Pammene > Pammene aurita. The sequence goes on from OX352297.1 coordinate 28,723,111, forward strand.
TACAACTTAGAACGAAGTAACTATACCACCTCATTTAAAATGATAGAAACGACTGCAAATTTCATCTCACATGACATATGACATTCACACTTTAACTGTCATTTCATTACGTATAAAACGTAAATTGCATCTAGGTATTATTTATTTCGCAACGCATTGAATCCGACGTGTTGGATATACGTATAATAACTTAATATTGCAAGGTATCAATTAATACAAAAATGAGTAATGTACAAGATCGGATCAAAACGTGGATTGAAAATCACCCTGAGTTAGTCTATAATGAAGTGACCTCCACTATATACTGCTCTATGTGCGATATGCATCTAAAACTGAAGAAATGCAATATTGAGAATCATGTGAAAAGCAACCCACAATTACCGTTCGGGGCAACCAAATAGGAAACATCAATTTTATTTCGATTTAATTATTTTTCTTATTTCATGCAACATACCATGGGCAACAGTCAACAACAATAATTTTCGTCATTTTTTTAACAAGTATTTATGTTGCGACTGCTCTATGACTTCTTTACCGGACGAATCGACCCTGCGAAAAATTTATTTAAATCTCGTGTACAAAAAAACTATACAGGGTATAAGAGAGGTAAACAAAACCAATTATTTGTGGATATCTATAGACGAAACACCAGATTTCATGGGAAAATGTGTGACAAACGTGGTGATTCGGTCTTTGCAAAAAAATTGTTCTAAGCAATTTTATCTTTTGGGGTCGAAGGTTTTGGAGAAGGTAAATGGGGAAACAATAGCAAACCTAATAATAAACCAATTAAAATTTTTGTTTCAAAATTCTTTCAATGACAACGTAAACAATTTGCTTTTACTTTGCACAGATAGTGCCGCATATATGCTTAAAGCCGGTCGTATTTTAAAAGCAACGTTTCCTCGTATGAAACACATTACGTGTTTAGCTCATGGTCTGCACCGGGTTGCCGAAGAAGTGCGAGATAATTTCAAAGGTGTGGATGGGTTGATATCGAATGTCAAAAAGATATTCCTAAAATCTCCAGAGCGTGTACGCCTTTTTAAGGCAAAATATCCGTCCATTCCCCTACCTCCCGAGCCAATTATCACCAGATGGGGAACTTGGATATCTGCTGCGGTATATTACGCTCAATACTATGAGCAAATACGTGATGTCGTCTCCATACTTGCTAATGACTCGGCAGCTATAAGAGCTGCAAAAAAATGTTTTCAAACACGCAAACTACGACCGGAGTTAAATTTCATTCGCGACAACTACGAAGTAATAGCCTCTTCAATAGAACAATTGCAATGTTCGACTTTATCCATTGCGGAATCCTTCCTCATTCTGGATACTGTTCGTTGCTACGTAAACTGGAGTAAACTTTTACCAGTGATACGTAAATTTGAAGCCGTGCTCGAACGAAATCCTGATTACGAAATTTTAAGAGACATATCTGAAAATATTACCCGAACTGATAATGAATTCTATAAATTTGCTCCCTTGACGTCAACTGAAGTTGAACGTACATTTAGTGTACATAAATGGATTTATAGTGATAAACGCAACTGTTTACTCCCAGAGAATGTTGAAAAGATAATGATCATCTATTCCTATCACTATTACCCAAATAAAATGTCTTGTGCTGCTGTGTGTACTGACGTAGATTTTGAAGAAGAAATTGCGTCTGTTTCTAATATATAGTAACTTTATACAAATGTTTTTATTAGTTTTATTACATATTAATTTTATTTGGTGACTTTTATTTCTTCTAGTTCTGAATTATCGATATCGATAAAATAATATTTCAAGCACTGGCTAAATTACGCTAGTGTTTTGTTTTGCCGTGAAAAATCCGAGCTCTGGTTATGAAGATTACACTGGTCTTTGCAGGTCTTAAATATATTTATGTCTAGATGGTGCATGCAAAAAATATGATTTATCCCACAGTAAGCTCAATAAGGCTTGTGTTGTGGGTACTAGATATATATATAATACATAGATAGTGATAAATACTTTAATACATTGAACTCATCCATAACTCAGGAACAAATATCTGTGATAAACACAAATAAATGCTCTGACCACGATTCACAACCGGGACCTCCTGCTTCATAGGCAGGGTCACTACTGACTAGGCTTGAGGGCCGTTATTTTATTTACTTCATTTATAAACTTAAGTCCACGAATGTAACAAAATATTGTTCAAGATTCTTAATAAAATTGCTTTTCTAAATCAGACAGGTCCCACAGAATAATACACTGTTCTAACAAGTTTTTTTTTAATCCTGACTGACTGACTGACTGACTGATCCACGCAGAGCCGAAACTACTGAAGCTAGAAAGTTGAAAATTTCAGGTCTGGTTACATTTGTAATGTGTACAAGTAATAAGAAGCGATTATGAAAAATTCATCCCCTAAGGGGGTAAAAAGGGGGTTTTAAGTTTGTATGGATGGGGCTTAAAATTTAAGGTTAGAGGTTTGAAACTTTGTGCGCTTACTGATAATAAAAAAATAATAAAAAAAAATTCAGCGTTTTTTTAAATTCAACCTCTAACGGGGTAAAAAAGGGGTTGAAAGTTTGTATAGAGATTACAATTTTTTTGTGACAGACTTGAAATTTCGTTTGCAGACTACTAACTTAAAAGCAAAAAAAAACTAATTTCAGCGTTTTTCAAAATTCCACCAGGGAGGAGTTGAAACGGGGTAGAAAAGTTTGTATTAAGGCGAGGCCGTAACAACTGAAGATGTTATTTGCAGGTCGGATTACATTTATAATTTATACAAATAATAAGAAGCGATTTTGAAAAATTCATCCCCTAAGGGGGTAAAAAGAGGGTTAAAAGTTTGTATGTATAGGATTTTAAATTTGAAGTTAGAGACTTGAAACTTCGTACTTTCGCTGATATTTAAAAAATAATATAAGTGATTTCAGTGTTTTCGATAATTCCACCCATGAGGGGGTTAAATAGGGGTGCAACATTTGTATTAGGAAAACCTCTTTTTTTGAGCTAGAGACTTACAACATTGTAGAAACATTACTTATTAAAACACAAAAAAGTGCTTTCAGCGTTTAAGATAATTTCACCCCTGAGGGGGTTAAAAAGGGGTGCAAAATTTGTATAGGGGATTTTTTTTTTTTGAGCTAGAAACTTTAAACCCTGTGGAAAGATTACTTATTAATACACGGTAAAACTACTTTCAGTGTTTTGGAAAATTCCACCCCTGAGGGGGTTAAAAAGGGGTGCGAAGGTGCTATCATACGCGGATGAAGTCGCGGGGCGGAAAGCTAGTTTACAATATTTTCATGTCAATCTGAAACCCTAGATCATGTTTATCGCACAGACAAGGGTAGGTATTCTACTCCATTCTACCAAATAAAATAAGAAGTACAAATACTGGAGAAGAGACTAGGAAATTCCAATTGATTTGTAGTGATTGCCATGGACAAAATATATTTTTCTTTTGCAAATCTATTTTAATGAGAACTTTACATTACTCTGCACTGTTATATGTACAATTAATTTTGTATTAAATAGAATGTCTGCTAACAATACAACTATGTTTAGAAAAAAAGAAAAAGTAGAAAAATCCACTGCCTCAGGTGACAACTTGTACTCGCGACTGTGGGATGTTAGTCTCTCTAACCAACACGTACTGAGACCTACCTGATATGGTTAAGGATATTTTGGTGTAGTTGTAGATAAAGGTGTCTTACACAACATACTAAAAGTACCGTTGGATGGGGGTGCCGCTAACGGGGAGGGGGGGTGTAAAGGTACCTTTTTTTGGTTTTTCGTAAATAACTCAATAACGGTGGCTCATACGAAAAAATTTTCTTGTACCTAATTCATCCAAGTATAATTTTAGACAAAAAAGATTGTTTACACTTTTTTGCTGGGTTAAATCATTAAATGTTTAATGAGATGTCGAGGAAATACGATACACACTTTTTTAAACTTTCGGAGCTATTATTTACTAAGGTATTCGTTTCATCCAAAAACTGTTTTAGAATACCCTTATTTTTTTAAAACACCTATCCAACGATACCCGTAAAAGTAAAGAAAAAAAATTACCCCCCCACTTCTAGTGCAGATTTTGTTTTAAAACATTGTTGGCGTGATTAAAACACATACTCATACGAAATTTTACTTTTCTAGTACAACATTGATCCCAGCAAAAAAGTGCAGTCTTTTTTATAGAAAATTAATTATATGTAGATGAATTAAGTAGAATAACATTCTTTCGTATAAGCCACCGTTACTCAGTTATTTACGAAAAACCAAAAAAAGGGACCTTTACACCCCCCCCCCCCCCCCTCCGTTAGCGGCGCCCTTATCCACTGGTACTTTTAGTACGTTGTGTAAGATACCTACAACTACACCAAAATTCGGCTGTACACGAATTATTTCCTCTAAGTTTTCCTTCGTTGTGTGGGCTACAGTGGATTTTTCTACTTTTACTTTACATTAAATGTTATAATAGTATTTTATGCAACAGTTGTATAAGAGGGGTCAAAAAAGGTGAGTGGCGTGGGTAACAACTAACAATTTGAGCCGTAGGCGAAAAACGCCACGAACATTTTTTGACCTACTTATACGACGTTGCATACAATACTTTTTCTACGACTACACCTACTTTTACATAAAATGCGAAATAGAAAAATTCATGGATATTGCAGTTATTTTGTCAATATAATCAACAATCATTTAAGTTTTACCGTTTAAAACACTATTTTTCAAGAATACTAACATTACTAACACAAATACACACGTCGTTATTTGATCAATGACTAAAGAGCTACAGAGATTAGTAAAGATACCTAAATTACTTTCAAAGTTTACAGTTTGCCCCAACAAACGAACGGGGAACGTAAAATAAAAACTACAAAGTAGGTCTGTGGTTCTTTGAATTTTTTCTTTTTTAAAGTTTTTTTGTTCTAAAAACGTTGCGTTTATTTAGGTTTCCTAGGTTGGCAGTAATTTATTTTGTCCTATAATAAAAGTGCTTGCACGCGTTTACGCGATACTATTTTGGCGCTTTTATAGAACAAGTGTTATTTTGGGGAATAAACTAGATAGACTTTTCTTCAAGTATATTATCTATATTCTTATAAAGGTGATGACGAATGTATAAATGACAAATTAAAGTACAGGAGTAGAAAAAAATAAATAATTATATTTTATTGAAGATACACTCAGTCAAACACAACTTAACTAAAATAATTGCTACCGTTCGTTGTCGTTTCCGGTGCAAAAGTGCCCATAACGCTTGCGGCATTACCACGCTGGATAGCCATGGACAGACTTTGCACCAGAAACGACTCAGAGCGGGGGTCTTCTCCCTTTTGCCTAAGTCGATGGCCTAAGTCACGTACAATTTTTTTTATAAAATACATTAAATTAAATACACGTTTATTTCAGGCCATTGGCCATATTGTTGTTGTGTGTTGTTATAGGTGCGCACAAAAGTGATGGAGCTGCTGGTGCACGTAAACAAGAGGGTGAAGTGCCGTGCGGACGTGCAACTGCCTGTCGAGACCCTGCTGCAGCTCTACAAAGACCCCAAGGCCAACAGCTTTATCATTGTAAGTACTGAACTGTGGAATGAATCGCCTGCGGTGTTTCCAGACCATTACAACACTCAAGAAAAGAGCATACTCCCACCTCCCACCTAAAAGGCCGGCAATACACTTGTGACTTCTCTGGTGTCTGGTGTGACAGTAATCACTTACTATCAGATGATCAGTCTGCTTGTTTACCCCGCTATGGAATAAAAAAAAATTGGTATTATTGTATGTTAAGTAGTGTCCTGATGTCGCGCAGAAAGACGTATGTTCGAAGCAGCCGCACGCAATGTGGTGTTTGTCGCGTGACGCAACTCAAAAGTTGGGTACGGACTTGAGGCAGCCTCAAATTCGCACATGCCTCACGCGCCGTGCGCTAGCAACGAGGCGCGTACGAATTTCAGCAAACAAGTCCGTACCCACCTAAATATGCTCGTTGGTTTGCCGCAATCGAACATAATCTGGACACGGCTTTACTATCCGACCGGTATACACATCATCATCTTAGACTTCCATCATCACGCTTGGTTACCATCGTAAACCTAAACCCATGTATCGCGTATCCGATCCTTGTTTGATGCTTTTTACACTATAAAGCTCAATATTTAGCAATGGATGGGTGTATAATTATAGTAACTATCTAATCTAAAGACTCATGATTTGCTAAAGCGAAAAAAATATCTACACTTGAGGTGTAGGTTAAAGATTTATTTTCAACCGACTTCAAGATTTCGAAGGAGGAGGTTATCAATTCGTCGGGATCTTTGTTTTTGCTATTTTTTTTATGTATGTTCACCGATTATTCGAAGACGACTGGATCGATTTGGAAAATTCTTTTTTTGTTTGAAAGTGTATACTTCACAGTTGGTCCCATTGTAACCATGTCAGGATCTGATGATGGGATCCTGGAGACATCGAGGAAACTCTTCAACTATTATAGGCACACCTATGGTGATTTGAGTATTTTTTACAGCAGATCGAGCATTTGGTGTTGGAAAGGTGGATGCTTAGTGAAGTCGGTTCTTTTTTGTTTAAAATTATTATTAACTTTCGAAATGTTTTCAGAATTTCTCTATAATTTACATTACGATGGGATTCCCGAGGCTTCCGCGCGAGCAGCAACTAGCGTTGGCGCCATCTTTGCTGGAGGCCATCGAAAACAAGCCGCAGGGGCATCAGGATGGGTAAAGAAATTACTATTCTCCTTCAACATTATACATTTCCGTATTAGCTGACTAGTTAATGCGAAAAGCCTTGAAACTCAAGGCGTTAGCAATGGGCCGTTTGATAAAAGTTATAAATTTTTAATATATACAATCGCCATCAGATATATCGGAGCGGCCACGGTGGTCGCAAATATCGGAACAACGCCTCTATTGTCAAGGTGACATAGTCAGATATTTTTGAGTACCTTGGCCGTTCCGATATATTTGATGGCGACTGTATTTGGTAAGACATAAGCATATACATAGAGTTGTACCATTCTCAGGAATTCTCGAGATATGTTCTCACTCGAGAATATTGGTTGACTGGTAGAGAATGCCTCATAGCATTAAGTCCGCCATTCGTACCATCTTGTATTGTAGAATAAAGTTTAAATAAAAAAAATATTTTCCGTAGTAAACGGAGAGCGTTCCGAGAACGACACGTCTCTAAAATGGCTTCCACACGAAACAATCTAGTCGACTAATCACAGGGACGTATCTATGCCTTAGAGGGAGCAAGCGATATCGCAATATCGTTCCGTCGTATAGCTGCGTCCCTTATATTGACCGATTAGATTGTTTCGTGTGGTAACCGTTTAAGCGTAAGTTAGTTATCAGCTATATTTGTTACAAAGAGACTTTCGTATGTATAGAGATTAAAATCGTTTATAAATCATCCATTGTGAGTACTGAATTTCAGTCAGTTTTACAACAATTATGAACGCGAATTTTAGTTAATTACATGTTGCGAGTCTGAATCATTTAGCCATAGCCTCTTTAGAAAATGGTGGGATTCATTCATTCAATAAACTTTTACCAACAGCTTTTTGATAAGCATTTTTTTTTTTCAGAATATTGGTGTTAGTAATGCCGCTGTTGGGCGCCATTAAAGAGGCAGATCTGAATCTCAAGGAGAAGCCGAAACTAGCCACTCTGATACTGAAGTTTGCTACGGACATATTATTGCTTCCTTACAGGTATGTGCAATCTCATGATCATCTTCCTGATGTGTGCCCGGATTTATAGCCACGGATCAAAAAGTCTGGGGTCCGACAACTTAATCCTATGTATTGTCCCATGTGACGTCATTCCCACTCCTGGGAGCCAAGCAAGACGGAAACCCTGGATTTCTGATGCTACCTGGAAACTTATTGAGCGACAGAGGACTCTTAAAGAACAAGGCCTTAACACAGACATAGCAAGAAAGGAGTATTCCAGGTTACACACTTGCGTGAAAAGGGCATGCAGACGCGATAAGAATAATTCAATCCATGCTTTGTGTGACGAAATCGCAAACCATGCTGCAACTGCCCATTCTAAATACTTGTTCCAGAAATTCAAACTTCTCACCCGCGACTACAAACCTAGAAGCTGGCAGATAGCGGATACTGATGGAAACACTTTTATCAGACCTGGGAAAAGTGTTGGCTAGATGGAGAGACTATTCGGAACAACTCTATCGAGAAGTTCCGGAACATCTTTTAGTGCGAAATGACGCTATGCATCCACTAGAGCTGGACATATTTATTTCCGAAGTGGAAGACGTCTGAAAGTTAATGCCGTCGGTACTGATGGTATATGCGCTAGTCTCCTAAAGAATCTAGGTGGCGAAGGCACACAGTTCTTACGCCAGATTTGCTGCCAAGTGTGGAGAACTGGCCAGTGGCCGAGAGACTGGACTGAATCCATGGTTATATCTCTCCATAAAAAAGGCTCGACGCTAAAATGTGACAACTATAGAACTTTGTCTATTATATCGCATGCCAGTAAAGTATTTCTTTACATCACGAATTCGCGATTGACAAAGTTCCTGGAGCGGCAAATACTTGCAGAGCAGGCTGGCTTTGTATCTGGGCGTGGGACACGGGAGTAGATTTTCATCGTGCGCCAGATCATCGAGAGATGACGTGAATGGAACAAGCCATTAGTCCTATGCTTCATAGATTACGCCAAAGCATTTGACTGTGTTCGATGGAAAAACATGCTGTACGTGCTCCTGGAGATGGGTGTCCCTGCTCATTTAGCTCACCTTATTGAGAACTTGTACGCCGAAAGTACTGCCAGAGTGTGCATCGAGAACACCTTGTCGGACCAGTTCAAGCCGTTTCCGGAGGAGTAAGACAGGGCTGTATATTGTCTCCGAAGCTCTTTAATATCTACGGTGAATATATCTTACGTAAGGTCACCGAGAACTGGGACGGTGGCATATCAATTGTCGGCAAAACGATCAGCAACCTACGCTATGTTAACGACACCACGCTCTTGGCTTCCAATGAGGAGGATATGTGTCTTTTAATCCGGCGAATAGAAGCTAAGAACATCGATTTTGGACTTCACGTCAACCATGCCAAAACCAAGTTAATGTTCGTAAACCGGAAACAGTACTAACTAGCACTGAAAGACCTAGAATGCGTCAGCGCCTTCACCTACCTTGGCTCACTTCTATCTAGCGATGGTAGGTGTGAACATGAAATCATCCGGAGGATTCAAATAGCGAAGGGTGCTATGACTCGATTAGATAGGATCTGGAGAGATCGCGGCATACAGAGGCAGACTAAGGTTAGACTTATGCATTCCCTGGTGTTTCCAATTTTCCTATACGGTTCTGAAACGGACTATCAAGGCAGATCTGAAAAGCCGTATCAACGCGTTTGAGATGTGGTGTTGGCGAGGGCTTTTACGGATACCTTGGACTGCGATGCGTACTAATCAGTCCATACTAGAGGAGCTAAGCATAAAACGCTGGTTGTCTACGACGTGCCAGGACCACATACTTCGGACACCTCTCTCGACGCTCCTCGGATAACCTGGTGAGGATCATCATGACGAGAAAAGTTGAAGGCACAAGACTAAGAGGCCCTCCCCCTGCAAGACGGTGTGCCCAAATTACTGCACCCATGCAATTAAAACTGCAAGAAACCATGGGCTTAGCGAGGGATAGAAGCCTATGGAGGAACCTGGTGTGCAACAGAAGGACATGATCCTCAGCTCTGAGGGAACGACTAGTGATGATGAAGATCCTTTTTTGACTCGCAGTAGGTCCAAACATACTGTTCAGTATTAAGGATCAATCCTGCCACCGAAAACACTTCTTTAATAGGGTCAGCTCAGGATAATTTAGTTGGTGGTACAATTTTGATGGCAGATTTATTATTTTTGTTACCAATCTTATTAATAAGGCCATCGACTTCATATTTGTTAGGTGAGCGGTTAAATCATACTCATTTATTAATCTCCCGAAAGAGAAGGAATTGACCAAACCCAAACTATTTCAATGTGTAGATGTTTTCATGGTTTAATTCGTCAATATACGTTGTTAAATTCGGTAATTGTCATTGGCAAATTTTGCCGAATTCTGAAATTTTGGCCAACGGCGTGGATTTTGAAATCCGCGACGGCGGCGGCGGCGTGGGTCCCACGGCGCGGCTACGCCACGCCGGCGCGGCGCACACGTCTATTTGGCTCAGCCTTTCCTCGCGAGGCAAACTTGCCTTTACAAGAGCATGCTACCGCGCGAGGAAGGGTCGTCTGCTTCGTGCGACATTTTCCTCGCGAGGCGGCTCGTTAGGTGTGGATTCGCCTATTACTCGTGCGAAGACGAATATCTGAAAACCTGCAAATATTAGCGAATGCGAATATTCATTACATCCTTAGTTTTGTAATAGTCTGTATCTATAGAGTTGACCGTTACTTAAAGAAATGGATATTTTTTTAAAGAAAAATGTATTTAAAAGCCTTTGGCGTATGACAAACCGATATTTCCCATACGAAAAATCCCGGGAGTGCTCATACAAAAAAAAGCATGTATGTTCACCGATTATTCGAAGACGGCTGGACCGATTTGGAAAATTCTTTTTTTGTTTGAAAGCGTATACTTCACAGTTGGTCCCATTGTAACCATGTCAGGATCTGATGATGGGATCCTGGAGAAATCGAGGGAACTCTTCAACTATTATAAGCACACCTATGGTGATTTGAGTATTTTTTACAGCAGATCGAGCATTTGGTATTGGAAAGGTGGATGCTTAGTGAAGTCGGTTCTTTTTTGTTTAAAATTATTTGATAAACCGCTAGCGTTTGTCCCGGCTTGGGGTCCGCTTGACAACCTAATCCCATGAATTGACGTATGCACTAGTTTGCCTGCCATCTGACCTTCCAACCCAGAGGGGAAACTAGACCTTATCGGGATTAGGTCCGGTTTCCTTACGATGTTTTCCATCACCAAAAAGCGACTGGTAAATATCAAATGATATTCCGTACATAAAATCCGGAAAACTCAGTGGTACGAGCCGGAGTTTGAACCCGAGACCTCCGGATTGAAAGTCGGACGTCTTACCGCCAGAGTACAGTCAGCATCAAATAGTTAGTAGCAGTGAAGTCGCCAAATATATCGGTACAGATCTTTATTTGTATGGCAGTAAGGATGTGTTACGATATATTTGGCGACTTCACTGCTACTAACTATTTGATGCTGACTGTACCAGCGCTCTCAAACGCTTTGATAAACAGCTTCAAATGACACTATTGTTTGTTCCAGAGCTCTGCCCAACACAGGTGACAGTGACTTCCAAGTGCCTCCAGGAATGAGCATGAGGACATATAAAAGGATCGTGGACAAGAATCAACTCAACCCCAATCAGCTTGAAGAGGTAAGTGATTAATTAATTGGAATCTAGGAGTGTATAGGTTTTTAAAGGGTAGGCAACGCGCATGTGAGTCCTCTGGGGTCGCAGGCGTCCATAGGCTACGGTAACTGCTTACCATCAGGCGGGCCGTACGCTTGTTTGCCAAAGTCGTGGTATAAAAAAATTTTTGTCGCCAGCGTACTCGTTAAAATCTCGTAACTCTTTTTTCACACTCTGTGGAGTTAAAAAGAAAAAACATATTGGAGATGGATACATTTAATGTTACAAAAACATGTATGTCTTTACGCTTTGGTAATAGAGTTGTGGCTACATATTTTTGTCAAATAAAATGTACTTTTCCATATTTTCTGACGTGATTGTAGAACATAATTTTTTTAAGGGGTATGTTGTATGCTATTTATATAACAACTGTTTTAAATACTTACATGATTTAGAAATTATATTTCATTTATTTACTCCAAACAAAACATCACTCTTATATCTCAAACCATTATGTCTTTCCTTGTCCCGAAAATGACTTGGTATAAAACTGTATTGGGGGTCGATAATTCAACTTCTAGATGTAATAATTATTTTATCTACACTCATACTGTAAGTACTCTAAAATGCGTTCAAAAACCGTAGACAATGACAAGCATTACAACAAACGATTTAACTATGATAAGTTTCTTATCTGCGGCAGTAACGTAATTTTAACTATGCATGCTCAAATATTGTTAAGCAATGAGTTTCAAATTTGGAACATCGAATTTGATAACATAATGTTACCGCCATGGCCAACTCGATTGGTCCCGCGCGAGCGCCGGCACAATCGAGTAGGCCATGACGGTACAATGGCGGTCATTCTATGGTTTCCGAACAATTAATTTAATATATATAATATGAGTGTAGATAAAGCAGTGTATGCAACTGTACGTAATTAGGCCTTAAAACACTCGTGTGATCTTATTATGAAATTCGCCTGCGGCTCATTTCATAAAACCACACTCATGTTTTAAGGACCCTTATTACGTAACAGTTACATAAACTACTAATATTATGTCACTTCATCAATTTAGTGAAGAGGCTAATCCAATATCACATATTTTTTTAGATTATCGATAAAGTGTACAAGAAATCGTAATCGAATAAAGGTAGACGCAATTGTACTAAAAGGTATACTAAAATTGACAGGTGACGCGAGTGCCACGATCTTTTAAGTTCGATTGCGCGAGTCAGTCACTGTCAAGCATTATTGATGTTTCATTCCCAAAGCCCGGATGACGGGAGCAAATATGCACTTTTTTCTAGTGCTTCATTAAACATCGACTATTCTGTCGACATCCATACCTACGAATAATTTTAGAATCAGAAATTTATTGATCATAAGTTATGAGAAAAGTATCTATTTAAAAGAACTGTCACTCTTATTTTATTATTACGATCATTCCCATGAGTACCTATGATAATATTGATTTCAACGGCCTCCTAGCCCAGTCGGTAGTGACACTGCCTACGAAGCAGGAGGTCCCGGGTTCGAATCCTGGTAAGGGCATTTATTTGTGTGTTTATCACAGATATTTGTACCTGAGTTATGGATGTTTTCTATATATTATATATATCGTCGTCTAGTACCCACAACACAAGTCTTATTGAGCTTACCGTGGGACTAGGTCGGTTTGTGTAAGATTGTCCTTATAATATAACATTTTATAATAATTATAGTATGTAATTAGTTAACTGAAATAATATATAATGTAAGCTTACCTAGGTACCTGATGTAATATTGTGTAACAACCTGACATGTAAGATTTGACATGTGATTTTGATCAATACATTTTTGATTCAAAAATTGTTCGTATGAATGTCGATAGAATAGTCGATATTTAATTAAGCACTAGTAAAAGTGCGTTTTTGCTCCCGTCATCCGGGCTTTCCATTCCACATGTGAGTCGCGTTGGTGATTTAATTGTTTCGTTTTTAATTATATCACTAGCGACCCACCCCGGCTTCGCACGGGACTTTTTTGTAGTTTTTTTTATTGTGTACAATATAAATAAATGAAAATGTAGTACATTATTTTGATCTATCTCGTAGGGTTCAGCAAGCGTTTGCAATGTAAGCGCAAAAAATGTGTTTATTTACGACATCACATTAGACACCTCTAAAATGATTACTGTTTCTCTTTTACTTTATGCATGTATATATCCTCTTGAATAGGGAAGATGCAGCTATAATATTTACCATTATTTTGTGATCAAAATGTTGAAAAAACGTAAAATAATAGCTATTGAAACGTTATTACTTTAGTTTATACTAATTTCAAATAATAATTACAATTTGAAGTAATGTGAAACGGAACTTGTTTTAATCCACTAATCAGCGTCTGGTGACGTCACTCCTGTTATGACAACTAATGGGGTTGGCAACTGTCTATAGGATTTGGCTTAAAGGGTCCAGGTCAAAAAATTTAAAAAAAAAACAACAATTTGACACTGTGGACGAACAAATATGCGAGTGACACACATGAGTGACGTCACAGGAACTGTAGATCGTTTAGGCGCGAAAATTTAAATTGTTAGTTTGTAACAGCAATTTTTGACTATAAATTATAGTTTTTTAATTTTTTAATACACTCTTGGTCTATTCTACGTGCAATTCTTTCAAATGAAAGCATAAATGAAAATATTGCATCTTGCCTATTGCTCTATACACCGTGGGCTGGAATAACCCGACAGATCTTTACCACGAATTTCTAAGACCAAAAGAAGGAAAAAATATTATGTGACTAGGTCAATTTCGCCAAAAAAAAATTTTTTTTCGTTTTTTTCTTCCATTTTTTGAATGTTTATTGCACATTAAAAACAAATCTTATTAATAAAATTATCGCCTAAAACAAATTGGTATATTTTTTTTTGTAAAAATTTAGTTTTTGCAAAGTTGTCCTTGTCACTTTGATATCCGTCAATAAGTACGTGTAAACTATGTCCAATAGTGGCAACAACGCCATTAGAAAGGCGTTTTGTGATGAGTTATAATAAAAAGTGTATTTTTTTAAAATTGGTATTAACTCTGAAACTAGGCGTATTCCAGAAAAGTTTATAGGACATTTTAGTATCTAAATATGATCAGGAATACACTGTTAAAATCTGTCTAATTATATGGGCCCACGGTGTATATAAAAAAAACCGCATCAAAATCCGTGGCGTAGTTTTTTAAAGATCTCAGCATACTTAGGGACAGACAGCGGAAAGCGACTTTTTTATACTATGTAGTGATTAAATATGTATTGAGAGTTGCAAAACTTTATTCCAAAAAGTCGTAGTATAAAATAAATTGTTGTTTAAATATAATTTACTTGAATCCCACTTTTTTTTCAGTTTACTGGTTGATGATTATTTTGTAACAGTGTTCGCATGAAATGTAAAATTTTCATCTGTCCCACGCGCAATGCTATGGGAAGTGGACTATAAATGTCCTCATAAACATTCGGGAACAAGGTATAACACTTTTCATATGACTCTTGTTTCGGTATGTTTCAGATGAAATTGTCGATAGTGAACTTGATAAGCAAAGACATATTCAACACGAACGACGTCCTGTTACCACTGGTGGTGGCTGCCGCCGACTCGCGTTTCAGCGTCGCCAATCACGCCAACAGTCCTCTCATTCGAGCCAATAGGTAACAAAACTATGATTACTTGATACATTAAAGAAACACGATAACGGAAGCAGGTCATTAAGTACCATAAGTACTGTAAAGGTTTACTACCCTTACAACCTCTCTTCGCGAACACTGTCTGACACTTTCTGTATCAGACGATGGAGATTCTTTTAGAAACAGTCGGGAAGGGACAGCCTAAACAGTTAAACCCTGACCAGAAATATATGATTATGCGCCATGTTGCGGAATTTCATTGGAACTAATTTCTTGCACTGGCAATAATTTTAATGACAGAATGATATGCATGTGTGAGGGCATGTAATAGGTTGTCACTTTTTTCAATGTCATTGTGACGGTTTATTTAAATAATAGTAAAGTGTTGAATATTAAATAATAAACGACAAAAAATCACAAAATGATTCATAGTTAAGAGCGAAACATTATAAGTAGTGTAAGAAATGAACTGCTGTAAATAATACTCTCGGAAAATGAAACCATTTCGCAGTGAAAGTATTTTAAATTAACGTCAGTGCTGACAGGTAAACAAATCAAGATGTCCCCATATCATAGATATTAACCCGCTCTATGATTATACTGAACTGTTGCCCTATAAATGAGAATAATAACGCCCTCTTGACAATAATCATATATTTCTGGTCAGGCTTTAGTTGAGATGCTGTAACTCGTTGATTAATAGTACATTACTGCAGAGACCAGTATGTAAGCTTTCCTGGCTGAGTATTTAGTAGCCGTCCGAGTCGAAGACGAGGACGGCTACAATACGAAGCCAGGTAAGCTGATTACGGTCGAAGCATGTATAGTGCTTTTCTCAAACATGTAAGGAAATATTTTAATACATACCCAAAAATACCACCTAAACTTAAGCAATTTTTCTTATAATTGCTCTAGGTAAACGTACTCATGTTTAAAAAATATGTATGAAAATGAAAAAAAAAATTACATTTATTCCTTAAACGACTAATTTTCAAACTTATTTATATAAAATTACTTGTTTAATGCTTCAGTTACTGGCTGAGTGATTTAATGTTGTATGAAAATCCTTTACGTACGTCGCGCTGAACCTGCCTTGGAATAGAGTCCCTACTGGTCTCTAATTACTAACGTAACAGGAACATTTCCGAGCATGTTTGAGAAAATTATAAAAGATATCAAGTAGTATTCTTCCTGCCGCCCCGACAGTACCTAAGTTGTAAGCATCAATAAAAACAAAGTTTAATTTCTTGGTAACCAGTTAGTTCTGAGCCCTGGTTATTGGGGACTTATTTGTAGCAAATGAACTCTAATATTAGCTCCTTGAAAAAATATTTCGAATTAGAGGTCACCCGGTCCCGGTAGATGCGTTGCTAGAAAAACGTTTTTCAAAATTTTTGTCGCATTTGTCCCTTTACGCCACGGCTCAATTAAACCTGCGATTCGCTTGGCAACCTAATCCCTTGACTTAACGTAAGCACTAGTTTAACGAGCGCCATCTGACTGGGTTAGAAACAAATATGACTTATTGGGATTGGATCTGGTTTCCTTACAATGTTTTACTTCACCGTAAAGCGTCTAGTAAATATCGAATGTAATTTCGTATTTAAGTTCCATAAAACTCATTGGGGAGAGCCGAGGTTTGAACCCGAGACCTCCGGATTGAAAGTGGGACGTCTTATCGCTCAGCTACCAGCACTCATGCACATAGGGTAAATCGCCAGTAACTGGCCACCTTATGATTTCTATTTATAGGTGAATAAAGTTCATTTTAGTACAAGGTATAAATTAAGTAAAAATTTCAATAACTGGCCACATTTTAGTTACTGGCCACCTGTACTAAAAATGAATTATATTTAAAGGTGAAGAGAACTCATTTTAGTATGAGGAAAATGGCTAGTTACTGGAGATTTGCCTACTAGTCACTCGTTCAATAACTGGCCGCCTCTTACAAAATGAGCAGAGCTCGGATTTTTCACGGCAAAACAAAACACTAGCGTAATTTAGCCAGTGCTTGAAATATTATTTTATCGACACCTATCGAGTCTTACTAGAGTATATGACAGGTATTGCCTCAGTACATTTTTTCTTTTTTTATTCGATGGTACACCTATCAGTGTGAATGTCAAAATTTAAAAACTAACAAACGTGCGAAAATTTCGAAAAACAGGAGACTTACTAGAGCTCAAAATCAATATTTTTGACCAGTCTAAGGTGACCTACTGGGGGTTAGAAGGTTGTGCATTAATTACCGGACATCCTGTATAAGTAATAAAATAACTTTTCATTTTAGCTTTGCCATAGTCGAGCAACAAAGAGGTAGGTCTGCATGTACAACTTAGAACGAAGTAACTATACCACCTCATTTAAAATGATAGAAACGACTGCAAATTTCATCTCACATGACATATGACATTCACACTTTAACTGTCATTTCATTACGTATAAAACGTAAATTGCATCTAGGTATTATTTATTTCGCAACGCATTGAATCCGACGTGTTGGATATACGTATAATAACTTAATATTGCAAGGTATCAATTAATACAAAAATGAGTAATGTACAAGATCGGATCAAAACGTGGATTGAAAATCACCCTGAGTTAGTCTATAATGAAGTGACCTCCACTATATACTGCTCTATGTGCGATATGCATCTAAAACTGAAGAAATGCAATATTGAGAATCATGTGAAAAGCAACCGCCACAATTACCGTTCGGGGCAACCAAATAGGAAACATCAATTTTATTTCGATTTAATTATTTTTCTTATTTCATGCAACATACCATGGGCAACAGTCAACAACAATAATTTTCGTCATTTTTTTAACAAGTATTTATGTTGCGACTGCTCTATGACTTCTTTACCGGACGAATCGACCCTGCGAAAAATTTATTTAAATCTCGTGTACAAAAAAACTATACAGGGTATAAGAGAGGTAAACAAAACCAATTATTTGTGGATATCTATAGACGAAACACCAGATTTCATGGGAAAATGTGTGACAAACGTGGTGATTCGGTCTTTGCAAAAAAATTGTTCTAAGCAATTTTATCTTTTGGGGTCGAAGGTTTTAGAGAAGGTAAATGGGGAAACAATAGCAAACCTAATAATAAACCAATTAAAATTTTTGTTTCAAAATTCTTTCAATGACAACGTAAACAATTTGCTTTTACTTTGCACAGATAGTGCCGCATATATGCTTAAAGCCGGTCGTATTTTAAAAGCAACGTTTCCTCGTATGAAACACATTACGTGTTTAGCTCATGGTCTGCACCGGGTTGCCGAAGAAGTGCGAGATAATTTCAAAGGTGTGGATGGGTTGATATCGAATGTCAAAAAGATATTCCTAAAATCTCCAGAGCGTGTACGCCTTTTTAAGGCAAAATATCCGTCCATTCCCCTACCTCCCGAGCCAATTATCACCAGATGGGGAACTTGGATATCTGCTGCGGTATATTACGCTCAATACTATGAGCAAATACGTGATGTCGTCTCCATACTTGCTAATGACTCGGCAGCTATAAGAGCTGCAAAAAAATGTTTTCAAACACGCAAACTACGACCGGAGTTAAATTTCATTCGCGACAACTACGAAGTAATAGCCTCTTCAGTAGAACAATTGCAATGTTCGACTTTATCCATTGCGGAATCCTTCCTCATTCTGGATACTGTTCGTTGCTACGTAAACTGGAGTAAACTTTTACCAGTGATACGTAAATTTGAAGCCGTGCTCGAACGAAATCCTGATTACGAAATTTTAAGAGACAAATCTGAAAATATTACCCGAACTGATAATGAATTCTATAAATTTGCTCCCTTGACGTCAACTGAAGTTGAACGTACATTTAGTGTACAATTGTACATAAATGGATTTATAGTGATAAACGCAACTGTTTACTCCCAGAGAATGTTGAAAAGATAATGATCATCTACTCCTATCACTATTACCCAAATAAAATGTCTTGTGCTGCTGTGTGTACTGACGTAGATTTTGAAGAAGAAATTGCGTCTGTTTCTAATATATAGTAACTTTATACAAATGTTTTTATTAGTTTTATTACATATTAATTTTATTTGGTGACTTTTATTTCTTCTAGTTCTGAATTATCGATATCGATAAAATAATATTTCAAGCACTGGCTAAATTACGCTAGTGTTTTGTTTTGCCGTGAAAAATCCGAGCTCTGAAAATGAGTTCTATTAACCTATACACAGAATTCATTCTAGTATAGGTGGCCGGTAACTGAATGGTGGCCAGTTACTGGCGATTTACCCTACATGTTACGCAAACATATTTAAATTTTTGATTAAGTTAATTAAGTTGAAATTGTAAGCCTGGTTTTATCTCCTTGCTCTGGGACTCCTAAAGAACGATTGTTTCTGTTCTAGTTCCGTGGACTGGTCGCTACCCTCGGTAGTGGCGCCTCTGTACTCACTCTATTTAGGAACGTGGGGAGGTCTAAAGGTGCCCCCAGATGACCGCAAGGTAAGGATATGCCAGTTGTATAGCTACTATTACTGTTCTGTAGTGGGTGAACTCTGAGTTACACTTCGTTTGGGTGATTGAATACAATTTTGGAGTAAAAGTTCATGTCATGAATTGATTTCTGATTTTTACTTAATTACAATGTTTGTACAGTCAGTATCAAAAATATGTAAACATTTCGGCACTTATGTCTGTGGGATAAGACACAAATTCGTAAACATATTATTGATGCTGACTGTACAGTCGACTACAAAGAGATGTGTCCACTTTTTCACCTTATTGCGTTGAAATAAGGTCCAAAGAGAAGAAGAAAGAGAAGAGAGATGAAAACGTTAGCTGTCATGCGCTCTTAAAAAAATAAAATAGGTTTTTCAACTTGCTTCATATATCCATGCAGGTGTGAGACATGTCATAAAACACTGGCTGAAATGATAATATGTGACATTTTCAATCAAAGGACTGCCATATAAAATAATTCAGAAATAAACTTTATTAACAACCGACGATGATGTATGTACCCATGACTTGAAAACGTCACATATTATCGACCGTACCTATAAGGTGATAAGACTGATAAGCCATGTGCCAACCCTTACCTTATTAGTCCTCATATGCGGTAAGCGCATCGGGAAAAGCTGGTACAATTAGGAACATGCATGATTTTTTTGGAAGACGTTATTCGATTCTATTTCCCTGTAGATTCAAATGTCTAATAAACCTACTATCTATGATAGCCCTGAAACGTCAAAAATGTGAAACGTTAGGCGTCTGCGCCGCGCGTCAAAACGCCCCATACAAAAAGTGTGAGGTTTGTGACGTCACCGACCACAAAGTTGCAGAAAACTGTTTGGAACGAACAAGTTTTTGGAAGATTTTTGTAATTTTAAGCACGAAAAAATGCGTTTAGCTATATAGTTGTCGTACATTTTTTTTCTTGTTAGAACATAAGTAATCGAACTGAAGTTTCGAAAATACATTTGAGGTATAAAAAAAAATGCCTAAAATTTTAAGTTTTAAAACCGCAATATCTTTAAAAAAACTGTTAAAATTATTACGGATTTCCACTTATTTATATTAATTTGGGGTTGTTGAACATGTTGATGGAACAAATTCAATTAAATATTTTTCATGCATGTTCTCTATTGTGAGAGACATAGTGAAACCCCATATCATTTATATGCGTCTTAGGAGGCCGGCGAGGACGCCTAGCGACAACTGCTGTAGAAGTCTTACACTTATCAACCAGTCATCGGTTACAACTGGTACTTGCCCTACTCCGCGGCCTCATTAAAATATCAACCACTTAACATTAACACACTGAGCTTTTTGTTAGTTTACATGCTGTATTTATCTCTAAAATGTACCTTGTTGCGTCTAGGTGGCAGCTTGCACAAGACTTCGGCTCAAGATAATTCAGTACCTGAACAAGGCAACGGGAGCTGGCATCATGTTCCCTCATTGTGTACAGGTAAATACTTCTTTTAACAGATCGACTGCGGTCTTGAGGACTTGCGGACTTGAGGTCTCGGGTCAAACCCCGGCACGTACTACGGAGTTTTTCGGAACTTGTACGAGTATAGTCTGGCCAACCAACGAACGCAGTAGCAATGTACAGCGAACAAAAGTATGACAACATTAAGAATCAGTGAAAAAAACAGCAATGATCATCAAATTTTATGTTTTTAATTTCAGTTGGTATTTCCGCCCCTTTCATTAGGTGACATTTACGGTGTGTAAAAAGGAGACAGATATATTTCGTCTGATCTGTCATCAACTGCAACAGATAATCTGGTTGAGGCAATTGACATATGCCTTAAAAGTGAATTTAAATTTAATTGGCAACGTTGCAGGAGTTCTATCCCACTCGCGCTTAAGATGAGAGAGTGAAATGCACTAGAAACAAATTCAATGTTAATTGAAATGTTCCGTCATGAAATACGGTGTCTCATCACAAAGGGTTGCCACATGTACGTATTTTGAATTTGTCGCGCGTTTCTACTGACAGAAATGGTTTGCCAGACTATACATAACAGGACGGCAGACGCCGCCCGGTCGGTCGGCCTAGGTATCGATGGGCGGATGTGGTGGATGCGGATCTGTGCGAAGCTCCAAGCTGGTGACTGGCGAGTAACTACGAGTACACAGGACCGGGAGCAGTGGCGACCAGTCGTGTTGGAGGCTAACACCCACTTTGGGTCACTGCGCCAGAGGAGTAAGTAAGTATGTACGAAATATCATTTGATATTTACCAGTCGCTTTTCGGTGAAGGAAAACATCGTGAGGAAACAGGAGCTAATGCCAACAAAGGCTAGTTTCCCCTCTGGGTTGGAAGGTCAGATGGCAGTCGCTTTCGTAAAAACTAGTACCTACACCAATTCCTGGGATTAGGTTGCCGAGCGGATCCCAGGCTCAGTAGAGCCATTGCAAAAAGCCGGGACAAACGCTAGGAGGATGATGAATCTCGACGCTAAGAACAGTAAGAACGCCTCAAGTCGTCGTGGGTAGTTACAGATAAAACACTTATATGTGAAATGTACGCTGTCAATGTAACTTTCATGTTTTGAAGTAAGATTTATAATCACTAGTTTAATTAATAACAAGTCTTAGAACGATATAAATAAGGTATAATTTGATTTATTTCAACGTAAAATGTTTCTAGGTTATATTCTCGTCGTTATTCGACCCGAATACAAACTCCAGGCTACGCAACATGGCGCTGATGTTCCTACTTAATGTCATCAACAGGTAAGACAAGTTATATGTGACGTTTTCAAGTCTAAAGGTTATCATTAGGCGTGTCCATACCTGACGCACCGCCTCGGCTAGTGTGGACGGCTGAGGCAAACGCTCGTGCGGCAGCAATGTTCGGGCGAGGCACGTCCACACTAGCTGAGCTGCCTCGCGCGGCAATTTCCTCGCGAGGCGGTGCGTCAGGTGTGAACCCGCCTAATGAGAAACGTTGGACTGCACGACACCTTATACTGTGCCACCTTTTGTGTTTCTCGTTATTATAGTACTTCAAAGATTAAAACCTTCTTACTTTGACATAAAGTTTAATTTCCTCTGCCTCGCAAGATTTTTTACTGAATGTCGTGTTTTCTGATTGATTTTTTACAGTGGGGACATAGTACAATTACGGAAAGTATCCTCGGTGTTTCTCCAGGGACTCCTCAAGATAATTCGTTCCGACGAACATGCCGAGCACCAACCCAAAGCCTACATGTGCTTAGGTAAGTGATATTATAAAAGATTTAAAAAAAGATAAAATATTTTTATTCTTCAATTGAGGCACATTACAATGCACTTATATAAATCCTGACCAGAAATATATGATTATTATTCTCATTTATATGGCAACAGTCATATAGCGTATTATTCTCGATGGTATAGTGACATCTTGATTTGTTTACCTGTCAGCTCCTGATGTTAATTTGAAAATGTTTCACAGCGAAATAGTTTCATTTCCCGAGCAATAATACGTTTCGCTCTTGAATATGATAATATTGGGATTTTTATTGTCGTTTATTATTTAATATTATTCAACACTTTATTATTATTCAAGTAAACCGCCTCAATGACACTTGACAACAGTGACAGCCTAATATCACATGCAATCACACATGCATATATCATTCTGTCATTAACATTATTGCCAGTGTCAGAAATTAGTTCCAATGAAATTCCGCAACATGGCGCATGCATGATCATATATTTCTGGTCAGGCTTTATAAATTAAACAAATGCACTAAAAGTTAGTTAAAGTTATAAGTAGCTTAATATTTCTTCATTTTAACTATGAATTACGGAGAGTGACTATTTAGACGTCCGTCATTTTGTGTCAATGAGGAATTATGATACTCTTTATGTACTATGGTACAGTAATTGAAAATATATTACTATGTACTTTATACGAATCTCCGCTGTTAAGATTCTAACATTAGATCTTTTTTTTTCTCTTATTGATATACCAGTTTTTGCCACTATTTTCCATGGCTCTTGACAACTGAATGACAAATGATAAATGAAAGACGATAGTGTCATCTGTGCCGCCATAATTAACTTTTATATCAACTATAAACCATAGACTTGTTTTGTCTGTACCTAAAGTTGAAAATGGCCAAATCCGCCACAGTGGCCACAAAACAATCGTAATCCAAATTGAACCATATACCATAGCTATAAAATATGAATTCCTTTACACGTCTCTTATCTACACAACAGGCAGGCTGGCAATGAAATGCCCTAAGACTATCAGCAACCAGTTCGCTCTACTCGAGGAGTTGGTGAAGAAAATTCCAGAAGCGACACCCGAGATGAGGACGGCTTTGAGGGACGCTTTGCTTGAGATGGCTGTTGCCTATAAGATCAACCCTGAAGGTAAGCGGGTTGCTAAAAATAAATTTAATTAGTTTTTAGCAGGTCAAAACTAAAATCATGAAGTTACACGGGAAAATCCAGATCTAACGCATTATTGCATGTCCAGTGATTTTAAAATGGGCGAAACTTTATATAAAGGTGGTGCATTCTTCATATTCATAATGTATTGTGACGTCACTGGGTAAGTCTCACGTAGAATCTCCGTTAGTAACAAATTATTTTGACTTCACAAACAGTGGAGTACTGAGTACTTGAGAAACATGTTATTAGTTACTTGACATGTATAAAGAGTACTTTGAACTTTTTTTATTGATTGTTTCTTTAATTGCGTGAGATCTAGATCCTTACTCGATGACGTTAGAATAATGATGATGAATATATCGTCTTTATATAATAAAAATAATTGCTGTTGCCAAAATAATTGAAGGTATGTAACAAAATATGTTTGACCTTGTTACTCTTGCGTAATTCTGTAAGCTTATCTTATCATGTATACTGTGTCACAATTTAACCATGGGAATTAAGACTATGGAATAAGTTTTAGCTTATTAATATGTTTTCAGATAAAGTTGAAATCATGGACACGATATCTGAAGACCCGGGTACTTCCCAGGAGGCAATGGAGACGGACGAAGGTTCAGAGAGCAAGAAGCCGAAGACTAATGCTTTTGATGAGCCACAAGCTTTGGCACTCTTCGCTTTATTGGAGCAGTAAGTATCTAAATTCAACCTTAAACGTACGGGCATAAGGATTATTAGGCTAGCTTGTTAATATTGTTGGAATTGCCAGAAACCCAAAACTACCGCTTTAGATGAGCCGCAAGCGTAAACACTCTTTGCTTTATTGGACCAGCAAGTACCTAAATTGAACCTAAAACGTATGGCCATAAGGATTAGGTTTGCATGTTAATAATGTTGGAGATCGATTCATGTTCAGAGGGTAGATAAGGTACCTTATACAAGGCAGTAGCCTTTGATGAGCCGCAAGCGTTGAAACTCTTCGATTTATTGGCCCAGTATCTAAATTGAACTTTAAACATATGTTCTTAAGGGTTACGCTCGCTTGGCAATAGTGTTGGAGACAGACGAAGGTTGAGAAACCGCTAGCGCTGGCTCTCTCTGCTTTATTGGATATTCGAAAATTCAATGAAAATAACCCACCTCAGTGAATATTGTATTAAATTGAACCTGAAACATGCTGGCACAAGAGTTAGTTCGCTCACCATAACCGTCTATTATTAACTAAGTGCGTTTAGTTTGTAACCTACAGCACTTAACACAAAGCACAAAAAGGTTGAGAACAGACTTCAAGATTTCGAAGAAGGAGGTTCTCAATTCTTCGGGATCTTTGTTTTTGCTATTTAGGGTTCCGTACCTCTATTATATTACCTTTTTGCTATTAAGGAAAAAACGGAACCCTTATAGGATCACTTTGTTGTCCGTCTGTCTGTCTGTCTGTCTGTCTGTCAAGACCATTTTTCTCAGGAACGCGTGGACGTATCAAGCCGAAATTTATATCAAATACTCAGGTCTGGGGGCGTCCATTAATCGCGTCATATTGTTTAGGGGGGGGAGGGGGTCAAGAAAAAATCATCAATGATCACCACAGGGGGAGGGGGGTCTGGACACATATCACGTGTAATTTTTTTGTTCCTTGTGCTATACTGTATTATGATATTTATGATCAATAAAATAAAATTTATCAACTTTTCAATGAATCAATCTGTCAAAAGCAGAATAAAATTACACTAGCGCTATGATTGTAAATAAGTTTTAGTGGCATTTGACATATTATTTTGTGAAGTAGGTTTTTAGGATTCCTTAGCCAAAGTGGCAAAAACGTAACCCTTATAGTTTCGTTAAGTCCGTCCGTCGGTCCGTATATCACATCCATTTTACTCGGAAACTATAAAACGTATATCTTAATAAATATTTAAATATAAGGTGTGTTTTTGTATGCCGGTTAGTTTTGTAGTAAAATTGCTGAAAAAGATATTTTAAGGAGGGGCACTACTCCATACATGTAATTATTTGTCAAAAAAAAATTTTTTTACCAAATATCGACATGATGCACATCACTCGATTGGTCTTTCAAAATAACTCTTGTCTTGTTGTCCTGAACATCAATAAAAAAAATAAACATTGAGGTCTGTTTGAATTCTTTTTTATTTATTGAAAATTTTAAGAAAATATCACCCCGTAAGTCTAAAAAACTTGTGCCCCCCTGTCACTTTTGAACCGGAGATCCAAAAATATGAAAAAATTGAGAACATTATCGGTTTAGGAATTATTGAGTTATCTCCTAAAAACTCATTTCATACGCAGATACGACCTTTTGATGTTACTTTTTCGATAGTAGGTACGAAACCGCGTGGTCCAACAAGCACTTAGCCGGCTTTTTTCTATTAAAGATTATTTTATTTTATATGTATGTATACATGTAGTTTCATGTTTTTACCCTTGACGTGTACGTCGTTACGTAAGTAGGTTCACGTGTTAGAAAACTGTACTTACTTTAGTTAGCAAAAAATTACACGTCATATTGGACAGGGGGGGAGGGGTCCTGAAAATATCACCAAAGATCACCATGGGGGAGGGGGGGGGGGTCTAAAACAAGCCAAAAACGTATGAAGCGATTAATGGACGCCCCCTCTATTGTCCCTTGGAGCTGTGAAAAAATCAAACTAACGCAAGCCAACGCAATCAAAAGATACAGTCGTTTATGCTGCAAATTTTAGAGTTTTTCGGCACTCGCAAAACCTACGCGGTACTTCCTGTGAACTCAGAAACTTGAAATTTGGCACGAAGTAACGTCATATAGCATAGACAATGGAAAAATTACAAAAAATAGACATTTTTAGTAAAATCATACAATTTTTTTTTTTTACATTTTAAACTTACTACCTTTTTCCTCGTAAACGCGTGGAGGTATTAAATTGAAATTCATATCAAATACTCAGATCTATATTACCTTTAAGCTGTAAAGGTTTGTACGGAACCCTCGGTGCGCGAGTCCCACTCGCACTTGGCCGGTTTTATTTTATTTTATGTGTGATCACCGATTATCCCAAGGCGGCTGGACCGATTTGGAAAATTCTCTTTTTGTTTGAAAGAGTATAACTTCACAGTTGGTCCCATTGTCACCAGATCAGGACCTGATGATCGGATCCTTGAGAAATCGAGGGAACTCTTCAACTATTATAGGCCCCACCTATAGTGATTTGAGTATTTTTTACAGCAGTTCGAGCATTTGCTTTTGGAAAGGTGGAGGCGAAGTGAAGTCGATTCTTTTTTGTTTAAAATTATTACAATGACATATTAACACTGTTTCTATCCAACAGCTACATGCACAGTGAAGAGTCGATGATCAGGTACATCGCGATGCGATACTCCGCCGCAGTGTACCCGCAAGACTATATTCCGTCCAGATACTTGCTTTTACTTGCCAGCGGAGACAGGTAAGGGTACCTACTTTAAAAAAAAAACTAAACTCAAATCAGTACTACATTTTCGAGTTAACCCATTTCATTCGTCAGTTAATTTTGTCACTGATGGTACTTCATAGGTGACCAGCACAGACCCCTCACTATCGCTATCTAGAATGATAACTCTTCAAATCACCGAACGCTCAATATAATTCGAATAAATATTTTAATTACCACACCTCGGAATTTTTTAACCACAGTCGCAACTTTTTATAACGACATCAATTATAACGAAATATCGGATGTTACGTCCAATAAGGGCATTTTAATTTTAACTTGTATTTTAAATCACGACTTAAGTCGTGTTTCAGTAACGTCTAACCGTCACATTCCTGACAAAATGTATGGGATTTGGCATTGACGGTTTTGTGACGATTGCTAACCAGCCGTTAATGGTACACAGTTAGGTGAAAATGCCCATATAAATAAAAATTCCCCGGCAAACTTTTATATGAAATGATCTACGAAATGTCGCATTTTACGCAAAAATATGGTGGTCCCTTTGAAGTCGTTATAGTTAGAGATAATGCGGTGCTGCAAGCCCCCATGCGTGGCCTTGTCAGTGGCAGCAGCATCAAAAGATTGTAGATGTATGAAAAAACAAAACGCCTGATCTTTTTATAACAAAAACAAGATGTTATGTAACCTAAACTTAGCCCCTGAACTGCAACAAGATGGGCGCTTTGTTTTTTCATACATCTACAATCTTTTGATGCTGCTGCCACTGACAAGGCCACGCACAGGGGCTTGCAGCACCGCATTATCGTGTAGCCCTACCCCTCCCCTGCTTCGAGGAACAAAGGAAATCTAGGAGACTTATCGTACTAGAAACCGGTTTTTTATTTAAAAAAAAAAATCAAATACGCCATCACTTTTTTTGCATTGCAGCATCGTCATTTCGTGTTCCCCCAGTAAAGACGCGACTAATTATATATATCTCATCTGGGAGACTTATCGAACTAGGTTCAGTGTCATGGGCTCTCTAACTATGAAAGGTTTCGACTATTATGAAATATGTTATATTTGTTTCTTTTTAGATATTCTTGACTCTTCGTCCTCGTAGCGTTTGTCCCGGATTTTCGCCATGGCTTTATTGAGCCTGGGGTCCGCTCGGCAACCTAATTCCTGGAATTTGCGTAGGAACTAGTTTGCCATCTGACCAGAGGGGAAACTAGGTCTTGTTGGGATCAGGTCTGGTTTCGTTACGATGTTTTCCTTCACCGAAAAGCGACTGGTAAATATCAAATGATATTTCGTTCATAAGTTCCGAAAAACTCAGTGGTACCAGCCGGGGTTTGAACCCGTGACCTCCGGATTGACTTACCGCCAGGTTTCTTGAATCTTATTGGACAAATACTTGTTTTTGATTTAAAAAATATCTTCGGGTCAAAACCAAAACCAACTATCTGCTAATAAGCTTAAATCCAAAAAGTCGTTTCGGCCTTTAGGGTCAGAGGAAAAACCAACTATTTGCTAACAAAATTAAATCCAAATAGTAGGATCTGCCTTTAACCTGGCGATATTTATTTTGTTTAGCCAAGATGAGGTGTCAACTGAAGCTTTAAAATGCCTCTACGGCACATCCCGCCCGAGCGAGGTAGAAGACGTAGTAAACAACGTGAACAAGAAACAGACAACCACAGTAAACCTAGACGACGATACGACAAAGAAAGACGACAGAGAGCCGGAGGAGGAGTTCAAAGTGCCAAAGTTTGGGGATATAGTTAATTATGTGTGGGATCAAATGCAGAAGAGGAAGAAAGGGTCGAATACGAAGCATCGGTTCGTGGTCAACAATCAGGTGTTGCAGTTTCATCCTTTGACTTATCAAGAGGTAAGATACAGAATAATTTAATAGTCCTATGTACAGAAGGTTATCTTACTTATATCATTTTAAACAAAAAAGAATCGGCATCACTTAGCCTCCACCTTTCCAAAAGCAAATGCTCGAGCTGCTGTAAAAAATACTCAAATCACTATAGGTGTGCCTATAATAGTTGAAGAGTTCCCTCGATTTCTCGAGGATGCCATCATCAGATCCTGGCCTGGTTACATTGGGACCAACTGTGAAGTATACTCTTTCGTTCATACAGTGAAGTCGGTTCTTTTTTGTTTAAAACTATTTTACAAGCTTTTATTTAGTTTCATCTGTCCCATTGTGTGTAATCAAATCTTGCAAGTAAAATTTGACTCACTTCCCGCTTTCCGATTGAGCTGAAACTTTGCACGCATATGTATATTGCGTGACAATGCAATATTATGATGATATGGAGCTGAACTGATGATGGAGCTAGAATGTGGCCTTAGGAAGTTCCTGAACATTATCCAGTCGTGCTTGGGCTCGTTGCAGCCGCTTTGGTGAGCAGTTAGGGAGTGTAAGTATAGTTAGCAATAACAACTTCCTCCCAACTGAGTTAAAGAACACACCAACTGACATATTATTTAAGAACAAACTAAAACAAGTTTTATTAGACATGGCTTGCTACATCATTGATGATTTCTTTAAAAATAATTTTACAACTATTTAATATCATTGACCCACTTATATAATAACAAAATTTGTTTGCGTGCTACGTCTCTGATTCTTTAATGAAAATACTTTCTCATCATAAGGATAGAAATTATATCTTGACATACTTTATTGAAAACTGACATGTAAAATAATGTGTTTTATGAATAAAAATTCTGATTCTGATTCTGAATAAACGCTTGTCACAAAAAAAAATGAAAAAAAAAAAATCTTATTTCCTCTTTGCTGTACGATGTATATGTGACACTTTTGTTAGTTTGTTAAAGAGGCTTTAGGACCCATTTCGTCACCCTATTTATTTTACAATAAATAAAGATAAAATTTAATTGGCATCTCAGCATTTTCATACGTACATATATACAGCGTCTCGAATTTTTTAGATCCTTAGGTACCTCCGCATGTGTCTCAACCGCGAGGCCGGCCTGCGCGACTGCTCCGAGCATCCCAACGCCACGTCACCGCTGCTCGCCAAGTACTTCTACCAGCGGCTCCTCAACTCAGAGGTGCTGGAGAGTTACCTCTCTATGATCACCTCTCTGCTGAGCGCTAGTCCAGGTGAAATTAAGAATATTGGATATCTACCAATAGTTTACTAGGAAAATGTTCTTCTTAGAGTGGTTCATACTAGCTACTAACAGAATATCCTTTCTTGCTATTTCTCTAAATTCATTTTCAAAGATGTTTTCTTTTTCAGAATTAATGCCGCTAACATGTTTTCTGGACATCGTCGGTTGCGTGCCCGAAAAGATGGCGACCAAATACACCAACCTCCTTCCATTCCTAAAGAATCTCTTCGTCACCAGTACCAAGGAAGAGATCCGAGAGGCCGCCTCCGTCATTTACGCTATAATCACCGTACATACGAGCGATAAATCAGCGATAGAACGCGAGTTGAAAGAGTTCGTGGTACAGGGGGACAGTAATAGGAATCTTGAGACGCAGTGCTGGTATTTGTGTGTGTTCTCGCATATGTGTGAGCGGTGTTTGGTGTTGGCGAAGAGGGGGAAGTTTGGGGGGAAAGGGTTTAGTGGGGCGAATTGGGAGCCGTACCAGGACGGAGTTAGAAGTTTAGGTAAGTGGTTCGCTTTCAGAATTCGTATACATTCGATATTCCATGTTCATTTAGTGGTAGCCGTACAAGCCCAATTTCAAGGAAACACCGCAAATCGATGTACAGTTTAGCCGTTTGGCACACGCATACTAGAGGTCAAAACACATTTTTTGACCCGCAGTTTTTAAAAAAAAATCCTTAGGAGGGGAGTGCCGAGACATTTTTTTATGTGTATGGAAAAAAATTCAGAAACCTATCGTGCGTGGTATCTTATGAAAGGGCATTATGAAGCAATTCTAAAAATGTACCACATCATTACATTTCAGCCATTTTTTTTTAATTAACACAAAAATAATTTTTGAAACATACCAAGTTTGGGCTCCTTCAGACACGATATGGCTGATTTAAAAAAAATACAATATACCACAAATGATACATAATATCCTCATATCTAACCTCAAAAAAGCAATTTTGAAAATAGTTTCATTAAGTATTTTATTTTTATTTTTCAATATTACAAAGTGACACAGTTCTACTTCAATACCTACTTGCCGTGACTTATGGAACTGTAGTACAGATACGGTACATATTAATCATAAAATGATAAGTAATGATAAGTATCCATATATCCAACGGGAAATACCTCTTTAACCATTTAACTGCGTCTTTTCATCAGTTGGTATAGTTTTTGTGGTAGATACTGGCTTAAAAAGTGGCTGAAAGATAAAATATGTTTATTCCTGTTGTTTTTATCTCATAATTATAATACACATACTATTAATCGTGCTTTTTACATTTTTAAAATATATTTTTCTATCTTTATATTTCTTCCTCTCCGTCTTCTATATACAATTTGCTGCAAATAAAAAAGCGGTTTGTATAAATGAACTCACTTATTTACGTAAAAGGCGTACATTGAGAAAATAATAGCGCACTTCGCATTATGGCAATCAGCGTGGCAAATTTTGCAGGCTGGGGTGCAAGGGAGGTTATTTTTTTGCATGAGCATCGGTTGGTTTTGCATCCAATTTTATAACCACACCTATCTAGCTCCTTAACTGCATGGCCATATACAGTCCAATTAGGCTCTAATGAAAGGTCAGATCTTCTCTTCCATCACTGTTCTGGAGATGGTCGGGTTGCTACGTGACTTTCTAGTGCACGCCCCCATATTTCTCCAGCCTGATATTTTGCCCTTTTTATATGCTGAAGGAGGGCAGCGGTAGTAGGAGGTATTAAAGAGAGGGTCTTATCACCGGTGACAAATAGTTGGCGTTGAGCTTCATTCATCCACGTGTGTCAAATCGCAACAATTAAAAAAAAATACTAAATTATTTTCAAAATTGCTTTCTTGGGGTTAGATATCAAGAAGAAGGGTTAAAGAGGTATTTCCCGTTGGATATATGGATACTACGTATCATTTTATGATTAATATGTACTACAGTTCGTGTCTGGAGGAGCCCAAACTTGGTATGTTTCGAAAATTATTTTTGAGTTAATTAAAAAAAAATGGCTGAAATGT
Source organism: Pammene aurita (assembly GCA_947086415.1). NCBI lineage: Eukaryota > Metazoa > Arthropoda > Insecta > Lepidoptera > Tortricidae > Pammene > Pammene aurita. Next base: position 28,755,604 of record OX352297.1, read on the forward strand.
AATGATGTGATATATTTTTAGAATCGCCTCAAAATTCCCTTTCATAAGATACCACACACGATAGGTTTCTGAAAAAAAAAATTTTTTTTCCATACAAATAAAAAAAATCTCTCGGCACTCCCCTCCTAAGGGATTTTTTTTAAGAACTGCGGGTCAAAAAAATTGTTTTGACCTCTAGTATGCGTGTGCCAAACGGCTAAACTGTAGATCGATTTGCGGTTTTTTTAATCGTACGGCTACCACTAATTTAATTTAGCGCGGTATGTTAATTTAAGTAAGTATTTGATAAAATGTTAACAGACAAAACGTGATATGATCTTGAAAATACCTTAGATACTAAATACTATATGATTGGTGGAATGACCGAGTCATATAGTTTTGCTTACAAGCTTTGAAATAGGGTCAAAGAGGGAACAGTGGCTCACTAGGTCACGTAGGTAACAACACAAGTGAGGCTATTTGCCGCTTTGCTCATGCAGAAGCATTCAGTAACCGAACAAACTCAATTGGTTTGGCAATGGTTATTCTATCGCACAAGAGTACAGTGTAACACGATGTTTGGGTGACAGAGCCACTGTTCCCTCCATGACCCTCCCAAAAAAAAATGACTAGGTTTCATTGCTTATTTATTAGTACATTTTTTTTGCAGCCAAATTCTTATCGAATCCGCAAACGCTATTGGTCACTACATCAGTATCAGCTATATCTCTACTTGCTAGAGTGGGACCGCTACCGCTGCCCGACTCTGATCCTAAACAACAAGCGACCATTCAGAGTGAAACCCCGTTCAATGTGAACAAAACCGACACTGAAGAGACTGTGAACAAGGTACGTAAAGCCTGACCAAAAATATATGATGATGGTGTCTTACTGAATTTGTTGTAACATTGACTTATTGTCTTGTTGGAGATGTCTAATAGGCGCGTCTACACCTGACTTCCTCGCAAGGCGGCTCGAGGCATTGCGGCCGCACGTGCGTTTGCCTGGGCCGAGGCACGTCCAAACTAGCGGTGCGTCAGGTGTAAACCCGCCTAATGGCGTCATTGTCGTCATTACTCCCTTAATTTAAATAAGATGCAGTTACTTATTTTGACTCCTCTTTCGGTCTTTTTTTTTGGTTTTAGTGCGTTCTGCTTAGTAATGCTTCATGATTCACAGGAATGCATCCTTTGGCCATTAGCATTTTTGTGGACTAAGAAGCGTTGCACCTTGCCTTGGCCTTTTCTTAATAAATAAAGAAATATTATTTTCACCTCAGCAGCAGGAAGGAGGGTTCTTTGATACCTAAAAAGAGTGAGCAAAACTCAATTTTGCTGCGAGCGTGAGACAAAATAACCTTGAAGTGACCTTGGAATTACAAATATTACAATGTCAATTTCGCGCGCGAGGTCTAATACAAATTCGGGAGTCTATTCGCGTTCTCTTTTTCACCTCGTTAGTACATAGAGAGACAGAAATATTTAAAATGTCATTCAATCTAATTTTATTTAATTTAAATTCGTATTCCGAACTTCCGATAGCAGACTCCTGAAACAGAGTCGGAACGTAACGTTCTGAAACGCGCACAAGTACTAATTTGTAAGTATAATTTATACAAATTTTAATTTTTAAATGTTTAACTATACTCCACTTGAAATAATTTACGTTCTTTATTTCAAAATCAAATAAGTATAAACGAAAAAAATACAAGATTATCATGTGAAAAATATTATTACTAACAACAGTCTCTCGTATTGTGATCAAACAGTAGTTACCGAACGCAGATAAAAAAAAGTTGACAAAAGTCAAAATGGCGGTATAGATATTTTAAAAATATTTAATTATTTTGATTATTGTTTGTGTTATTAAATTATTATTGAGGTTTTTGAACTCAATTGTAAGAATATTATAATAAATACGAGTGAGTAAAGTAACAAAGAAGGATTAAGCATCACCCAGGTTGTATTTTTCCATGTCTTCTTGCTGCTGAGGTGAAAAATAGTGTGTTCAACATGAGAATAAAGTTATTTACATCTTGTGCTTTTGAGTCCCTCTCTACGCTCAAGATTCTAAATTAGAATCACTCGCTACGCTCGTGATTCTATTATAGAATCTTTCGCTTGCTCAGGACTCAAAATTAGCACTCGAAGTAAATATGAACTTTCTTCTCTTGTTGTACAAATATCTATTTCTAATAGTTTACAGTAGCCGACAGCCTCTTCAAAATAGTTGGTAACGCCAAGGTACCATCAAAGATCAAAGAGCGAGCGCTATACACACTCGGCTTATTGTGCTGCGGCGAGCGATTCCCATTCGCGAAGCAAGTCGTTAAAGGGTTCCTACAGATGGCTAAAGACGTGAGTGTACATTATTCTTCTCTCTTCTTCCTCAGCGAGTATGCGCCCACTGTTGGGCATACGCCTCTCCAATTTTACTCCAAGAACCCCGATTCATGGTTTCACTCCGCCAGAGTGAGCCCGCAATCTTTTTAATATCTGAGTGTACATTATATAAAGCTAAGTAATATGAAAACTGTAACCATAATACCGGGTCATAAAGGCCTTAATAGTGGCCAGGCCTGACTGACCGGCGCCCTGAACCCAGCGCGTAGGGCGTTCTCTGCCGCCCCGGGCTCATTCTGCTTTTTCGTGACCATTAAACTATTGCCAGAAAAAAGTATGATAGACATTGAATTTCGTCTATAAAATTGTACCAAATTGTTGTGTAATTGTAAAAATAATAGGAATTTGTTGACCATAATATTGATTAATGTAAAAAAATTATAACGCAATGGTAAATGCCTTGTTTTCATACAAATCGGGAGACAATCAAGGACTACTAAGTTACTGTGATAAAGAATATTTAGAGTTGTCATTATTAAACTAAGGTATCGGGATTGATAGCCTAATTAAGCCACTTTCTCTGTCACAAAACAGTAAATGAAAGTAATGGCCAAGTATTCTAAAATATGCATTTCACGAAAAAGTGTCAATAACTTATGTACAACGAAAAGTACAATGGCCCCCGTGTCCTTCGCTTTAGAGTATTATTATTTATTATTTGTTTATTTACAAGAACGGTTAAAAACCAATTACGTATCACAAATTACACATCATTCATTCGCACATTCACACTGCCTCACAGTAAGAAAGGCATCTATATACACCCCTGGCGCCTTCAAATCAATATCTGCAAATTACACGCGCGATACCAACCCTTTAGAAACATGTACTGTTCACTTCTTTTATTGAAGAGTTAATTCCGAAGCTTGCGTTTGAGGGAACAAATTTTTCTGAACCGTGCGACCATTTAGGTTCGAGGACTTCGAGGACACTTTACAATTGGACGTTTAAGTATAAAGACTGTTTTTTTCTCAGAGTAAAGAGTTTGAAATTCATTTACAAATTGGCGAATCGTTGGTGTTGTGCGTGGAGGGTGTCAATTCTAACGAGAACAGGGATCTTTGGACCGAGCTACCGAAAGAGGCAAGTTACATGATAATTATCAATATGTATAATATCTAAATAAAAGAAACCGGCCAAGAGCGTGTCGGGCCACGCTCAGTGTAGGGTTCCGTAGTTTTCCGTCCGTCACAGGTGTGTTAAGAGTTAAAATAACACCGCCATGTAGGATATCATATGAGCGTTCCACGTACAGCGACATCTATCGGCAAATAAAGTAAACTATTGCGCGCGAGCTTAAAGTATGGAAGATGATTTTTATGGGCTAATTCTTTATTGCGTGAACCGATTTTTACCGTTTTTACTTTATTTGAAAGCACGTCATTTCATTGTGATTTTGTAGAAATTACAGGTACAATAAACACCTGCTTATACGGTTAAATTACAAACTTAGTTCAGAAATTATTTTGTAATTTTTTTTCAAAAACTATTCAACCTATCACGTTCAAAATAATTTTCCTAGAAAGTTTTTATAAAGTTCTACTTTTGAGATTTTTTTCATATTTTTAAAACTATGGTTCAAAAGTTAGAGGGGGGGGGGACACATTTTTTTTACTTCTGGAGCGATTATTTCCGAAAATATTTACATTATCAAAAAATGACTAGTAAACCCCTATTAATTTTTATATTAAATACCTATCCAACAATATACACGTTACGGTTGAAATGAAAAAAAAAATCACTCCCCACTTTACGTATAGGGGAGGTACCCTAATAAAACATTTTTGTCCACTTTTTATTTTACCACTTTGTCGGCGTGATTGATATACATATTAGTACCAAATTTCAGCTTTCTAGTGCTAACGATCACTGAGATTATCCGCGGACGGACGGACGGACGGGCAGACATGGCGAAACTATAAGGGTTCCTAGTTGACTACGGAACCCTAAAAACGGAACTTAAACTCGTGCATTTACTTATAGTATTTCGTGTGACATCTCGAACGTTGCTTTACGTTCATGGTGGCAGACGGACTATTAAGGTCGTAAGGCCCAATGGCCTATTTTGAGGATGGAAAATTCGGCCCATAAAGCTATTTTTTTTGTTAAAATTTAGACTATTCCGGAGATCAGTCTCTGAATTCTCAGGAATTCAAAATGTAATGTCCTATTTTTATGGCGCTGGGTCCTGATTTCACTTGTCCTAAAAATAAATTGAGCCTTACGAGGTGATAATGACTGATGTCGTGTGAGTTTAAACCAGTCCATGTATAAAATACTTTAAGTAATGTTAATCTGCCTATTTAAAGCAAAATCCTCATCTTTATATGTGTTTTAATAAATAAGCTATTTCAGGGCGATGCAAAAATAAGGGACAGAGAGGCTTTGAAGGAAAACGATGAGCTGCTAGAATGGCTGCTAAAGGAGTTGTTCAAGATTGGAAAACATCCCCATCCTCACTCCAGACAGGTATGCTTCGTAACTTTTACCAACACTTTCATAGATTCATTAAAAAAATATTAACTTTACTTATACTTCATTATTACTTCACATCACTTAAATAACCCTCTTCTCGTTAGGTTATGGTTATTGTATTATTGATTAGTTATTTTATATTTTAAGTAGATCTAACGACTCTGCCACTTTTATAAATGAAATTCTTTAATCTGCGCCCGATGTAGTGTCACTTATTAAAAATAATATTTGAGCGTCTTAATAACGTCCTATTTATTGATGTTTTACGTATTATTGACCTAATAATTTTTATGACAGGCTACTAGCATTTGGCTTCTGGCTTTGCTAAAGAACTGCCCTGAGAGAACACCTATTTCGAGCAGACTTCCAGCACTCCAAGAAGTCTTCATGGATTTCTTATCAGAGAACAGCGGTAAGTTGTACTGATTTTCACTCATTATTTAAACCTTTATAAGGCAAAGAAAATATGTTTCCCACCATTATATAATTTTTGACACCCTTATGCCTGTTAATAGGGATACATACAAACAGGATTTAATCGCGTACAGGTATTCTGCAGCTGATTAGGAACCTTATGGGCGTATAAATAAATATAATTTAGTTCTACTACGGGCTGTAAATTACTATTTGTATGAACCAAGGAACAACTTAACTATGAACTAAGGAGCAACTTAAGAAATGGATTGACAATGCCTATACGAAATCGCGTTCCTCGAACCTTCTGGTTATACATCTGTTTTCGGTACTAAGTGCCACAGCGCCATCTGTCGAGTCTGGAATCGAGTTATTCTGTCAGCGTTAAGCGCCGAACAAAATATTAGAAACCAGAATTTAGTGTTTGTGGTGACCGATAGATGACGCTAGTGCTTTAACCTGAAATAAGAGAACGCGATTTTGTATGGATATTGTCAATCCATGTCTATATCATCATTGGTATGAACGTAACTATAAAGACAAAATATTTTCTTGTCGGACTATACGGATGTGTAGTACTCCTTAACCGATTTTTACCCGGGTGCCAATGCAACGAGCGGTTTTCGAGTGTGTTTTTGTTTGTATCATTGTGTATCTTTGGCGATTTTATCAGAATCAGATCACATTGGAATTCATCCATTGTACGAAACATAAGATTTAAGCTACGGAGTTATTCTTTTACTCTATTTGTTAACAGAAATAGTCCAAGACGTCGCCAGCAAAGGTTTAAGTCTGGTGTATCAAAATTCAGACGAAAATGCGAAAAAGGCCCTTGTGGCTCAGATAATAGAGCAGCTCACCAGCGGCAAGCGTGCCGTAGCTCAAGTTACGGAGGACACGAAGATATTCGAGGAGGGACAGCTAGGGAAAGCACCCACAGGGTAAGGCATTAGTAGTTAAGCGATAAAGGCCCTTATGGCTAAGATAATAGAGTAGCTCACTAGCGGCAAGCGTGCCGTGGCTCAAGTCACGGAGGACACGAAGATATTCGAGGAGGGACAGCTAGGGAAAGCACCCACAGGGTAAGGCATTAGTAGTTAAGCGATAAAGGCACTTGTGGCTAAGATAATAGAGCAGCTCACCAGCGGCAAGCGTGCCGTAGCTCAAGTTACGGAGGACACGAAGATATTCGAGGAGGGACAGCTAGGGAAAGCACCCACAGGGTAAGGCATTAGTAGTTAAGCGATAAAGGCCCTTATGGCTAAGATAATAGAGTAGCTCACTAGCGGCAAGCGTGCCGTGGCTCAAGTCACGGAGGACACGAAGATATTCGAGGAGGGACAGCTAGGGAAAGCACCCACAGGGTAAGGCATTAGTAGCTAAGCGATAAAGGCCCTTGTGGCTAAGATAATAGAGCAGCTCACTAGCGGCAAGCGTGCCGTGGCTCAAGTCACGGAGGACACGAAGATATTCGAGGAGGGACAGCTAGGGAAAGCACCCACAGGGTAAGGCATTAGTAGTTAAGCGATAAAGGCCCTTATGGCTAAGATAATAGAGTAGTTCACTAGCGGCAAGCGTGCCGTGGCTCAAGTCACGGAGGACACGAAGATATTCGAGGAGGGACAGCTAGGGAAAGCACCCACAGCGTAAGGCATTAGTAGTTATGCGATAAAGGCACTTGTGGCTAAGATAATAGAGCAGCTCACTAGCGGCAAGCGTGCCGTGGCTCAAGTCACGGAGGACACGAAGATATTCGAGGAGGGACAGCTAGGGAAAGCACCCACAGGGTAAGGCATTAGTAGTTAAGCGATAAAGGCCCTTATGGCTAAGATAATAGAGTAGCTCACTAGCGGCAAGCGTGCCGTGGCTCAAGTCACGGAGGACACGAAGATATTCGAGGAGGGACAGCTAGGGAAAGCACCCACAGCGTAAGGCATTAGTAGTTATGCGATAAAGGCACTTGTGGCTAAGATAATAGAGCAGCTCACTAGCGGCAAGCGTGCCGTGGCTCAAGTCACGGACGACACGAATATATTCGAGGAGGGACAGCTAGGGAAAGCACCCACAGCGTAAGGCATTAGTAGTTATGCGATAAAGGCACTTGTGGCTAAGATAATAGAGCAGCTCACTAGCGGCAAGCGTGCCGTGGCTCAAGTCACGGAGGACACGAAGATATTCGAGGAGGGACAGCTAGGGAAAGCACCCACAGGGTAAGGCATTAGTAGTTAAGCGATAAAGGCCCTTATGGCTAAGATAATAGAGTAGCTCACTAGCGGCAAGCGTGCCGTGGCTCAAGTCACGGAGGACACGAAGATATTCGAGGAGGGACAGCTAGGGAAAGCACCCACAGCGTAAGGCATTAGTAGTTAAGCGATAAAGGCCCTTGTGGCTAAGATAATAGAGCAGCTCACTAGCGGCAAGCGTGCCGAGGCTCAAGTCACGGAGGACACGAAGATATTCGAGGAGGGACAGCTAGGGAAAGCACCCACAGGGTAAGGCGTATTACACAGCACCCACACCCACGACCACCCACCCACAGGGCGCACCCACAGGGTATTAGTAGTTAAGCGATAAAGGCCCTTGTGGCTAAGATAATAGAGCATCTCTTGAGAGGCAAGCGACTCGTAGACGCGAAGATATTCGAAGAGGGACAGCTAGGGAAAGCACCCACATGGTAAAAGACGACTAATTACGCGAAAAAGGTCCTTGTGGTCCAGACATTAGAGCACCTAGTGGCAAGTGCACTAAGGTAACGAAGGACACGAAAATATTTAACGATAGACAATTAGGTAAAGCCCCCACGAGTAGTTAAGTCAATAATTTTTAAGAAAAAAAAACCGACTTCAATGGGGGTAGCCGGTGAAGGATTATTGTAGATGGTGCACTTAGATTCCATACAATGAAATAACTTGCTTAAAAAACGCAGCGGAGAGGACAAATCGCCAAACGTGAACTATGCGTCGTCGAAGAGTTCCGTTCTGATTATCATCAGCAGTTCCACTTCATCAAATGTCACTCTTTTGAATGAAAATGCTTGATTTGTTGATAAAAATACAAAAGTCACTTTATGTATGCCTTTAAGATTTGAGGAATTCCCTCGATTCCTCGTGGAACTCATCATCAGAACTTGAGCTTGACGAAAATTGGTCCTGACAATCTAACTTGCTTAACAAACATAGCGAAGAGGAAGAATCGCCAAACATGAACTATGCGTCGTTGAAGAGTTCCGTTCTGTTCATCATCAGCAGTTCCACTTCATCAAATGTCACTCTTTTGAATGAAAATGCTTGATTTGTTGATAAAAATACAAAAATCACTATGTGTAAGCCCTTAAGATTTGAGGAGTTCATGGATCCCATCATCAGAACTTGAGCTTGACGAACATTTGTTCTGACAATTAAACTTGCTAAACAAACACAGCGAAGAGGACGAATCGCCAAACGTGAACTATGCGTCGTTGAAGAGTTCCGTTCTGATCATCATCAGCAGTTCTACTTCATCAAATGTCACTGTTTTGAATGAAAATGATGGTTTTGTTGATAAAAATATAAAAATCACTATATGTATGCCTTTAAGATTTGAGGAGTTCCCTCGATTCCTCATGGATCCCATCATCAGAACTGCGTTTTGACAAAAACGGGACCAATCTGTATATATATACTTACAATAAAAAAAAAAATATTTCAAAATCGGTTCAGACATGACGGAGTTATGGAGTAACAAACATAAAAAACAAAAAAAAAAAAAAAAAAAACATACACGCCGAATTGAGAACCTCCTCTTTTCAAATCTTGAAGTCGGTTAAAAAAGCCCTTATGGCCCAGTCAATAAAGCACCTAGTGGCAAGTTCACTTAGGTAATGAAGGGCACCAAAATATTCGACGAGGGACTATTACGTAAGGGGTAAGTGTAAGTAGTGGATTAATTAGCAATAATTCTTCTTCAATGGATACTGTTTAACTAGTCAGGCGCCCGGTTTTTCATATAATAGCCAAGCTAGAACATTTTAAGATTCCACTCTGGAAGGAGTGATGCCCATGTGTGTGTAACGATTATTGAATTATCGAGACAACTTTGGCATTGGCTTCGCTCATGAATCCAATTTTTTTGGTACACAATTATCCCTTAATAAAACCATAAAAACAATCCTCCATTGTATGCCTATGCGTTAGAGGGAAACAAGCGACATCGCGATTTCGTTCCGCCGTATAGCTACGTCCCTTAGTTTGGTCGACGTTGGTGCAATGTGTGGATCGGGAATTAGACGTACATTACTCTTCCCATCTTTTCTGTAGTTTTAGTAATACAGGGTGAAATTTAAGACGTGAAACGTAATATGTTTTTCTAACAATATTTTAATCCCCTAACTCTTACTAAAATTAGACAAGATTTTTTTCATTTAATTATTTATTTTTTGTCATTTATTTATTCATTTTTTGTCATTTATTTTTCTTTTAGCAGTGGATTTAGGGTATTACAACGGCTTATTAAGATATTTAAATTAGTAAATTGAATTGCCTCTTTGAATCGGAACTGTCATTGACATCAAATTTGTCATTTGTCCTAGTTAGAAATGAAATTTAGTTAATTAGGGTTCCGTACCTCAAAAGGAAAAAACGGAACCCTTATAGGATCACTTTGTTGTCCGTCTGTCTGTCTGTCTGTCTGTCTGTCTGTCTGTCTGTCTGTCTGTCTGTCTGTCTGTCTGTCTGTCTGTCTGTCTGTCTGTCTGTCTGTCTGTCTGTCTGTCTGTCAAGACCAATTTTCTCAGGAACGCGTGGAGGTAACAAGCTGAAATTTATATCAAATACTCGGGTCTATTGTCCCTTGGAGCTGTGAAAAAATCAAACTTAAAAGCCAACGCAATCAAAAGATACAGTCGTTTATGCTGCAAATTTTAGTTTTGCGGCACTCTCAAAACCTACGGGGTATTTCCCGTGAACTCAGAAACTTGAAATTTGGCACGAAGCAACGTCATATAGCATAGACAAAGGAAAAATTACGAAAAGAAGACATTTTTAGTAATATCATACAAAAAAATATTTTTTTAAATTTTAAACTTACTAACTTATTCCTCGTAAACTCGTGCAGGTATTAAATTGAAATTCATGTCAAATACTCAGGGTTAAGGACCTTTCAGATGTAGCAAAACCAAACTTTTATGTCAACGCAATCAAAAGAAATAGCAATTTAAGTCGCATATTTTGAAACTGATTACTCGCAAGAAACTCAAAACCTAAAGGGTACTTCCCGTAAACTCAGAAACTTGAAACTTGGCACGAAGAAACTTCATATAGCACAGACAAAGGAAAAATTACGAAAAGTAGACATTTTTAGTAAAATCATAAAAAAATATTTTTTTAAATTTTAAACTTACTTACTACCTTTTTCCTCGTAAACGCGTAGAGGTATTAAATTGAAATTCATATCAAATACTGAGGTCTACCTTTAAGCTATAACAAAATCAATTTTCTATGTCAATGCAATGGGTGAACTTTTACTTATATACCTACAGGTTTCTACGGAACCCTCGGTGCGCGAGTCCGACTCGCACTTGGCCGGTTTTTTTTTTTTCATCTGAAATATCTTATAAAGCTGTTTTAATTCCACACGATCACTTTTAAAAGCAAATAAACGACAAAAACAAAAAACATCTTGTCTGATTTTAGTAAGAGTTGGGGCATTGAATTGCCTGTTGTTTATGTAGTTAGAAAAACATATTACGATTCACGACTTAAATTTCAACCTTTATAGTCTCCTTAATGTCTATTGATTGTTTTACAGGGGTAACCTGTCCACTTACAAAGAACTGTGCTCACTCGCCTCGGATTTAAATCAGCCGGACCTCTTGTACAAGTTTATGCATTTGGCTCATCATAACTCCATGTGGAATTCCAAGAAAGGTAACTCACATCTAGACACGAAAATGTACCGGTTTTTACACTAGGGGTTCCCAAACTTTTACTCTTTGCGCCTCATCCAACGTCATGCTTAAACAGTACACCCCCTTAGAGGGTCAAATGGGGAGTCAAAACCCGGTTTAAGAATAATCGCTGAACTACATTTTTTATGTATGTTCAGCGATTATTCTTTAAGTCACGTCTTCGGAATTTCCTGTTGCAAGGATGTTTTTATAGTATAGACGACATGTAAGGCTAGATTGGAACAATTATAAATTTTATGGATGTTTTGGTAATATAATTAATTTATGTGCTTTCATGTTGATGTATAAAAATATAGGTATTGACAATGTAACTCTTAATTTAAAACGTTCGAATTAATAATTGCTCTATTTTATTTAAAATTGTATATAGTTATTGTTTTTTGATGTGACTCTTTGTAAATATTGTATTGCATGAAATTTTATATTGTTGTTATATATTTTAGTTAAGTATGTGATTTCAAACTAAATCAAGTATTGTTATTGAATTGAATAAATAGTATGTTATTCAATCAAATACAAACATTGAAAACATTGAAAAAAAAAAAAATTATGAACCCAGTTGGACTTGAACCAACATCGATACGCATTACCGGGGCTCGATATCGCTTTACCAATGAAGCTATGGGTTCAGTTACCGAGCTGACGAAATTCTCAATGCCTTCAATCATCTTTTTGCATTTATTTTTACATCGACTTTATAGCAGCCGTAAGCGACATCTAGGTGCCAACCACTAGAGTTAGATACCCTTCCCGCCGACCCTTTTACAAGTGTCACAACGGAAATAACAGATGGCGCCTGCTATCAACTCATAATTATTTTACATTTTTTAAAGTGGGTATTCCACTCATACATTAGTATGTTATTCAATCAAATACAAACATTGAAAACATTGAAAAAATAATCAACCCAGTTGGACTTGAACCAACATCGATACGCCTTACCGGGGCTCGATATCGCTTTACCAATTAAGCTATGGGTTCAGTTACCGAGCTGACGAAATTCTCAATGCCTTCAATCATCTTTTTGCATTTATTTTTTTACATCGACTTTATAGCAGCCGTAAGCGACATCTAGGTGCCAACCACTAACGTTAGATACCCTTCCCGCCGACCCTTTTACAAGTGTCACAACGGAAATAACAGATGGCGCCTGCTATCAACTCATAATTATTTTACATTTTTAAAGTGGGTATTCCACTCATACATTAGTATGTTATTCAATCAAATACAAACATTGAAAACATTGAAAAAATACATAATTATTTTACATGTTTTTTTAAAGTGGGGCATTCCACTCATACAATAGTATGTTATTCAATCAAATACAAACACTGAAAACATTGACATTGAATTATCTAACTGTAGTAGTTAGCACCTAGATGTCGCTTACGGCTGCTATAAAGTCGATATAAAAATAAATGCAAAAAGATGATTGAAGGCATTGAGAATTTCGTCAACTCAGTAACTGAACCCATAGCTTAATTGGTAAAGCGATCGAGCCCCGGTAAGGCGTATCGATGCGAGGTTCAAATCCTGCTGGGTTGATTATTTTTTCAATGTTTTCAGTGTTTGTATTTGATTGAATAACATACTATTGTATGAGTGGAATGCCCCACTTTAAAAAAACATGTAAAATAATTATGAGTTGATAGCAGCGCCATCTATTATTTCCGTTGTGACACTTGTAAAAGGGTCGGCGGGAAGGGTATCTAACTGTAGTAGTTAGCACCTAGATGTCGCTTACGGCTGCTATAAAGTCGATATAAAAATAAATGCAAAAAGATGATTGAAGGCATTGAGAATTTCGTCAACTCAGTAACTGAACCCATAGCTTAATTGGTAAAGCGATCGAGCCCCGGTAAGGCGTATCGATGCGAGGTTCAAATCCTGCTGGGTTGATTATTTTTTCAATGTTTTCAGTGTTTGTATTTGATTGAATAACATTGAAAAAATAATCAACCCAGTTGGACTTGAACCAACATCGATACGCCTTAGCGATATCGAGCCCCGGTAAGGCGTATCGATGTTGGTTCAAGTCCAACTGGGTTGATTGTTTTTTCAATGTTTTCAATGTTTGTATTTGATTGAATAACATACTAATGTATGAGTGGAATACCCACTTTAAAAAATGTAAAATAATTATGAGTTGATAGCAGGCGCCATCTGTTATTTCCGTTGTGACATTTGTAAAAGGGTCGGCGGGAAGGGTATCTAACTCTAGTGGTTGGCACCTAGATGTCGCTTACGGCTGCTATAAAGTCGATGTAAAAATAAATGCAAAAAGATGATTGAAGGCATTGAGAATTTCGTCAGCTCGGTAACTGAACCCATAGCTTAATTGGTAAAGCGATATCGAGCCCCGGTAAGGCGTATCGATGTTGGTTCAAGTCCAACTGGGTTGATTATTTTTTCAATGTTTTCAATGTTTGTATTTGATTGAATAACATACTAATGTATGAGTGGAATACCCACTTTAAAAAATGTAAAATAATTATGAGTTGATAGCAGGCGCCATCTGTTATTTCCGTTGTGACACTTGTAAAAGGGTCGGCGGGAAGGGTATCTAACTCTAGTGGTTGGCACCTAGATGTCGCTTACGGCTGCTATAAAGTCGATGTAAAAATAAATGCAAAAAGATGATTGAAGGCATTGAGAATTTCGTCAGCTCGGTAACTGAACCCATAGCTTAATTGGTAAAGCGATATCGAGCCCCGGTAAGGCGTATCGATGTTGGTTCAAGTCCAACTGGGATGATTATTTTTTCAATGTTTTCAATGTTTGTATTTGATTGAATAACATACTAATGTATGAGTGGAATACCCACTTTAAAAAATGTAAAATAATTATGAGTTGATAGCAGGCGCCATCTGTTATTTCCGTTGTGACACTTGTAAAAGGGTCGGCGGGAAGGGTATCTAACTCTAGTGGTTGGCACCTAGATGTCGCTTACGGCTGCTATAAAGTCGATGTAAAAATAAATGCAAAAAGATGATTGAAGGCATTGAGAATTTCGTCAGCTCGGTAACTGAACCCATAGCTTAATTGGTAAAGCGATATCGAGCCCCGGTAAGGCGTATCGATGTTGGTTCAAGTCCAACTGGGTTGATTATTTTTTCAATGTTTTCAATGTTTGTATTTGATTGAATAACATACTAATGTATGAGTGGAATACCCACTTTAAAAAATGTAAAATAATTTTGAATAAATAGAGCAAAAAAAAAGCAAAAACAGATCCCGACAAATTGATAACCTCCCACTTAGAAATCTTGAAGTCGGTTGAAAACGGATGAATTCACTATAGTTAAGAAAGAGCAAATAAGAAACTGAAATCCACTACTTAATATGGTAAATGCGAAAATAACTTTGTCTCTTACATCTTCACACTTACAGGTTATATTATTTTATTTAGATTTGATTGAAGTTAGGGATGGACATAGTTTGAGTCCTGGAGAAGAACATTAGTTAAGGGTGTGAAAAGGGAGGAGGAATTTACTATGAGAGCCATATAAATAACAGTGTATAAACCATTGTTATTAACCATTTTCCCATCTTTCAGGAGCTGCATTCGGTTTCCACTCCATTGCGCTTCAAGCGGGCGCCCAACTCTCCGAACACTTACCTAAGATCGTTCCGCGCTTGTACCGCTACCGGTTCGACCCTACCCCTCGCATACAAAACTCTATGGCTAGCATATGGCATGCCTTAGTACCGAACACACAGGCAACCGTAAGTACATATATAATTTTACTTATATTTTCTAAGGCTTTACAAGTCACTGGATTAAATTAAACATCCTTTTGTTACTATGAGTATAAAATTAACAGATTTGGTAGTCTGGTAAGTAACAACCGGGCAGATGACATGATTGAGAAAGCATAAATAGAAAAACTGAGGTAGGTACTCAGATAAATTATTACTATAGTGACGGCATCTGAAATGTTACGAACCTGCCACAATGTTACCTGATCCTAAAAATACATTATAAAAATCTTGGAATATGAAAGATACGGATGAGTTTTTTTAACATGTTGCAACAGTTTCTTAATATTATTACAGGTTCATAAATACCACAAAGAGATCCTCGACGATCTAGTGGCAAACATGACCTCAAACCAGTGGCGAGTGAGGATGTCGTGTTGCAATGCCCTTGCCGACCTATTGAGGTATGTTATAGGTATAATTACACTCTTGGTGTGATGTAATTGGTCCACGTATGTACGCATGTGGACAGAATTAAGCGTGGTGTCGCCAAAATAATAGTTTTTAGTTTAGTATGCTTTAAAGTTTATATTATGTATAGGTATGCTACTTTTAAGGTATTCATCTAGGGGCTCATAGTTATTTCATTTCATTATAACCTTTTAGTGATTTTAAATAATCGGGTATACTCGTATAAGGTCTCGTTTACTGTGTATTTTATTTTTTTGTTAGAAAAAGATGAATAAATAATTTGTCTTGTTATTTATCGGGCACACGTTTTTGGGTGCCACTGAATAGTACATTACGCACCTAGGGCGGTAAAATAAAGATCGGCTCAGATCGCGTAAAGTTGTACCCCGAACCGTAGGTGAGGGTCATAAACAAGCGATCTGAGGCCTTATTTGTTACCGCTTGTGGTGCATACACAATTTGACGTCTTTTCCTGCGTGTGAGTGTGATTTGCCGCTGCTTGCGCGGGCGGTATGACGTAATAGTAGATTGTTTGACAAGGGTCTAAAGTAGGCCACATTACCACGAGGTGGTTATTTCCCGAACGAAGTGAGGGAAAATTGTTCGAGTGGTAATATGGCTTTTAGACCAGAGTAATGCATACTATTTTTCACTTCGATTGCGAGAAAATAAGATAAAAATACTTATTATTTACGCACAATAACTAAACTAAGGTGTAAGGTAAGGTGACATAGATACAAAATATAAACACCGCGAATAAATGCCACAGACGACGGTATAATTAGCTCTTTAAACAGTTTAAACACGCTAAGCGCTTCCATAAAATAAAAACCTTTTTTAATGATTGTGAAGTAGGAACTAAAAAGCACCTCATGTTTTGAGAAATAAATTGCGTTTCCTGATTGGTCGATTTTAACATTGATTATATTCTGATTGGTTGATATTAAATACAATTTTTTTTAAGTACGTTCCGATCACGGATCATAAGACAATCCGGATAGTACTTTTACTATATTTCCCTAACCACAGTTGAACCTTATTACCGAGCAAAACAGTCGTTCATAGGTCACTAGTAAAAAGTAATAAAAACGGTCCGATAGAGAGCATAATGTAGGGGGCGGTGTCTCACTCGCACAATGCTGCCAACTTATGAAACTTACCAATGTGGTTTTATTTATATACATTTATTTTAGATTCTGACCATTGAAATATTACCCAAATATTTGGCGGGAAATTCAATAAATCATGGGCTGGTCACACCTTGTGTAGCAGGAATAATAGTTTTGATACTAGAAAATACTTTTGACTTCTGTGCACACGTAAGGTACGTAGGTATAGCCCACCCAATAAAGGAAAACTAAGAGGAAATAATTCGTGTATAGCCAAATTTTGGTGTAGTTGTAGGCAAAGGTATCTTACACAACATACTAAAAGTACCGGTGGATGGGGGTGCCGCTAGCGGAAAGGGGGGGTTGTAAAGGTCCCTAATTTTGGTTTTTCGTAAATAACTCGGTAACGGTAGCTCATACGAAAAAATGTTATATTGCTCAATTCATCCACATCTAATTTTCTATAAAAAAGATTCTCTGCAATTTTTTGCTAGGATCAATGTTTAATGAGATATCGAGGAAATACGATAAACACTTTTTTAAACTTTCGGAGCTAATATTTACGAAAGTATTAGTTTTATCCAAAAGTGGTTTCAGAATACCCTTATTTTTTTAAAAAGACCTATCTAATGATACCCCACACATTAGGGTTGGAGTAAAAAAAATATTTACCCCCCACTTCATGTGTACGTGAGGTACCCGAAAGAATAATATTTTTTCACATTTTGTTTTAAAACTTTGTCTGCGTAATTAAAACACATACTTATACGAAATTTAATTTCTCTAGTACTAGCCATCACTGAGCAGGGTGAGGAGGGGTCCTACCCTTGGAGTTTCGGCATGTCCGTCTGTCCCCGTCTGTCCGTCCACGGCTTTGCTCAGTGATGTTTAGTACTAGACGTCTAGACGGACAGATGGGGTCAGACGGACTTGGCGAAACTATAAGGGTAGGAAGTGAGGTAGCAGGGTGAGCAGCCTGCTCAGTGATGGTTAGTACTAGAAAATAAAAAAATCGTGTGAGTATGTACTTTATTCACGCCGGCAAAGTTTTAAAACAAAATGTGAAAAAATATTATTTTTTCGGGTACCTCCCGTACACATGGAGTGGGGGGGTAAATATTATTTTTACTCCAACCCTAATGTGTGGGGTATCGTTAGATAGGTCTTTTTAAAACAATAAGGGTATTCTGAAACAATTTTTGGATAAAACTAATACTTTCGTAAATATTAGCTCCGAAAGTTTAAAAAAGTGTTTATCGTATTTCCTCGATATCTCATTAAACATTGATCCTGGCAAAAAATTGTAAAGAATCTTTTTTATAGAAAATTAGATGTGGATGAATTAAGCAATAGAACATTTTTTCGTATGAGCTACCGTTACCGAGTTATTTACGAAAAACCAAAATAAGGGACCTTTACACCCCCCTCTCCCCGCTAGCGGCGCCCCCATCCACCGGTACTTTTAGTATGTTGTGTAAGATACCTTTGCCTACAACTACACCAAAATTCAGCTATACACGAATTACTTCCCCTATCAGGCAGTTAAGCGTCTTCGTTTGGTGAGCTAGTAGGTAGGTTTAGGTAAACAGACAGAAGTCAACGAAGTAAACAAGCTTCACAGGGTGTTAGAAAGATCTTTAACCGACTGCAACAAGAGAAATACACTCAGAAATTAAATACCCTAAAAAATGCTCAGAAGCAAGTAAAAACAATCTAATAACTATGTACTTGAGTTCCCTATTAACTTGTTTTAAGGGATAGTTTAGTTGGTTTACATACTGTATAGACATGTTTCGCGAAAATATTTTTATTTATATTTTTACATAAAATTCCTACTGTCAGTCCACAGGTTTGACCTAAATGTTGGTTTTCAGTAAGTAACTTCTTACGTTCTAATGTTTTGATTGTATTGATATTTTCCAGAACTTCTAGTTTATCCGTTTCTTTACACACTTGTCCTGTTTATGAGATTCAGGTATTAATAAATTCACGTACTTAATCAAAGTTATAGGCAAATGTTAAAACTAGTACTTAAAGTATCAAAATAGTAATAGAGCTCCAACCTACAAAATAGTTGAAGACTTGTAAACATTGCAGTTTTTCGTTATACAATACGCTTCACGTCAACTTCGCACATTGTTGTAATTAATTACGAGCCTAAATAATAGTTTGCGGACCACTCGGTACAGTTATTTTTAATAGTATTTAAAATAAACCCCTTATAAACAGTGAACAATTTGAAATAATGACATAAATTGACAACATACTTTTAGCTTTTATTTAAATCATAGACAATTGGTGATACAACAAGGAAATATCTGTCAACAATATTTGGCTAGTCAGACTCTAGTAACACACTAGAAGTCACTTTCTACTTATAATAATTTATTGCAAGATTTGAATTAATACTTTGATCCCTTTTAGCTGCTTTGAATTTTTTTACGACGTAAATATTATTTATTCATTAAATTAAAGAATTGCATTTAATATTGCAGACAGTAGTAAGTTTTGTAATATTTAAAATACGGTCTGGTATCCCCATCCCATCAGTCCCATCACTGACATTATATGTCACTGATATTATTTCAAATGACGCCGCTCAGCTCAACAACATTTCGTAACAACATTTTTAAGTAAAAATGGTCAAGATATGTTGCGTAAAAGGGTGCAGGGGTGAGACTTTACAATAAAGTAGACTTTCCTTTCACCGGTAATCCACAATCATTCCATTTTACGATTTAACAACAAGTTAAGATTGTCAAACAATAGGGTGACTATGATGTCGGCAAGCTACGGGTCGGTTTTGTTGTTTTTACAGAAATGTACATAAGTACATGGTCTGTTCCTAAGTATTACTTACACAGGATAGGAGTGGCCCGCGGGTCTTTTTAGGCCCTTTCGAAAGGGTCGTAAAATGGCACAAGGCCATACAAAAAATTGTAGTATAATAAATAAATATTAAATAAATATTATGGGACAATCTTACACAAATCAACCTAGTCCCACGGTCAGCTCAATAAGGCTTGTGTTGTGGGTACTAGACGACGATATATGTAATAGATATATACATATAAATACTTAAATACATAGAAAACATCCATAACTCAGGAACATATATCCGTGATAAACACACAAATAAATGCCCTGACCAGGATTCGAACCCGGGACCTGCTTCATAGGCAGGGTCACTACCGACTAGGCTAGGAGACTGTTAAAATATACTTTATTGTACAACATTTGTACAACAAAGAAAAATACAACAGGAAGAATATACAATATTTGTACATGGAAGAGATCTCTTCCAGTCAACCATTGAGCAGTTCGATGTTATTGATGTTTTCTTTATTTACCTTTAAGAATATTAAAGTCGGAGAACTGTCCACATCAGACATGATGCAATAGTGAGAGCCACGAACCCCCTGTACTTACTTAGTTTTAGTTTGCTACACTAACTATCCCCTATTTTAAGACGCGGACATTGGCAATTGTTCATCGGTGTTATGCAAACGAGTTGTAAGAAATAAATATCTTACAGTTCTAGGTTTGATGCAGTGCAGTATCATGTAATTAATAAGATTATATCATTTTCAGGAGTTTCTGTTGGGGGAAAATAGTGCAAAATGACGTTACGTTAATGTATTGTTTGTCGCCTACCGACTGTTTTTTTCCGTAGCGATACGCAATGTTTTTACTTTTTTGTTATTATATTAGCGATAGGCTTCGACAGTTTTTACCTATTAACTGAAATATTTTGCTGGTCTGTCACTCTGACGTCCTCCGATAAATAGCTGCCAGATGCCTGGATCTAGCAATAAGTTTAAAATAGTAAACTAATTAGAGGGGTTCTCTGCTCCCACTACCGCGCCAACGTATCTGAAGTGGCCAGCTCCTTAAGTCAGTAGAATGTATAAGTTCCCATTAGAACTATGCGACTTCTCTTTCTGGACAATACTTACTAGACGACAAGCGTATTTTATTTTATATTTATCTTCATACTATCCCAATCCCACATACATCATAGTACATATGGTCACTCTCTTTCGGCCTCACTTTGTGGTCGAAATATGACCTCCAGATTGTATTTAACTTCATGGTTCCGATTAACTTCCATATGCGTTGTGATTGGTGGATTTATTATGGTGAAGTGTTCCGGTTGGTCAATTTAATATGTTTTGTAAATCATAAATATGTATACATATTAGCCCTAGAGGCTAAATGTACTACTTTAGTCCGCCTTGGTAAGCATAATATGACACACTTTTTGAGCATGTGAAGTGAAAAATATGTTTTACCCTATTATTTTAGAGGAGCACTCAGTCTCCATGAGTCCTTGGCCCAGCTGCCAACTCTCTGGGCCCAGCTGTTTAGGGTCATGGACGATGTCCACGAAGGCACCAGGCAAGCTGCCACGACCACTGCAAATGTGCTGTCTAAGGTAATTCTACGTTTACTTACTAACATACACCCACGAGTTACTATCACAATTTCAAATATTAAAAAAGAAAAACTGTATAGACAAAGCTCTCAGTCCAAAATTTGACACTTTTTTGGAAAAGGTACCATTTGGCGGAAGACGCTTACGTTGTAAATTGTACAGATTTAATATTGTGTTCAATAAATAAAAACGTAAAGGCCGTCCGCAAAATGGTACTTCTTGATCTACACGAACACAGATGGCCTTATAAAAACTTTCCTGATGTTGCACTGACAGTCACTTCATCCTTTTCTCCAGTATTAAATAATACCCAATATGTAATTTCTTGCTATTTAAATAAAGTTGTGATTGGTTACAGTTACTTTTAATTGGTTTGAAAATTGACAAATTATTTGAGCACTTTGAGCTTTCCTAGTATTTCTATGATAGATAGCGGTGTATAGGACAACTATTATTTTGAATTGATAATGTATATTTTTTCTAGCTATGCGTCCGCGCTTCAGACGTAAGTCAAGGGAAAGATGGCAAGCAGATCGTGTCCGCAATCCTGCCCGTGTTGCTCGACAACGGTATCACTAACATCGTGCGAGAAGTTAGGAGTGTTAGGTAAGTAATGCATCAGAGAAAGAAATCAACGTCTTGCTTGTCTGACGATTCGAAAGTGCTTGTTGCTATGCCTACTTGAATAAACACATCTTTGACTTTGACAATACACGAGACCGGTCATAGGAATAAACATGATTAAAATATATGATTATCAAAAAATATTGTTTGTGTGTGTGAAGTGTATTTTTTTCTTTTGACTATAAAACAGAAAATTATGAAGAAAGCCCGTTCCGCACAACGTCACTTTTTTACAAGAGCGTGACGTTAGTAGACCCCACTCCCGAATTGCGAGGCCTATTTCTTTGTAATTTTATGATTGATTGAGAAAAAAAAGAAGTGTCTATTATTTGTATAATGTATCTGACACTTTCACTAGAACTTTTTTTTACCCATGATAACCTTATTTGAATTGTGAAAAGCGGTACATGTGGTAGTAATGACTTTTCAATAGCATGTACAGTCATCCGCAAAAATATGTGACACGGTCTTATGGCCCCACAAATAAGAGCGTGTCACATATTTTTGCGGCCTTCATGTAAGAACTATTGCCGGTTACTGTACTTATACAAATAAATAATACGATTGTGATTAAGTTACATTTACATTACACATAGACTAATAACCCAAGACCCCGCATAGCCGGGCGACCCCCGCTGCCACGCTCGAAGTAATTTCACCCTATAGTGAGACACTAATTTACTGTAAGTGATAGTAAACTTAGTACGTCTCCATAGCAACCATTAATGCCTGACTCTCTCTTACGATCCACGGAACAATGGCACGTTCCCTGTCTAACATTGCGTGTTCCCCTCCCGCACCCCTTATTTTTGGCAGATTAGGTTTCAAAGAAATAACGCGCTAAGCGGGGTATAGAGATATCTTGTATATGCATGTACAATACCTTGACTCACGAAAAAAAAATTTGTTCGTAATAAATGTTACCTCTAGTTTACAGACAGTATCGAAACTAGTGAGTGCGGCCGGTGACTCGCTCGCTCCATTCCTGCCCAAACTAATACCTGCTTTAGTCGGCGCAGCGGGCGAACTAGAGTCAGCCAAACTATCGTATCTCAGTACGGCGATGGGAACTGACAGTGGTACGAGAGATCTTATCGACGATATGCGAGCCAATGCTGCGAGGCAGCACTATACTACTGATACTGTTGTTAAGGTATTTTAATACTTCTTATCCCACTTCTGATACTCGCTTGTTGGCGCGGCGGGCGATCTAGAGTCAGCCAAACCATCGTACCTCAGTACGGCGATGGGAACTGACAGCGGTACGAGAGATCTGATCGACGATATGCGAGCCAATGCTGTGAGGCAGCACTGTACTACTGATACTGTTGTTAAAGTTTTTTAATACTTCTTAATCCACATCTGATACTCGCTTGTTGGCGCGGCGGGCAATCAAGAGTCAGCCAAACTATCGTACCTCAGTACGGCGATGGGAACTGACAGCGGTACGAGAGATCTGATCGACGATATGCGAGCCAATGCTGTGAGGCAGCACTATACTACTGATACTGTTGTTAAGGTATTTTAATACTCCTTATCCCACTTCTGATACTCGCTTGTTGGCGCAGCGGGCGAACTAGAGTCAGCCAAACTATCGTACCTCAGTACGGCGATGGAAACTGACAGCGGTACGAGAGATCTGATCGACGATATGCGAGCCAATGCTGCGAGGCAGCACTATACTACTGATACTGTTGTTAAGGTATTTTAATACTCCTTATCCCACTTCTGATACTCGCTTGTTGGCGCGGCGGGCGAACTAGAGTCAGTCAAACTATCGTATCTCGGTACGGCGATGGGCACGGACAGTGGTACGAGAGATCTCAGACGACATGCGAGCCAATGCTGCGAGGCAGCACTATACTACTGATACTGTTGTTATGGTATTTTAATACTTTTTATGATACTCTTATGATACTCGCTTGTTGGCGGGGCGGGAGAACTAGAAGCAGCCAAACTAGCGTACCTCAGTACGGCGATGGGCACAGATAGTGGTACGAGAGATCTCAGACGACATGCGAGCCAATGCTGTAAGGCAGCACTATACTACTGATACTGTTTTTAAGGTATTTTAATACGGCTTCCTTTAATCCCACTGCTGGTGCTTGCTTTAGATAGTAGAGCGGCCGAACTAAAGTCAGCCAAACTATCGTACCTTAGTACGGCGATGGGTACGGATAGTGGTGCGAGAGATCTCAGACGACATGCGAGCTAATGTTGCGACGCAGTGCTATACTACTGATACTGTTGTTAAGGTATTTAAAATAAGGCTTCTTTTTATCCCACTCCTGATAATATAGCAGGCAGAGCAGGGCGGGTTTGATAAACTTGCTAATTATTACTTCTAAACGCCTACACCCTAGCCTCTTGTTAGTGTTTTGTCGTCTATTGAGAATCGTGCGTTGACGCTGAACTTTCCAGGGAAGTCACAACACCTTCAGTCAAACTATTTTCAAACTTAAACTCACTGTAATAAACACTATTTTCCCACAGTGCATGCCGTTCATAAACATCGAAGTCATGAAAGAAACTCTCCCCAAAATCCTGGAGCTGACCAAATCGCCCCAGCTCGGCACTAAAGTCGCGTGCACGCACTTCATAGTACTGGCCGCGCATTACTTGCGGAACGATATGGAGCCGGTGGCTGGGAAGATTATGAACAACTTGCTGAATGGAGCGTTTGACAGGAACGCGACAGTAAGGAAGAACTATGCGGAGGCGTTGGGGCAGGTTTCGGCTTACGCTAAGGTAGGTTCTTTTTAGACCCTATTACTAAGACTCCGCTGTCCGGTGACAACCAGGCTGTATCTCATGAACCGTGATAGTTAGACAGTTGAAAATTTCACAGATGACGTATTTCTGTTGCCGCTTTAACAACAAATAATAAAAAACAGAGTAAAATAAATATTTATGGTGGCTCCCATACAACAAACATGATTTTTTCCCCGTTTTTTATATTTAGATAATGGTACGGAACCCTTCGTGCGCGAGTCCGACTCGCACTTGGCCGGTTTTTTCTTTACTGCGAAGAATACTATTTATCTACACTCACATTGTAAGTCTTCTAAAACATTACCACAACCGATTTTACCATGATAAGCTTTTTATCTGTGGCAGTAACGTAATTTTAACTTTACATGCTCATATATTGATACGTTATGAGTTTAAAATTCCGAACATCGAATTTGATAACATAATGTAAATCCTGTCCTCCTTCCTGACCAACGGCACGCGCCAGCGCGACCGCCGGCACAATCCAGTTGGCCATGGCGGTGCAATGGCGGTCATTCTATGGTTTCCGAACACTTCATTTAGAATATATAATATGAGTGTAGATAAAGCAGTGTATGCAACTGTACGTAATTAGGCCTTAAAGGACCCTTATTACGTAACAGTTACATAATAGTAGTTTATGTAACTGTTACGTAATAAGGGTCCTTAAAACATGAGTGTGGTTAAAACATATAAACCTATAACCTATATAAACATAATAAGATCACACGAGTGTTTTAAGGCCTAATTACGTACAGTTGCATACACTGCTTTATCTACACTCATATTATTTATCCTAAATGCCGTATTCCGAATGCCATGGCCAACTCGATTGTGCCGGCGGTCGGGGAGGCGCGTGTCGGCGGCCGCGCGGGAGCGTGCAGGTGTACATTATGTTATCAAAACTCATAACACATCAATAGTTGAGCATGTAAAGTTAAAATTACGTTACTGCCACACATAAAAAGCTTATCATAGTAAAATCGGTTGTGGTAATGCTAGCCATTGCCTACCGTTTTCGAACACGTTTTAGAGGACTTACAATGTGAGTGTAGATAAACTACTATTTCTCAAACTTGCAATGAAATATTCTCTTCACGTTCCTTATAATAGACTCGGAAGTATCCTTTTTCGGGCGCAGCATCTCGAGGCGGCCTGAAATGGGATTTCATATAATTTTTCAGGCCTAGGCCTGCAAAGTAACTTTTTTTTTGTTTCAACATCCAACCTCATTCAGACAGCGTCAAAGATGGCGGCAGGTTTTACGAACAGCTGATTTTAACTTTTTAATTTTTACTCCATGGTCGCTTTTTAGATTGAATAAAACATTGTCCTTTTGGTTTTTTATTTTATTTTATTTCATTGCATGTTTGAGAAAAGCACTATACATGCCTCGGCGTGGAAACGGATTCCCGGCCTCGTATCTATCCGTTTATACCTACTTGGCCGGAAATCCGTGTTTTCCCGGCCTCTGATGTAATGTACTATTACGAGGCCTAGATACAACTCATAATCTCAAGTATATTTCGTTCAATGTATACCATATATTATAAACTGTCGCTAACAAGTAAGGCGGCTATCACACTGATGCGGTTTCCGCATGCGGCGACAGTGTGCGAGCGAGACAGCGCTCTGCATGTGCACAGCGATGTCTCGTTCACCCATCCCGTTGCGGCGCCCGTGTGATAACCGCGGTACACTTCGGGAATGGTTAACCTACTTAGAACCCTGTTTAATTATTAGTAAGTACTTTATTCGAATTTAGAAAGTAATTTCGCGCATATTTGTAGATTGGCTTTAATGCTCATTAATTTTATCCTGATCGCGTAATGACATATTTAATGGAAGATTTTAATGGTATGCAAGTTGTGTTAGTAAAATTGATTATAAAAACTGTGTTATAAATACTAAACGCTAGGATGATGTACATTACCGCTCATAATTATAAGTACCGACAACTGCTACAACTTTGCTTACCATGCTCAACTTTGCTTGCCTTGAAAAACATGGTTTTATTGACCAAACAGCTATTTATATCTTACTAGCTTTTGCCCGCAGCTTCGCTCGCGTTAAATTCGGGGTAACAAACCATACAAACTTCCACCCCCCATTTTAGGGAAGTGGGGGTTAGAAAGAGACAAAAAGTAGCCTATGTCACTCTCCATCCCTTCAACTATCTCCACTTAAAAAATCACGTCAATTCGTCGCCCCGTTTTGCCGTGAAAGACGGACAAACAAACACACACATACACTTTCCCATTTATAATATTAGTATGGATTCCTGAGGTGGGAGAAAGGCGGCCATCTCAGGAATAAGATATAAATAACTGTTTGGCACGGAAAACCATGTTTTTCATGCTAGGCAAAGTTGAGCATCGTAGGCAAAGTTGTAGCAGTTGACGGTACATATTTAGGCACTGGAAATGTTTCCATACGATTGTAAACAAAGTCGACGTTGAGCGGTAGTGTATGTTATATATATGATTCAAGTTGATTAAAATATGATTCCTTAAAAATCGTGCTTACTCTAATACAGCTATTTTTTTTTAGCAATCATCAATCGACAAACTTACGAAAAAGCTAGTAGGCCTATACGAAACGAAAGAAGACGATATAGCGCGTTCCGCCATCGCGCTCACACTCAAATCCATCGCCAAGGCCAAGATCGAGCACATCAAGGACAACGAGGCAGTCTTGGCGCCTATGGTGTTCTTGGCCATGCATGCGCCTAAGGATGACGGTAAGATAATTGTGTTATTAAATCGTTAAATAAATGAAGCTAGTAGGTCTATAAGAGCCGAAAGAAGAAGACAGCTCGTTCTGCCATTGCGCTCACACTCAAATCCATCGCCAAGGCCAAAATCGAGCACATCAAGGACAACGAGGCAGCCTTGGCGCCTATGGTGTGCTTGGCCATGCATGCGCCTAAGGATGACGGTAAGATAATTGTGTTATTACCCAAGTAACACATCAAAGCAGTATAACGGCCGTCTTACAGCATATCTGTATGCTTTTAGCATTTTGAGTTCGTTTTATAGTAGCATTATAAACGTTTATAGTGCTGATATAGGTCTTAAATGGGCACAAAATACCCAGCTTGAGATCCTATACAGGTCATTTAATAGCATTGCAGGCGCATTATGTCTGCGCTATTAGCATTATCGTTGTCATGGAAAGTGCCAATCGCCTCAAAGAAGCATTAGTACGCTCTATTCAGTTGCCGACTGCATTAAAGAAGCCTTAATACGGCCAAAAAACTTGCTAATCGCAGTAAAGAAGCATGAGTACTTTCGATTAACTTGCCAATCGCAATACAAACGCATTATACTAGCATAAGAGTGTAGTAAAATAAACCTTACGTCAATGAAAAAACGTCTCTAACACCGACGGAACAAATGTTATAATACAATGAACGTTGTGATTTAGCTACTTTGTCTCGCAATATAAAATGGACGAGGACGGTACAAAAAACTGAATGAGTGACACGTCATATTTGTTTGCATCCTAACAAAATTTATTAAAGTTTTTGACACTTTTACGTTATTATATCCTTCAAATATGACTGCGCAATGTAGTTTACTGTAAATGTGTATATAAGTTTCATTGAAAATTTTCACGCGCCTTTGATTTATTGTGGTTTTGCTATAAAATATTATAAAAAGATATGCGTCAAATAAACAAAACAATTGTGTAATCCTCGTATAGAACGAGTTTTGCATTATTAACATAATAGTGTTGGTTGAGCAGTCTTAAATTAAGTAATTTCTTTATTATATAGGTATTTTCCTTGTATAAATAGGTCCGCATGATTTTATTTTTAGGTTATTAATTATTTACAAAATGGCGTTGGTCTATATAGACGGAGAGCTAGCCACGTCCACGTCGGATATGACAATAATGAGAGCAACCAAACCCCTCTAGTCAGTTTGGTATATTATGCTTATTTCTAGATCTGGACATCTGGCAGCTTTAAAGTAGTGGAGGTCAAAGAATGCAAACCATTCCAAGAAAATAAATCCTAGAGATTTGGGTTTGATGCAATATTATGAGAAACTATACAAATACTATACAATATTAAGAGAAATTATACAAAAGTTTATGTTGGGAGAAAGTAGTGCCAAACGATGTATAATAAAATATAGTTCATAGTTTTCGCCTACTGTTTTTGTTTCCGTAATAATCATACATCGGGGTTTTCGGTGCGGGAACGATTTGAGAAAGAGTAGAGATAAACAGATAGGTTGAGAGTTAGTCTGAGAAAATATCATATTATGCTTAATGAATAACTGCCTCTCTGTGAATAGCTTACACACTATGATACGAGCTTTTTTTCTTAGAGGCATGTTTGTATTGACTATTATATACTTAGTATTTTAAAAATGCAATTGCATATCCGAAATTTATTAACTAGATCTACCTAAGACAAAGACACGGTATAGTAAGTGTCAAATATTAATCTTGACGTCCGATATTTATGAACTATTTGATTAACTGAAGAGGTTGACAATGATCAGTCATTACATGAATTAATAAAAAAATACTTGAAAAAATCATAGGTATATGTACCTACAATATATATACATAATAGTCAGCTATTTCATATAAATTGTATATACCTATGATTTTTTCGATCAATTATTCATTAGGTAGAAACTTGCTAGAGTACATTCTGTTTTTTAAGTTTATGCCTACTCTTTGGCTAATGTCAAACATTCCCGCACCGAAAACCCCGATGTATGGTAATACTAATAATACACAATATTTTTTGGTCTAACGTTTTTTTTTTATCGATTTTTGACCAGTTTTGAGTCGATATTCCAACATATTCACTATAGATAGAATTATAAGGCAAACGACTATCGGTTTTTGAATCTTTTATCTCCATTCTGTAGAGCCGGATCTTGAAATAAATGAGCCGTTATTTTTTTGATATTTTTAAAATATGGTCTAAAAAAACACTTTTATCGATATTCGAATGGTGTAAAGAATCTTACATATACGTAATCTACATATTAGGGTTCCTCTTTGATGTCTCTAAAAACTGTAGAGATTTTAATTTTTAACTAATTAAAACAAAATTTATGACAATAAAACCACTTTTTTAGCCTAAACCGGTTCGACTTTGATGTCAAATATCTCGAAGATAATGAATATTGAAGTAAATATAGGATACTATATTGTTTAAAGCCGTTACTGATAATATGATAAGCTATATAAATAATTAGAAAACTAAGAAAATCAGATTTAAGGTCGTTGGCGCCAGGGAGCCCCTTAAAATATAGGCCCTGTCCTTTATAACTGAGATAACTTCGGCAATTTTTACCTAGTTTGGTATTACTATTTTCCAATTAAAACATTTTGCTAGTCTGTCACTGTGACCTCCACCCATTAAAAGCTGCCAGATGCCAGGATCTAGCAATAAGAATAGTATAGCAATCTAACCAGACGGGTTTTGTTGCTCTCATTATTGTGTCATATCTGACGTGGCTAGCTCTTAGTCCAATAGCAGCTCAGTGACCCTTAAAAAATGCCTTATTTATGCCTACAGCATTACACGTGAATAATTATGCTATTAAACAACATTAAGCATTTATTTATGCTATTGTAGAACCTAAGGCACTAAAACCGCTAAAAGCTGTATAGGGGCTGTTCATAAATTACGTCATCAATTTTCGATAGTAAAGCTGCCAAATAAAGTGACGTCATTAAAAAAAATGCGTTTTAAGCTTAATTGTAAAATAAAAAACTATTTAGTAGATAATATTTTATAGCATTAAAAGTTTATAGAAACACGACTTTCATTCCTTTTTTTACACATTGATGATGTGATCTTCGGAATGACCGCCCCCCCCCCCCCTCCTACGTCATGCTACCATCATCCGATGTCCAGACCCCCCCCCCCATTTGAAATGACGTAATTTATGAACAGCCCCTAATAGTGAATTACTTGGCTTTATAATGGTTTATATTATTGCTATTATACTGCATTAGGAACGTATTACCTACTTATAAATGCTATTGTACACCCTAAGGCATTAAAAATAGCTGAAAGCTGTATAGCGAATTTACGTGGCATTATAATGGCTAATATTCATGCTCTTAAACAGCATTAAGCATTTATTTATGCTATTGTAGAACCTAAGGCACTAAACCAAACCGAAGCATTAGTGTAGCAAACCAAAACGCAACTGTACAGCATTCAGCTGTACAGTTGCATGTTGTTCGCTGCACTAAAACTAATGGCTAAACAAAAGCATTTACATATGCCATTATACAACCGTTATACAGCGTAAAGCATCATAAAATGCTATTGTAGAACCTAAAGCACTAAAAACAGCTGAAAGCTGTATACCGGATTTACGTGGCATTATAATGGCTAATATTCATGCTCATAAACAGCATTAAGCATTTATTTATGCTATTGTAGAACTTAAGGCATTAAACCACACCGAAGCATTAGTGTAGCAAACCAAAACGCAACTGTACATCATTCAGCTGTACAGTTGCATTTTGGTTCGCTGCACTAAAACTAAAGGCTTTAAAAAGCATTTATACATGCCATTATACAACCGTTATACAGCTTAAAGCATTATATAATGCTATTGTAGAACCTAAAGCACTTAAGTGCTTTTAAACAGTCGAAAGCTGTACAGTTGCAATGTGGTTTGCTGCACTAAAGCTAAAGGCTTTACAAAAGCATTTAGATATGCCATTATACAACCGTTATACAGCTCAAAGCATCATATAATGCGACAAGTTGCTCGGTGAACGTATATAAGAGTTTATACGGCCCTTAAGTTCGAAATAAGTTAACTATTCATATGTTATAATGCTTCCTGTGTTACTTGGGTAACATAGCTCGGACATTTAACAGCAAAAATAAATATTGTATAGAACAAGATGCACACTTTTGGACACTTTTTGGGTTGTGGTTATGAATGTAATATAGAAATATATTATTAAAATACTGTACATAATACGAATTTATTATATTTTGTTTTATTTCGGTGTTATATTTAGTTTTGCGACGTTTTTGTTATGAAATGTCCGAGCTGTGGTTATTAAATCGTTAAATAAATGAAGCTGGCAGGTCTATAAGAGCCGAAAGAAGAAGACAGCTTGTTCTGCCATCGCCCTCACACTCAAATCTATCGACAAGGCCAAGATAGAGCTCCTTAAGGACAACAAGACCGTCTTGGCGCCTATGGTGTTCTTGGCCATGCATGCGCCTAAGGATGACGGTAAGATAATTGTGTTATTAAATCGTTAAATAAATGAAGCTAGTAGGTCTATAAGAGCTGAAAGAAGAAGATAGCTCAAATCCATCGCCAAGGCCAAGATCGAGCACCTCAAGGAGAACGAGGCAGTCTTGCCGCCTATGGTGTTCTTGGCCATGCATTTGCCTAAGGATGACGGTAAGATTAATCAATAATACCAGTAATACGTCGGCTTCCTATCATCCTTCTAGCGTTTGTAACTTTTGCCACGGCTCTATTGAGCCTGGTGTCCGCTTGGTAACGTAATCTCATGAGTAGGCGTAGGCACAAGATTTTATTAGATCTTCTAGCCCAGAGGGGAAACTAGGCCTTATTGGGATTGGGTCAGGTCTCCTCGCGATGTTTTCCTTTACCAAAAAGTGACTGGGAAATGTCAAACAAATGATATTTCATGCATGAGAAAACTCAGTGGTACGAGTCGCCGCTTAAATCCGAGAACTCCGGATTTAACGTTTTACGTCTTACCGCCAGACTATCAGCGCTTGTAGGTACGCCAGTTTCCTATAAACATGATAATTTGTTAATTTCTAATATCTGTCTGAGATTTCGTCCGCGTATACTCATTTAGCACACTCAGGCCCATCAACTAATGAACTAGAGCATGATTAAACAGCGACAGCAACTGTTACGGAAAATTAGTATTGCTGGTTTCAATGTGTGTTGTTGCTGTTTGAGTATTTATTTTCGTCGTATTACTTTTAAATTTAAGGTTTTTTTGAGCACAAACATACAGCTTGCTACTTGACTGGTACATCATACTTTACTGTTAAACAGACTCTACAACGGTGGAAATGTTTGAAGACATATGGACGGATATCAGTCCAGCGAGAGCAACCGGTATCCGACAACACTTACCAGCCCTCCGAGAGGAGATCGAGCGCGCTCTTAACTCTAGCAGCTGGACCAAAAAGATCCAGGTCAGTGTCATCCCTATACTATGTCAGTCCTGTATTTGCTCGGGTTTTCTCTTTACTAGAATCCGGCGGTGGTTTGTACACGTAAGCGAAGCAAGTTCTTACAAACAACTTCTCGGCATTTCGATGGATTTTTGATTTTGAGAGTTTGTTCTGCGATAACTTTAGTAACGCTTTTCTGATCTTCATTAAATTTGTTGGGGTTGTAGCAGAGATACATATAATTTGAGAGTTCGTATATGAGCAGGATCGACCAAGTGGTCATAGAGTTAGAAGGCGCGAAAAAATCATCATACGGGTCTCGTTATATTGGTCATTCGTTTGCAAGGAAATCGCGAGTTCTGAGTTCGAGGCGGAATACTAGTGAAAGATGTTTAAGGGACTGACCAAGAAGATCCAGGTGAGTGTCAACCCTAACTACTTCAGTCGAGCATTGTTGGTCGCTTTGGTTTATTGCCTTGACAATCGAGGCGTTGTTGAGATATTTGTGACCACCTTTGCCGCTCCGATATATCTGACAGCTACTGTAGAATCGCTATCGTTTGTTATGTTTATGTACCTTTACGTCACACCTAGCCATAATGTGAGTATTACCGCACGGTGCGCGTACGGTAAAACTCGCGTTATGGCCAGATGGAGATGTAAAATTGTGTACTCACCACGGGCAGTAAAAAAGAAAGCCCTCTATCGCATATTTACAACCCTCGCCTGCGGCTCGGGTCACAAATACCTGCGATTTCGGGCTTTCTTTATTTTACAGTCCTTGGTAAGTAATGTACTATTCCCTATTTAGTGCAATGATTTGTTCATTACTTACTACGTCGGTCCTGCATTGCTTGGGTTTGTCTTCTTCTAGAATTCGGCAGACCTAGATTAACAGTGCATGCCTAATTGTTGAGGCGTGAAACGGCAATTGTTGTTTAAGTATGATTGGGTAATATGGTCTTCCTCCTATTTTCATTCCAGCTCCAATACTGCTTTTTAACTCTAAAACTCACGTGAATTAAGTCTCACTAAAATAGTATTTTATCTACACTTATATTGTAAGTTCTCTAAAACGTGTTCGAAAACTGTAGGCAATGGCTAGCATTACCACGACCGATTTTACTATGATAAGCTTTTTATCCGTGGCAGTAACGTAATTTTAACTTTTCATGCTCAATTATTGATGTGCTATGAGTTTTGATAACATAATGTACACCTGCACCCTCCCGCGCGGCCGCCGACACGCGCCCGCGCGACCGCCGGCACACGAGAGTTGGCCATGGCGGTGCAATGGCGGCCATTCTATGGTTTCCGAATACGGCATTTTGGATAAATAATATGAGTGTAGATAAAGCAGTGTATGCAACTGTACGTAATTAGGCCTTAAAACACTCGTGTGATCTTATTATGAAATTCGCCTGCGGCTCATTTCATAAAACCACACTCATGTTTTAAGGACCCTTATTACGTAACAGTTACATAAACTACTATTATGCAATCGTGACATTATTAAGAGCTTTTCAGTCAAGTACCGTGTTTAGGGCCTAAGTAAGGTACGAGATTGAAAAGCTTGATTATGTCACTATTGTATACAATATTTTTTCTACGAGTGCTCAATATAGGCAAGCCGGTAAGAATAGAGTTCGACGAAAGACCTGCTGCCCCTCTATACAATCGAGTAAATTCTATCTCCCGGTGGATTGTGCCGGCGGTCAGGGAGGAGGACACGGGCGGTCGGGAAGGAGGACAACAGTGTTACAATATTGTATAAAAATCTTTTGTACCGTCGTACGCGATGCTACAAAATGCGACCATAAAAGCTCTATCGGAAAGTATGCGCTAGTAGTTCGGTCTACACAATCTAAATTCAAGCATTACAGTCGACGAGTAGAAAAAAGAATATAAAAAAGCAATTATAGAAACTTTTCTGTTCATTTAACTATATATTAATACTTTTGTTTACTACAGGCGGCGAACGCAGTAAAGACGTTATGCAAAGACCTCCCAGACGGGCTTGGGGATCAGAGAGAGCAGTTAATCCGATCGCTGTTAGCTGCCGTCCACGGAAAGACCTTCGACGGGAAACAACACATGATCCAAGCTCTAGCTGAATGTTGCAGGTTTGAACCTTATGTACTATGTAATAAAGATCAAATTGAAAGACGAGAAAGCGTTGTTAGTCGCGTTCCATTGCACGAGAAACAGTACATGATTCAGGCACTAGCCGAGCGAGTGTTGCAGATTTGAACCTTATGTACTATGTTATAAAGACCTAGGTGACCAAAGAAAGTAGTTTACTGGGCGCTGTTAGCCGCCCACGGTGTTTTGCGGTGATCCAAGTACTGGCCGAGTGCTGCAAGTTTAAACCTTATGTACTACGTGATAAAGACTATATTCATAGACGGCCTAGGCGACTACAGAGAACCTTGATCTGAGAATTGTTAGCCGCCGCCCACGGGAAGACCTTTGACGGTGTTTCCTGTGATCCAAGCACTGCTGTAGGTTTGAACCTTATGTACTACGTAATAAAGACTATTCAGAGACGTCTTAGGTGACTAACGAGAACAGTTAATCCGAGCGCTGCTAGCCGACGTCCACGGGAAGACCTTACATGAGAAACAGCACATGATCCAGGCACTAGATGAGTGCCTTGAACCTTATGTACTCCCCAATAAAAACTATATTCAAAGACCGGGTGCAGCCTAGATGATCAGGGAGAATAGTTAAACCGGGTGTTGTTTTTATTCAGATCTACCTAAACGACAATTTCGGCTTAGTTAATAGTATCATTGACGAGCTTCAGGGCAGAGTAGGTTAATATCCCAAATCTCTTAACAGCCAGATTTTAACGAAGGAAATAGAAGTATTATAGTTCCCACACATAGACTAATAACATAACCCAAGACCCCGCATAGCCGGGTGACCCCCGCTGCCATGCTCGAAGTAATTTCACCCTATAGTGATACACTAACTTATTGTAAGTGACAGTAAACTTAGTACGCCTTCATGGCAACCATTAATGCCTGACTCTCTCTTACGCCCCACGGAACAATGGCGCGTTCCCTGTCTAGCATTGCGTGTTCCCCTCCCGCACCCCTTATTTTTGGCAGCTTAGGTTTCAAAGAAATAACGCGCTAAGCGGAGTATAGAGATGTCTTGTATATGTTCCCACATGAGGAAAGAAAATAAATCCTCGTTAGCGCCGTTTTTAGAATGCTAAGAACGCTCAAATTAATCTTTATCGACGTATGTTCTCGTATTAAAATTTGTCATAACAATACCTTTCAGTGTGAAAGACGGCGAAGCGCCAGTATCCCAAGCACTCGCAACAGAATGCATCAACGCACTCCTAGTCGAAGCCCGGAAGCAAGAAATGGTTTACAAGCGACACGCCATCGCCGCATTAGGGGAGGCGCTCAGCGCGACCGACACGGACCGCTTCAACCAAGTCTATGAGATCGTCAAGGTCATACTATCCAAGGTAAGTTAATTGGACTAACGTTTTGCTAGTTGACGAATGGTAAACTAACGAGATATATGCTATTGCAGTTAGAATAAGAATAATATTCAGGACGTTTGGTAATACAAAATAAAATAAATACCAAATTGTTACAGGAGCATTTTAAATAAAGCGTCACTGAAAGGGTTTCCACTCAGCTTGGTGTTAAGGTATCCTAGGGATATCTTAACGCTGATCTTCCGTGGAAACCTTTTCAAAAGAGCACAACTGAAAATTATATAAAAAGAAAATCTTATTTCTAACTTATTTATAGTTACTTAATTTTGTAAAATCTGAGATCAGCTACGAAAGCAGGTTACATAATATTTAAATAATCATAACTAGACACATTATCATATAAAGAATATACATTATATTATAATAATTGAAACTCTAAAACCACTAGTCCATCATTACCAGAGCTCGGCGGGGGGCGGCCTTATAAAATGACGTAAGACATGTCAAATTATAAGGTAAATAGCTCACCCCCGCCGACCTCTGATCATTACACAGCCATATTTTGTTAAGCTAACAAACAATCAATTTCTAAGTAACATTGGTGCTCTTGGAGATACGTTTACCGCCACTGACACCGACCGCTTCAATGGGGAAGGCTGGTGAAAACCTTTTGTAGAGGGCGCTGTTCCAGATTCCATACAATAAGAGAAAGAGACACATAAATGAGAGAAAGAGACGGAAGATGAATAGTCCGTTAACTAGTATGCAGTCAGAAAGCTTTTCTTAGGCAAAAACCTTCCCTATGGCGTTAATCTACAGCGTTTTGTTTTAGTGTATTTCAGAAACCGGTGGATTTCAATTTGGAAGCAATTTGAGACAAAACATTGAGTCATTTTCGCGAAAATAAATAAAAACTACTTCCTGCCTTACAAATTTAGCTTTTCTAAGGACAGTTGCCTTCCTCATTAAGAAGTAACAGTATTAAAGTTACAATTCGAGATCGTCAAAGTCCGTATATCCTTCTAGGAAAACATGTTTATTGTCATCTGTTCTCTGCCCTCCCGCAACTACGTCTTCGGCTTCGCACAAAAGAGATCATGGTTCGTGTCCTTTTACACTTGATATTTGGTTCTTGTTCGATATCAAACAGCCCTCTTAGTGTGGGAAATCTACCGGGTCGTTGTATGGAGACCTCGCATTAATTCCTCAGTCGATTATTCTTTTGCTAGGATGTAGTACAGGTTATAACAAACACAAAACACTAATTTTCCAAAAAAAAAAGTATGTCAGTTTTGGTATTTTTACAAAAATGTACAAAAAGCTTAATACTTTGTACTGGAATATTTCTCAGGTTATATTTTTTTTCACTAAACAAATTATTTTGATTACTGACAGATACTGTCAAAAGTTCAAAAAAAAAATTCAAATAAAACTGTCACTTTTATTCAAAAGTAATTGGTAACACTCGTCATTTTGTTTGGAAAATTTCTCAGTCAGGTTTGTAACAGTGGGTGTTACGTTAATCTTATTTTAGCATAATATTTACGAATATCCAAAAAAAAATTCTAAAAATAAAATTGTTATTACAGTATATTTCATAAACATTATGGAAAATTCCTCAGCCTGGTTTCGTTTTTTATTCACGTAAGGTAGTCAATTCAACAGCCACAACCGAAATTTCCAAAAAATATTCCACATGCAATACGTCAAATCTCAAAATGAAAAATTTGTCTAGCCTTTTAAAGCGAGTGAGCACGCAGTAATATGTCGTCGTGCTTCAGCTATTGAGTGCTTGCGTCATAGTGAAAAAAGTGGAGTAAGTTACTTCAATTATATAATTGTCAAATTATGTACTTAACTCGTATCATTATAATTTTAATAAATATTTTGATGGCGTATTATTAATTAAACAATTTAGTATTTAATTGAAGCATCAGAGTATCATTGCCTCACTAAATAGAACACCATCACCACTACTCGCCAACAGATCACGCTTGTAGTGTCATAATGCACACAATGCAGCCGCATGCACCGATACAACTACGCTTCGACACTAGTCACGCCGCCTACCAACAGATGGTACATTGATCGAGTTATATAGATGCCGCTAACGTTTGTTCAACGCAGAAACATGACCCTCGGCGCATTGCCGAGGACTTTTTGAGAAACGCCCTACCGGTCTCAAGGTACGCATGCTATATGCCTCAACCAAGTTTGAGCATTTTAGTGTTGTGATACTAAGCCACTAGGCCAGTAATTTGTCCTAAGGGCACACCCTTAGGACAAATTACTGGCCTGGTACACATCTACCTAGCTGGGTAGTACTCGGCAAGTAATCACTAGAGAGAAGGGAGTACATGTAAATTTCAAAAGCAATAAATTGTATCCCATCAAAAACATTACATGTACAATAATGCCAGCCTCGCAACGTAGTTCTCCTACTTCAAAAAGTAATGAGGTCTAATGTAAAACCAAGCCGGTGTGCCGGAGTTTACTAACAACATGTCATTGTGATCTTTTGAATATTAGATGTTTATATTTTTAAAAAGAAACAGAAAAAATAACTTTGTTTCTGCATATATTTATATGGGATTACAATGTTAACTGTGCGGTTTGTAAAACTAGAGAACCCGGGATATTGCGGTATGTTTTAATTTTCAGTGGCTTTATAGTCAAGAGTTAACCCTAGAAGTTAGAAGTGTTCAAATTTGGAGCTTGTGGGACTGCTAGAAGTATTTTAGATATACGATGATCGTAATCAGTGAGTCGGTGACAAAATTAAGGAATTTTGACTTGCAATAGTTCTTAAAGTATACAGTGAAATTCAATGATATTGGGATCTTCCTTGTCTTATGACCTCTTTGTCACAGAAATTTCAGCCTTTTAGCTTTATCGATAACAGAATTAGAGGGGGGTCGAAAATGGCCTGAATGGCTTCGGAAAAAGGATGGTTCGGCCGTGCCTTTGTTTTGCTCGACTTGGCAGGGGAACTGCCGTGCCCACAGATCTAGTACGCGCGACTTTTTGTCGTCGCCCCCCGCCTCCCCGCTAGAGCGATAACCATAGATTTCTTCTTAACGGGTATATCAAGACATATGCGAAACAGCGCATTTGCCAGATGACTTAAACTTTTTATTTTACCCAAATTTAAACATAAGTTGTAGTTGTTTTAAGAGAGGTATGGACACTGCGAATGGCATCTCGCTTAGTGTGGTATGGCACGTTCAGTGAATGTCATCTCGCTCAAATCTGGAGCAGAGCCCGACTGGGGAAGTACCTCCACCTTACAGAAAACCACAGCCAAATAGCACTAGACCCTACTCATAGTGTTGTGTTCCTGCTGGTGAGTAAGGTTGCCAAAGAGCTCAAAGAGGACCCAGTGTGTTGACGATGAGGGACCCTCTTGTTCCTTTAGCCGTCAACACAGTGAATCCTCCTTTTTGTAAAGGGTCGGCAACGCGCATGTGACTTCTGTGGAGTTACAGGCGTCCATAGGTTACGGTAGCTGCTTACCATCAGGCAGGCCGTATGCTTGTTTGCCACCGTCGTAGTATAAAAAAAAAACTTATAAATGACGCTTAAATAAGATTTATGTCTGTTGTGTAATTCACCTGTGACAATGGTATTTTTTTCTCTGTGTGTAATATTTACTTATTTCTTTTGTTATAAGTTGAAATACGAGTAGATGTCATATGCTTTAGAAAAAGTGACCAAGTCCTCCGGTATCCGAGGCGAGGCCAGCAGGCAGCATCTTTTTTTTGGCATCTACCTATGGTTGATATAACTATAAACATTAGAATCAACATTATTGTACGCCAAACACTGGCCATTGTCATGTGTTGTTTCGTAGGTACAATAAATTATTTGTATCTGTATGGATCGAAGCGAATACTTACTCCGAAGACCGGATAACCACTTATCCACATAGTCTCCGCTGGCAATCTACTGGCAATCTACGGGTGTCGGGTCGCCCCCCAAAACCCGCAATACAAAGAGGCGATAAGTTGAGACAGATGTAGCCTAAGCCGGTCTCGGCTAGAAGTTGCCGTTTAAGATCGTGGCAAGTGCAAAACTTTTATGCGAGCCCTATGTCCCTAATGAAGGACAACAGGAACAAATTTTCGTCACAGTCACAGTTACATTAGTGACCGATTGAATAAATCTTTTTCTAAAAATCTGTTTCAACTTAAAGAAAATCACAATTTCCATAAATTTACAAATAAGTTTTATTTGTTCCATATGACTAGACCCCGTTTTCAGTGGTGAAATTTTAATGAAAATGCTAGGGTTGGCATAGCACATTTTAATATTCTTAACATGACGTATATATATTGTGATGTAAGCTATATACTTATTTTATTTATACAGGGTGGAAAGATAAGTCGGGCCCTGGAGGGAAACTACCTTAAAACCTTGAGATAGCTCAATTCGCTCAAAGGAAACATTCTTTTATTTTTCTTAAAAACTAAAACTGCATTCACAGTTTTTTTCTTAATTTTAACTTTATTCCATAATAATTGTATGAAAAATATTATTATTTATGTGTTCTCTTGTGCCCTGAACTTGGTTGGTATTTAGAAGTTTTTATCCTCGTTGGAAACAGGATCGATTGGCATCAATTGTCATAAAAATTATTTATGGCAAAAATTACAAAATAAATATTTTTTTTGAAAACTGTACTCTTTTCCAAAAATTTGTAAATGCAGTTATGTCCCTTTAAAGAAATTAAAGAATGTTTCCTTTCAGTAAATTGAGCTATCTCAACGTTTTAAGGTAGTTTTCCTCCAGGGCCCGATTTATCTTTCCACCCTCTATATTAAGGCAAAGGACTTTAACGAGGTTTAATTTGGTATATAAACTCCATAATAGTTACTTAATTGTATTTTTTTCGGCAACATATATGATACAATTGTGCAAATGCATATACATTTTAAAGTAAGATGATTAAGATTCGTGTTAAAACGTGTTAAATCGTATATATATGACGGTTACTAGGATGAAATGGTCACAGTATTCAAAACAATTATGACAAGTGGAAAAAGATGGCCAAAAAATTAATTGTATTGCACAAGCGATAACCAGACTTCAGAGTTACGGAAAATGTTACCTAATGAAAATACCATCTCAACGAATGTAACCTTTTTCTCATGGAGCGGTGATATAATTGAAAATTATGTTTTTTTTAATATTTCGCATGTTCTACTCGAAATAAAATATTGTGTGACAACCCTATGATTCGATATCATTAAATTTTCACCACTGATAACGGAGTCTGCAGGTGACACATCTACACAACACGCATGCATTTTAAAAAATTGTCAAATATATTACAACTGGCGTACTTTTTTATTTACACTGTGACGAGGCGTTTAGCACCACTACAAATTATATCAATTAAGATAAAATTACTAACAGTATGGGGGTATTAATGTAGTGTTAATGTATATTTTAGTAACGTGCAAAACCATAAAAGTAAACTTTTTCTTTGAGTTTATTAAAGAAGATAACGAGAACGCTGCGCATGGCCCCTCGCATCCCCGCTCCCGCGTCCCGCATGCTGCACGTGCGCATTCCACTAACGAGTGAAATATTAGGTATCTTTATTTGTGACATGATTTAACTTTTTAATACGAAGGATATTTTTTTGCATTTTTGTACAGTCGCAAGAAAACTCTTAAAGGAAATATAATTAAAAAAAAAAATTGACGGAGCAATATTCTACTGCGAATAATAAGCAAATTTTTATACTGAATAAGTTTAATGATGAAATTTTTGGAATTTTTTTTGTCATACGTAGAATACATACATTGAATGTCACTTCAGTAAAAAAAAAGACGGAGCAAATTTCCGATGTGAGTTAAAAAAAAAATATTTTTTATAAAAAAATATGTTCTGTTATGGATTTTTTTTTTGATATTTTTAACATTGGTTACATACATCAAGTCAATATTTCTAGTGCTATAAAATTAGACTGAGCATTTTCCAAACGCAAATATAGACGATATAAGAGTTTAGATAAAACATACCTAAGAAGGACAATAGTTTTTTTTTGGAAAAATATATATATATACCATCTACTCCTGACACTTTATCATGCTGTAAAGTTTTTTTGGACTGAGGAGTTAACGCGAGGTCAACCCCTCTATTGCCTGGCCTATCTTTTGGGCCTCTTGCAGAATTTCAAAAACTTAAATCTCAATGAAATTGTATTATTTGTATTTTATTAGGACGAGCTGTCAATGGGCAAGGAGTCAGACGAGGAGGACAACGAAGGCGCGCGCGTGCGGCGCGAGCAACTCGGCGCGCTCAAGGAGACCGCGTACGAGCTGCTGGGGAAGGCGTGGCCCAAGGACGCCGACACGCAAGGTATACCTTTACCAAACACAAGTCCGGTCGTGTGCAGAATACTGCTCACATCTGTGGGATGGTTCAGCAAAATACCAGCTTGAGGCGCTCGAGTCAGTCGAGAGGAGGGCCAAGAGAATCATCAATGATGACAAGCTGACGAATACTCGACTTCAAAGTCTGGAGCGTCGTCGCAGTTGCCAGCCTATCCATCTTTTATAGGATACATTTCGGAGAGTGTGCCGAGGAACTGCACAACCTTATTCCTCCGTCTCCATTTTACCATCGGACTACCAGACAATCGGCACTCCGGCATCGCTTCATGGTAAGTATTCCACATATACGCACGAAGCGTTTTGCTTCAACATTCTTTATGCGGACTGCCAAGGAGTGGAACGGCCTGCCCGAGTCTGTGTTTCCACTTGAGTACAATTTGGGTCTCTTCAAAGCGAGAGTAAATAGGTACCTCATAGGTAAGCGTGCTCCACCGTAGACCGCATCATCACTTACCATCAGGTGAGATCGCGGTCAAACGTCTGCCTATTCTCCATAAAAAAAAAATACAACAGTCACATCACACACTCTGTTATAGAATGAGTCAGAAGGAAAGCGCGAGAGGTAAAAACTGCTGGGGAAGGCCTGGCCCAAGGACGCCGACACGCAAGGTATACAACAGTCACATCACACAGTCTTTTATAGTATGAGTCAGAAGGTAAGCGCGAGAGGTAGAAACTGCTGGGGAAGGCCCAAGGACGCTGAAGCACAAGGTATAGTAGTCACAGTCTCTTATAGGATGAGTAGTCAATGAGCAAGGAATCAGATGGGGAAGACAACGAAGGCGCGCGCGTGCGGCGCGAGCAACTCGGCGCGCTCAAGGAGACCGCGTACGAGCTGCTGGGGAAGGCGTGGCCCAAGGACGCAGACACGCAAGGTATACAACAGTCACATCACACACTCTGTTATAGAATGAGTCAAAAGGTAAGCGCGAGAGGTAGAAACTGCTGGGGAAGGCCTGGCCCCAAGGACACCGAAGCACAAGGTATAGTAGTCAGTCTCTTATAGGACGAGTAGTCAATGAGCAAGGAATCAGACGGGGAAGACAACGAAGGCGCGCGCGTGAGGCGCGCTCAAGGATCTCAAGGAGACCGTCTCCGAACTGCTGGGGAAGGTGTGGCCTGAGGACGCCGACACGCAAGGTATACAACAGGCACATTAACGGTCTGGACACGACTGCCTGTGGCGGCCATATGTGAGGGGGTCATACAGCGTCTTAGCTGACCACCTTTCAATCTCACATACGGCCGCCGTTCGCCGCTGTCGCTTGAAGTTCTGACCGAGCCTCTAGAACGAATTGTCAATGGGCAAGGAAGCAGAAATAACACACTTGAGTCGAAGACTTCTACTAACCATAAATTCATCATCATAGTACTTTTCAAACTTAATTAACGTATCTGAATTCCGTCAGCTATGAATTTAATTTTTTAATCCCGAAAATCTTTGTTTCTATCATCTTCAGTCTTCCTCCTAGCGTTTGTCCCGGCTTGGGGTCCGCTTGACAACCTAATCCCATCAATTGGCGTAGGCACTAGATATTACGAAAGCGACTGCCATCTGACCTTCCAATCCAGAGGGGAAACTAGGCTTTATCGGGATTAGGTCCTGTTTCCTAAACCGAAAAGCGACTTGTAAATATCAAATGATATTCCGTACATAAGTTCCGAAAAACTCAGTGGTACGAGTCTTACTGCCAGGCTACCAGCGCTCATCTTCAGTATTTTTAATTTTTTTACAGAAAAATACCAAGACGTATTCTTCGAACACTGCGCGACCTCATACTCCTCGAGTTCACGCTCCACACAGTTGGCGATCCTCGCCGCAGCCACGCGTGTTGTGGAGCGGCTGGTGGTCCTGAGCGCCGAGCCGATGGAGACTGACGACTCTGACGGCAGGAGCAAGGCTATAGGCAGCGTCGTGGGACACGCGGCCGCCATCATCGACTACACGTTGAGTAAGTAATAGCCTTCACGCTCCACACAGTTGGCTATCCTCGCTACATGTTGTAGGCTTAGAGCATTCAACCAACCGGAGTCGCCATTGACAGGCGTTCTCTTCTTTTTACGTACGAATAACATTTGACGTTCCCCTCCCCCGCAAAAATCGGCAGACTTTTTTTTTGCTTGGAAAATGACAGATATGGGTACTCCGGGTTGAATGCTCTAAGGTTGTAGAGGCTGGTCGTGCTAGGAAAAAGACGACTCTGGTAACAGGACCAAGGCTATAGTTTTAAAATATTTTAGGATTATACGTTTAAAATTACGTTCGTTCTACCTTCAACGGTTTATAAAGGGCGTTGTTTCTCATTATCATTAAAACGCGACTGTTTCATAAATTTAAATAACAACAAAATATTGCATATATTGTAACATGAAATAATATCACCATTTTTTCGCAGAAAACAGCGTTCAAGTGAGGAACAGACGAGACGCGCTGAATCTCATGGAAGTACTCGTCAAAAAGCTCAAAGGTAATATAACCTCTTTGTTTGCACTTTGCAGCGTAGTATAGTAAACTTTACCAACAGCTATTCAACATTTGTGGTAAGGTCGCACGTCTACACTAAACACTTAGTAAACAGCTAGTTTAAAATGAACCTTTAG
The DNA here is from genome assembly GCA_947086415.1 of Pammene aurita. Lineage (NCBI taxonomy): Eukaryota > Metazoa > Arthropoda > Insecta > Lepidoptera > Tortricidae > Pammene > Pammene aurita. Next base: position 28,800,563 of record OX352297.1, read on the forward strand.
ACAACCCATTAAGGCATACTTTGGCGCGTTATATAAAATCTGTGGTAGGTGAGTCGCCGCTGTGATTGCATTTGCACTCAGAATGAGTGTACTGCAGTTAGGATCATGTACGATGAACAGTGTTACCCTTTGAACGCCATACGTCATATGCAATAATTTATACAAATAAAAACCGACTTCACCGTTCCAAAATCAAATGCCAGAGCTACTGTAAAAAATACTCAAATAACTATAGGTGTGCCTATAATAATTGAAGAGTTCCCTCGATTACTCCAGGATCCCATCATCAGATCCTGACCTTATGACAACGGGACCAACTGTGAATCTGTTTCAAACAAAAAATAATTTACCTAATCGGTCCAGCCGTCTTTGAATAATCGGTGAAAAAAAAAACAAAGATCCCGATGAATCGAGAACCTCCTTCGAAATCTTGAAGTCTGTTGAAAACGAGTCAATATAAACCTTACTTGAAAGTATGGAGGTCACTTTGACAGCGTACGCCATAACACTTATAGGCGTTCTTGGCGCTATAGTTATGACCACTAGGTGTTCTTGGCGTTCAAAAGGTTAAGCGTTGGTAGGATGAAATTGTTAGATTTTGTACTAAGTAGAAACGTCTGCAAGCGAAATTTCAATTTTATAATATGACTTGGAACTTCGGTGCCGTTAACGTGTATAAACGGTAGATGTCGATACACGTCTCCTTTTGACGTAAGCAATGAAGGAACTGATAGAAAGATACACTGCATGAGGTTGAGTAAGCGTCGATCGATCGGACCGGTGTTCCGAAAGGTCGCATGTTCGAATCTTGCTCGACACGGTGAATTTTTCCATTTTTCTTTCAATTATAAAATTAAAATTGTTAGATCATGAATCGTTAAACTCGATCGACGTTTCTTTAATATTTTCTGTGGTTATATTCATAATTATACAAAATCAAAGGATAAAAGTCAATATTGATATTATCTAGCCCAGTTTTGTATGGCGAGAACTAACTAGACTGCAACATTGTTATCATTTGCAATAAACATTTATTTTTATTTTTCAGATTTAAACAAAACAGATGAACTGGAGAAACTGTGCAGTATTTACAGCTCATATTCAAAAGATCTGTCGAAAGACTCTTCACACGAAATAAGAGCAAAGGTCGACAGCATTAAAGTGTACTTGAAATAAACCTTTATTTATAGCGTAAAGAAATAAAACAAGATTGTAAATTAAATGTCTTTTTATTTCATAATCGTGGTTACAGTAACAAATACGCCATCTCATACAACAGTTATCACATCAGAATACATTACATATATTTATTAAATTAAGGATATTAGTATACTGGACAATTCATTTATTTTGAAATAAACTCATCGCCGTGACTGAATTTGTTATATTATACACCGTGGGCTCGAGTAACCCGCCCACCACGCATTTCTGAGACCAAAAGAAGGAAAAAAAATGTTATGTGACTAGTTCAATTTCGACAAAAACATTTTTTTTATCAATTTCTTGAATGTTTTTTGCACATGAAAAGTAAATATTACTATGGTCAACGGAGCCTAGCCGTTTCAAATTCAGAGATTGCATATACATGAGAAAATTTGTCAAGTTCCGCCGTGACCGGGTGGTCTAGTGGTCAGGACGTCAGCCGCGAAAGCTGAAGACGCCAGTTCAAATCTGGCCTCGGACACCGGAGGGTTTGGTCACTTTTTCTGAAGTATATGACATCTATTTTCAGTTAAGTAAATATTATTTATAAAATGATCGCCTAAACAAATTCGTATATTTTTTTTGGAGAAATTTAGTTTCTGCAAACTATTTCTTGTCACTTTGATATCTGTCAATAAGGACTTGTAAACTATGCCCAATAGTGGCAACAACGCAATCGATTAACAAAAAAAAATTAACCGCCGAAAAAAAACTAAAAGCCAATAAAAAACCGGCACTAACACGAAACGAATCGACCAACAAAAAACAATAGCGCACTGAAAAGAAAAAAATAATAATTTGGTCTTCAATAACGCAAGTGAATACCTACCCTACAATTACAATTATAATCTATTTCTATACACTTTCTATGTACCTAATACAATCGCTAGGCTTATATCAATTTAATTACATCTAGAAAGTATGAACTATATACATACTTCTGAAATCAATCACAGAAATCTGCGTATTTATATATTTACAATCAGTTATTTTTGGAGTCGGTGCCAGCCTCAAACAAACTTGAGCACCTTTAGCAGCGACGTAAGCAACGCCGCCTTGTATTGGGCGCTTGGCGGAGGTTGCAGTTTTAGAATGTGTTGCGTTCAACTCTTCACTAAGGTGCTCAAGTTTGTTTGAGGCTGGCACCGACTCCAAAAATAACTGATTGTAAATATATAAATACGCAGATTTGTGTGATTGATTTCAGAAGTATGTATATAGTTCATACTTTCTAGATGTAATTAAATTGATATAAGCCTAGCGATTGTATTAGGTACATAGAAAGTGTATAGAAATAGATTATAATTGTAATTGTAGGGTAGGTATTCACTTGCGTTATTGAAGACCAAATTATTATTTTTTTCTTTTCAGTGCGCTATTGTTTTTTGTTGGTCGATTCGTTTCGTGTTAGTGCCGGTTTTTTATTGGCTTTTAGTTTTTTTTCGGCGGTTAATTTTTTTTGTTCAAAAGTTTTTATTTTATAATTTTCTGTGGCTATAATTTATACAAATTATTACATGCTTAATTTTTGATTACTTTTGAAATAGCTACCTACCTTGCTTTAGCTATTAACTGTTATATTAATAATCCTACTTTAACTATTATTTTGTTCTGTAATATAAATACTTAAAAAAGAACAGGCTTTAAACAAACTTTAGCAGAAATGCAGAGACTGAGAGATCTACACACGGGAGACTGGCAGGTCTAAAACTCATTGTCAAAACTCGTGAGGTTTTTTTTTGTAAAAACTGCTTTAAAATCTGTGAGTGAACAATAAATTACCCCTATTTTCCCACCCTTAGGGTAGGACTTTTTCCAAAAAATCGGACTACTCTGTAAAAAGTTATGCGTGGTCATACGTTACAATCGGTGAGTGAAAAATCAATCATCCCCTATTTTCCTACCCTTAAGGTTGGAATTTTTTTTCCAAATTTATATGGGACCAATTTCGGCGTATACCCTTTCCAATAAAAAAATAATTATCAAAATCGAACTACTCTGTAAAAAGTTATGCGTGGTATACATAAAAAAAAAATATATATATACGCGTCGACTTGAGAACCTCCTCCGTTTTTTTCGTCGGTTAAAAACGCGTTTTATGCCGAGTTATAATAAAATATCTATTTCTTAAATAGGTATAAACTCTCAAATTAGGCGTATTCTAGAAAAGTTTATTTATAGGATATTTAACCTCCTTATTCATAAACGTCTCCCAGGCCTCAATTAGTTTATTTATCTTTTGTCCTTGTCTGTCACTTTGACAGTTGTGTTTGTTAGAAAAAGACGAGACGTTTATGAGTAAGGGTTAGAATCTAAATATGATCAGGAATACACTGTTAAAATCTTTCTATTTATTTAGGCCCCCGGTGTATAATTAAGCGACGATTTAGACTTATCTTTGATGTGAAGCAATAATGAAATAACCTACATCGTGACATTAGCTAACGAAATATTTGTACGCTAAATGTGCACAAATTTTGCAAGGGAAAAAGTGTGGAAGAGCCAGTATTAACATTCAATTTATATGAAATAAGCTGTTTATAGTGTCAATGCCACACTATTTCGATGACAAACCGGTGTAGTTAAGACAGTCTGCTGGACCCACAAATAAATAAACCTAATTTTGCTTATATTTATTCATCTAGTAGGTTTATCATAAGGGTGTCTTATGAGAATGAAACATTGAAGAAAAATATATAACACTTATCTTAGGTATTCTTATAAAACAGCAATAAATCCATGATTTCGTCAGTCGATAAAAATATGGCATGTCGCGAACTTAAATGCCGATGAAACTGCAGTAGTTTATTTTGTGATCACAAAAATAGTTAACTAGGTAACTAATAAGTTATCAAGACTTTTGTGAGGCTGATGTGCGCTATTGCGCTATGCTAAAGTGTCCATCATTTCGTGCTCAAAATAGTAAGAGATTATGGATCGTTGCACCAAACTGTCTTGTCACAGTTAAAACTTTCGCTAAATTTTATTGTATATAAATTTTCATAGTACCTTGGCGGGAGACGCTGATGAGTCCGTCAAAAGTGGTAGTGCAACTGGCCCTATAACTATAGATTTGACCTTTTGACGCCAAGCGTTGAAACCAAAATGCGTCACGGACGTCAACCAATCGCATTGTCTAAGCGAAATTGAACCTTGCGGAATGCCGCGTAGGTCCCTATTGCTTTAGCAAAGCTATCGGCTTTAGCCGGCGTCGGCGTCCATGACACGCCTTTCCGATGTCATACCGTGGCAGTCAAAAGGTTAAAGAAAGAATACGCTTGATTTTATAAATTGACTTGTATTTTGTCGAATAATATCGTTACTTTTTCTTGATACGGCTTGATGCAGAAACTCTAAATTATTTGTACATAAAATGGTGCATCTATAATCTTGCTGCTTAGGCTAAAGTAAGAAAATAAGATTAAATAATAAAAGCTTAAATATTTTACCGCTAAGCGCGTAGGACGTATCACACGAAAATTAACCTTAAATAGTACACGATAAAATGGTATTTACCTTAAGCTGACACTTGCTTATTGATGATAAAATTACGTTTAATATGTGGTATGTCTAGTCGAGCTCTATCAATGTCTCCTACCGAATGGAATGCTAATTCATTTCTTTATGCTGCACGAAGTAAGGTATCTTTAACAATTCTTTTCTATAAGTTTCACCTTTAATTGGCGTTAAATTTAGGCGTAAAAGATTCGCTATGGTTATTCACCTAGCCTTGTCACTTTTTCAGATTAATTTGTTTTCGGGATTTTGCCGGTAACTGTCTTGAGACAATAAAATTTGACAGCACCTTGCAAACAGTTTTGTATGCCGGGAGCTGTCAGATTAATCCACTCAGTTAAGAATTCTACTTTATATTACAACGGTTCTAAACAGACTTACATTTGTGTAATAGTCTTCTACCTTTTAATTCACATACTATTACGTTATTGCGTCTTGGTCAACGCGAATTTTCCTAATTGACTTTTTCAACAGGCTACCAGTTCTATTCAACATTAATTGCACTATACAAAAAAGGTGAAGAATTTTATGCAGCGGCAACGATAAAATTAAGGTACAATAAACTATTACAATCGCGGCACTTTTTAAATACATATACAGAAGTTGCACTTTAAATAATTACCAGATGCCTAGCCTAACATTCAGGCTCCTAATAACAGGCACACATCTAGAATTTTTGACATAATACCAACGCGTCTTGTGCATATTTCATCATCAAATATGAGTATGGAAATTGTACCCATGAACAATTCTACTTAATTCATTAAAAAAGTTTAGAAAGTAATAAAGCGTGACTGATAACTGATAAGACATTATATATCAAATATAAAAATAATGATTTTCATGTACACTACGAAATAATTAGGTTCAATGAGCAACACATTGTAATTAAAATAAATGAAATATATTAAATGATTTACTACCATTTACTATATAAACAACATATGTTTTAAACAATTATAATGCAATTATAATTGAAAGTACTCTTTTTGTACAAAATATAAATCTCTTAACTGACTCAAGCTTCCACATATATATTAACACCATCATACTATTTACTACAACCAATACGATATTGTAGAATAATTTACTGTACAGCTTACTACGAGCTTCCATAAGGGGCGTTTCCACCAGAGATGAACGAGGCCCGAGGGTGTGTTGCTAGAGCTGCGCAGTGCGAGGGTAGATACAATAAGTGATTTTATCTACACTCATATTGTAAGTCCTCTAAAATGCGTTCAAAAACCGTAGGCTATGACCAGCATTACAACAAACGATTTCACTATGATAAGTTTCTTATCTGTGGCAGTACCGCAATTTTAACGTTTCATGCTCAATTATTGATGTGCTATGAGTTTTGATAACATAATGTCCACCTGCACGCGCCCGCGGCCGGCGACACGCGCCCGCGCTACCGCCGGCACAATCGAGTAGGCCGCGCCGACACAATCGAGATGGCCACGGCGGTGCAATGGCGGCCATTCTATGGTTTCCGAATACGGCATTTATAATAAATAATATGAGTGTAGATAAAGCAGTGTATGCAACTGTACGTAATTAGGCCTTAAAACACTCGTGTGATCTTATTATGAAATTCGCCTGCGGCTCATTTCATAAAACCACACTCATGTTTTAAGGACCCTTATTACGTAACAGTTACATAAACTACTATAATAGGTTCTTAACAAACACAATCATCGAATAAAGTTTTCTGCCAACCAACTGCTGTGCAGTTTGCCAGATAGGTGAAATTGATTAAATGTATCTCTTTTTGTAAAAATAAAGAAAGAAAGAGAAAAAAAATGCCACCTCATATCTGGTGGAAACGCAGCCTAACCTTTAAATGAAAACGGTATTAATTTAGGATTTAGGCAAAGGCTATATACTTTTGTAGAATGAATGTGTACTGACGTAAATTGGTAGCTTTTTCTATAACCAAACTCAACAAGTTAACAACTGTCACTGTCGTTGAGTTTTTCAATACAAACACTAGATTTAGTGTTGTTGTTATGAAAAAAAATGATGCCAAGAAGCTACTTTGAATATAACTTCAAAGCATGCCACAACACAATTTAACGTATTAATGCAATAATTTTAACGGCCTCCTAGCCTAGTCGATAGTGACCCTGCTTATGAATCCTGGTTAGGGCATTAATTTCTGTGTATTTAAGTATTTATCTATATCTATCTATTATATATATCGTCGTCTAGTACCCACAACACAAGCCTTACGGAGCTTAATGTGGGATTAGGTAGATTTGTGTAAGATTGTCCCATAATAATTACCTTTATCTACACAAATATCATAAATCCTCTATTCCGCGTTCGGAAACCGTTATGTAATTACCGCCATTATTGCAACCAGTAACGTAACATTATTGTATTATCTGTGACAGTGTGGTAAAAACGTATGAAAATTCATTACCTACGGTAACGTAATGAAAATCTGCTCTCCTCCCCGACCACCGGCACGCGCCCGCCCGACCACTAACGGCCACGACGGCACAATAGTTGGTCATGGCGGTGCAATAGCGGTCATTCTAACACTTCATTTAGGATTTATAATATGTGTGTAGATAAAGCAGTGTATGCAACTGTACGTAATTAGGCCTTAAAACACTACTATTACCTTTTGTATTACATAATACTGAAACTTAACACATGGTGCCAAAACCTGTTTATTCACACAAACACAACATAATTCGCGGTATTACAACTCAAAATCCTTTACAAAACCCGCATTCTATTGCACTACACATCGTCAAAGAGTCCGCGCGGAGGCGCACTCATTCTCTCCCGTCGTCGCTCGTCAAACTCTGACTGAATAGCGGGCAAGGTGCTCGCACCAAACCTCTGGTCCACATCGTCCTCTACAGTCCTGTTGTAAGGCACCTCCGCTCGCTGGTAAGCGGAGACAGGCTGGGACCGCTCGGGACTCGGTTGGACGTAAAAGTCTGAATCCACGTCGTTGAGGAGCCCGGTGTGGGCTGAAATGTGGTACCATGCACAATAACCGGTATAAAAATGATGGTAAAGTGAGTTGGGAGTGTTAGTAACAGTGTGAAGTGTTGGTATTAGTGATACTGATAAGTGTGATAACGAAACTGAAGTCACAAATTTAATAAACTTTAATTAAAACTAGAAATGCAACGGATATCCGGCCACTATTCGGTATCCGGCCTATGATATATAATAGTGACAGATGGGTTATACACGCTCCAAAAATGAAGCACCTACAATGAGTGAATTCAAACAATTGTCGATAGTCGCGCATCGGCAAGTGAGAGATGCGGACGTGCCAATGAGCTCCCGTCACCCGCGTGAGAAAGAGACAAACTGTAATTTTCTAACAATGAGAGTGACAAAGATGTAATGATTGCCAACATAGATAAACATAACAGAATCGTTGCAAGGTTATAGAATAACTCTGGAGGTATTTTTTGTGCTTATTTTGTTAGAGTATAACCCATCCATAGTAAATATCATTGTATCCGGCCTATCCAGCCTATTCGGACGAATACCGGATAGTCAAATAACACATAATCAAGCTTCAAAACGGAATGAATACAAACTAAATCATCCAATAATTTACTTATCAATTGTTAATATTATTTTGTAACGTGACGTGATTCTTCCATTCAATAAAGTAGGCTAGTATAACTTTAGGGAGCAAAAAAATCTTGAACATGTTGCAACCTGCACGGAATACAACCTGCGTGCTAGAATTACTACTGGTAAAATTTATGGCCGAATATCCGGCCAACGTGTCCGCCGGATATCCGGTATCAGGCAAATCAACTATCCGTGACATCTCTAATTAGAACCAGAAAAATACTCTTGCCTTCCTTTATCAAAGGAAAAGAAAATAAAGTGCAAAGCCATATTTAAAAGCAACTACAAGTAAGTGCTAACTATTTTTGTATTGAGTGTTGAAGAGTGTACTTCGCGTGTCATAAATCAAAAACTTCATTCAAGGACATTAAATCAAAACATTGTATGCGAAGTAAGTAGTTTCCATTGTCCTTGGGTGTTAGGTGTATAAGGTTTGGGTGAAATACTCGTAACACCAAGCTTTTTATGTATTTAAATTGTAAAGTGTTCAATCACCGTTAGTTTCACAAAAATAAGACAGTAAAGTCGGTGCAAGTGAGATGAAGTGCGTAACAATTACCACACCACGGCCCTATTTTATAAAATTACACGTTACAATTTTACTAGTTTCACAATCGGCAACACTTGTAAAAAGTGTTGAAATGCCAGGCATTGGTCATCAACGTCAGATACAAGTCGGAACCATCACGATGTCATTGGTTTTCGCGCTTCAATGTCGCTAATTCTAACCGGTAAAATTGTAACTTGTAGCGTGTATTTCCATATGTGCCCGCCGGGGACTGATGGGAATAGGTTTCTTCATAGAAATCTTTCCCATTTGTCCTCACCATCGCTTTAATGTGTGCGTACGAGGTGGGGACCGATGGGAATACACACGTAGACTAATAAAATAGGGTCCAAATTACTCGTAAAAACCCAAAACCACTACTGGTTTTACTATTGTCACATTAATTATTAATCGATTCGACTCGGAAGAAAATAAATTGTGATATATCATAACCGGTCAAAATCACAACTTGGACTGCAAAAGTTTTAGAAAATGTAAGTAGAGAGTGACCACGCTAATTGTGCACCTACTTTGCAAGCGAAAAGTGTCGCGATGGAGAGCTTGCATATAAACATGAAATTTATATAAAAATATGAATTTGACAGGGGGTTCGGGGCGTCGCCCTTTATGAAATCTCGTACTGCACGATCGCTATTTATACTCGGGAGGCGAAGCCCCCCGCATTAAAAAACACGCACCGCATTATTGCTATTTATACCTGGGTAGATTAGGCTTATAAGTTTTATAATAAGTGTCATTGCAAAGTCCATGTAGAGTTAGCGAGGTCAGGTTCTAATAAACGTTGCAGGTATTACCTCCATCCTGGTTGTCGCGCTTGGAGCGGTAGCTGGCGTACCGCTCGCTGTAGTCGCGGCGCCGCGTCAGCGACTCCTCCGCGCGTTGTCGCTTGCGCTTTTCTGAAATATATAAGATGCATGAACTAAGCATTATTGTGTGTTTTTAAGATTTAATGTAGTACTGTTTTGAAAAATGTGCCTATAACGAAGAATAAATATCTTTACGTCACACCTGGCCATAATGCGACTTTTGCCGCACGCTACGCGTACGGTAAAATTCGCATTATGGTCAGCTGGAGACGTAAAATTGTGTACTGACCACGGGCAGTAAAAAAGAAAGCCCTCTATCGCATATTTACAACCCTCGCCTGCGGCTCGGGTCACAAATACCTGCGATTTCGGGCGTTCTTTCTTTTACAGTCCTTGGTAAGTAATGTACTATTGCATCTTTTATCAAGAGTTTATTACACAGTATGTTTTAATAATGCCAAATACCTGACAATAAAGATCGCCACTTCTATATTGATTGCTGGCCCTTCATTAATGATTACGAACCTCGCTTAACGATCTCCCGGCCTTCGTCGACGAGATCAGTGGTCAGCTCGTCGTCGCCCACGAACTGCTGGAATCCACAGAGCGAGAGGAGACGACTGCCGAGCGAGAGGTACGTAGCCGCGCACAGAAGTACCACTAGCATTGGGAAGTAGATGTTGAAGCCTTCGGCTATTATGCCTAGGACGTCCATGTGACCCATTATCTGTAGAAAAAGGGATTCGATATAAGATAGATAAACTCTTCATTTGCTTGCCACAATACACACATAATAGGGTAAGTAACAAATTTATATACTTAATTAACACCCAAAACAGATAAAAGTTAGGAATATAGTTTAACCCTTTAAAGGGCAAGACTGAAAAAAATCCTCAATCCAAGCCTCATCGCCAATCTATAGTCCTAAAAATTCTGTACAAGAAAAAAATACAAAACGATTGATGTTACAGGTGGTCTTTTTTGAGACCGCTAACCTATAAAGGGTTAAAATATGCAAAAAGGAAAAGAGATAGACGTTTGCGTGCGTTGAAGCTATACAAGCGCGCGCAGCGGCAAATCTCATTTCACTCACAACCAGGAGAAGACGTAAAATTGTGCACGATCGGCGGGCGATAATAAAGAAGGTGTCTTGTTTATGGCCCTCACCTTCGGTTCGGCTCACAAATGCCCGCGACCTGAGCCATTCTTAATTCTACCGTCCTGGGTGCATAATGTTTCCCTAACCGAGTGCTCAACTGACCTGCGTGTAATACGTCTCGAGCACGTACTCCTTAATGACGTGCGAGTCCATGTGCACCAGGCTGAGGAAGTTGAGGCACATGGCGGGCGTGAGGCGGCACACCATCATGCCGGAGAAGATGAGGCTGTACTCGTTGGTCTGGTGGTGCGGCGCCAGGTACCACAGGTTGAGGAGGCGGATCTTGAGGACCGTGGAGTAGGCGCAGTAGAACATGTAGGCGATCACTAGGGTTGATACCCACTGGAACAAGTAACAACAGGTAAGTTAGTATGTAAAATTAGTATAGAAAATGAAAGCTAAGGCCCGGTTGGACCAGGCGCAAACACAGTACTGATTAATAACGGTTAACTGTTAACTTCCCTACTCATACAGTAAAATGTTTCAGCTAACATAATTATGACTACAGATGGTTTGGTGCAAACGACTATTAGGTCATCATCATCCTCTTGCCCTTGTCCCATTACTTGGGGTCGGCGCAGCATGTCTTTTTCTTCCACACATCTCTATCACTCGTCATCTCATCACTCACATCCTTTCTTTTCATATCATCTCTCACACAATCCATCCACCTTTTCCTAGGTTTGCCTCTTCTCCTACATCCTTCCACATTCATTCTTAATACCTATCTCTTAACATGACTTTCATCCCTCCGCATAACACGCCCGTAGCACGCTAGGCGATTAGGTCTTAATTTGTCAGTTATGGGTGCGACTTTCAGGCTTCCTCTTATATATTCATTCCTTATCCAATCCACTCTCGTCACTCCACACATCCGCCTTAACATTCTCATCTCCGTTGCATGCAATCTCTTTTCATCCGTCACCTTTAGGGCCCAACACTCTGATCCATACATGACGACAGGTCTTATAATGGATTTATAGATTTCCCCCTTCAGTCGAAGGGGCATTCGGGCGTCGCAAATAGTTCCCGCGACCTGTCGCCATTTCATCCATCCTACGCTAATCCGGTTTTTGACGTCCCGGTCAATATCGCCATCGCACTGCACGAACGAACCGAGTCGACTATTAGGTATACTAGCTATATTGATTCAGGGAAAGATAGACAGAAAAGCGAAAGTTAAAGAACGGGTAAGTAGGGAACGGGTAGTTAAAGAAAAGGTGCAAGAGTGCAAGTTTTAAACTAGGTGTAAGAGGAAGCGAAAATTAAAAACAGGAGTAATGGATCGTGAAGTGGAGAGGGCGGGGTAGCGGCAGTTAGAGGAAAAAGGGATAGGAATCTGAAACGGAATATTAGGAAGCGGTAGATGAGAGGATGGGAAGAAGCGAGAGTGAGCATACAGTGGGGGAAGAAAGAGACATGAAGTAACCAAGAGCGTATGTGGCCTACACCTAGATTTATTTGTCATGGATTAGAGACGAACATCCGCATTCAAAATGGCTTCGTGCGGAAATTTGATGAAACAAACAATAACAACTTATAACCGTCATTTTCAACTATCTGATATATCACTTATTAGAGCGCGGCGACCGTACTAGCAAAATAATAACAATACTCACGACAATAGCCGCATAGTTGTATGTGTATTTAGCGGCGTTGAGGATGTTGGCGAAGATGGACAGCACCGGCTGCTTGCTGAAGAACGTCATCTCCGACCACACCAGCGCCACCGACATGATGCCCGTCATTACGGCCATTGACTTCAGGAAGTACTGCTTTAGCACGCATTCCCAGTACCATTCTGAAAAAAGTTAACCGATTTTACGGTATGCAATAATATTTCGATTGTAACTTAATTTAGTACTTAGGACCTAATAAAAGGCAACAGTGAAACGTGAGACTGTGACCAGCACAAACGCTAATAACGGTTTCTCTGCCACATCTCCACACCTCCGAAAGTTCCGAACGTTGTCTCATCTGCAGAGCCCGGAATTTTCGCGGCAAAACAAAAGACTGTCGCGATCTAGCTAGTGTTAGGAACATTTTTTATCGATATCGATAGATGTCATACGTAATGAAATGACATTTGACATTTTCTGAAGTGTCTATTATTTTCAATGAGGTGGTATACTTACGTCATTTAAGGAAGGGTCATTTTACTAAGGGTTTTTTCAATATGATAAAGTATAGTTAAGATTTAGATGGATAACACATATAAAACAATCCCTTAACCTACTACTTCTTTTGCATATTTTAAAGTGTCGCGAATGATTACAAAATAATGTAAATGATATATGATACTGCAAGACTTTTTATATAATAATACTCGATATCGATAAAAAAATGTTTCTAACACTAGCTAGATTGCGACAGTCTTTTGTTTTGCAGCAAAAATTCCGGGCTCTGCTCATCTGAAGCGATGATCAGGCGACCTCTAGTTGGTAGCCACGTCTTCTAAATGACACAATCACACTTATAGGACTCACCTGTAGTAGGAGGGTATACGATCCGCAGGGCGCGCGGCCGCGCCGTATGGAACGTGTGAGTGAAGCGACGATCAGGCGACCTCAGGTTGGTAGACACGTCTTCTAAATGGAACACCCGCTCCAACATTATGCCCCACTGGGTCTCGGTGCGTTGGAGGACGTGGAGTGCTTTGATCATCTGAAGCAAGGTACGCAATTTAGATCAGGCGACCTCAGTTCTTATTAATATCATTGCATCTTTAGAATTAAGTCCACCTGTTACAATTGTTTTTTTGGGATCCTGCTGTTTGACCAAACTTCCTAGGGTCCTAGCCATTGGCACCACACATGCATTATAAAGACGTCACTGCCCTTACCGATGTAGGTTTGTTAGTTGCCTTGTGTCCCTTAGAGCGCAAATAAAACAACAACATGGAAATGCCTAAAGATTTATTCGCATATTGTCTAAAAAATTGTATGCGTAATATTTAGTTAGGAAATGATTATTTGGTATTCATTCAATGTTTCCGGGAAACATTGATTGGGAAGTATAAATCTGGCAAATAATTTTTGGTAATACGTGAGTAATTAGTTTTTTTTTATTAGCAATAAAAAAAACGTAGACACTTTTTAATTCGGTAAATTCCTCGCGAAGTTTACGGGCGGCCTTGATTCGTAGGGTCTGGAAGTTTGGAAAACTATGATGAAACGTATGATCTACTAAAATTGTGTGTTGTATGATGATGATGAATGAGATGGTCAGAAAAAAATCATGCGTAAAAGAAATGGTTTCGTATGGAGGGTTGGCCGACTGGGATGACGTACAAAAAAGTTTTTTTAATACAATTGCTCAAAAAGTTTACTTTATGTAGCTGCAAATCGTGCGCAAAGTTTGATTTTATGAACTAGTGCTAAAAAGTAATCTGATCTGCAAATCGTGCGTAAAATTTGATTTTACGCACGATTTGCAGATATATTGCATTTTAAATTGACCAATCAGAACACTTCACTATATTAAATCCACCAATCACAACACATATCGGAGTTAATCGGAACGCTAGATACTTTTTTGATGCGTATACTGTGTAAATAATTTAAGTCCTTAAAAAAAAAACATTGTATTTAATATCAACCAATCAGAATACAGCAATGTTAAAATCGACCAATCAGGAAACGCAATTTATTTCTCAAAACATGAGGTGTTTTTTAGTTCCTACTTCACAATCAATAAAAAAGATTAATTTTTTGGGAAACGCTTTAAAGTGTGTTTAAACTGTTAAAACAGCTATTAGACATGACAATTTGTAGGGCCCAACCTGTTGTGTTGGGAGGTGTAATAGGAGGTTGGGCCCGTAGGGAGCTGAAGGAGGGTGTGGGAGAGGCAGGGTACACAACAGGTTGGGCCCTACAAATTGCCATGTCTAATAGCTGTTTTTAAGAGCTAATTATACCGTCGTTAGTGGCATTTATTCGCGGTATTGATAATAATAATAAAAGACGTTTATTTAATAAGATTGCATAAGTACATAATAAGAGTACAATAGATCATGCTTAAACTTATTAAAAAGGAGAGTGACTCAGCTTATGTTTGTGCGAGAAGGCTTAAAGGCACTAGGGCCCTACCACCTTCAAGCAACGGACGCTGTTATTCTGCCACCCCCAGGACTTAATCTAACTTAATCTAATTTAACTATAGGGATACAATTAAACAGTTACATCACTCAAGTTTAGCCATCTGTCAACCAAAAGTGAAAGTAACTTCCTTTTGGAGGTCTGGACCTCGTCGAAAGCCTTACATTGATATTTTGTATCTATGTCAAAGAAGTTAGAAAAATTAAAAGACCGTCAAGTTATATCATAATTTCACCTTAGTTTAGTTATTGTGCGTAAATAATAAGTATTTTTATGCTATTTTCTCGCAATCGAAGTGAAACATTGTATGCATTACTCTGGTCTAAAAGCCATATTACCACTCGAACAATTTTCCCTCACTTCGGTCGGGAAAATAACCACCTGGTGGTAATATGGCCTACTTTAGACCCTTGTCAAACAATCTACTATTATTTCATTGATTTTTTTCGCAATTGTATTAAAAAACGTTGTTCGACACACGTGCAGAAGTGTCATTTTCACTCGTCCCGAGTCTTACCTTACCTTACCTTAACCTCGGTACTCGTGCTAAATGACATACTTCTCGCACTTGTATCGAAAACTACTATTTCGTGTTTAAATTTTCCTACTTTTTCTTAGTCGTAATACTATACTGATGATGCCTTTAAACGGATTACCAGTATTTAGTTACCTGTAGAATAAATTTTCAGTGGTTCTGAATACACCAACACTTACCTTTTTATGTAAATTGACGAGCGACTTAAGCGACGGAGCTGAAGGCCGCTCGGGGGCCTGTCTGCTGTTCAGTCTGTCCCGCAACTGAATAGGCAGCTTCTGAACGATCGTGTCCACGTGGCGATGCAAGGGATGCCCGGGGCCCACGGCCGCGGTGATCGAAGATAGACTCTATGACAAAATAATAAGGTTCGTTATTGATTGGAATAATTTATTGAGCACGGGCGAGTGGAAGCCTGGCGTATATACTTCAAGTTCAGGGAGTAAGGGACTGTATGTATTGCAAGGATAGGTAGCTACTGCACAAGTTTCAACGTCCGTTTAAACTTTTAAAGGAACTAAGGAATGTTCTCGCGTAA
This sequence comes from Pammene aurita, assembly GCA_947086415.1. Taxonomy (NCBI): domain Eukaryota; kingdom Metazoa; phylum Arthropoda; class Insecta; order Lepidoptera; family Tortricidae; genus Pammene; species Pammene aurita. The sequence continues at coordinate 28,816,597 of OX352297.1, forward strand.
AATCTCTATGTCTATGAAATAAAATTCGTCGTAAATTATTATAATAATAGCTGTTAGATTTATGGGGCGCTGTGAAGAAGGTGCAAAACCAGAAAGCATTATATTCATAGACAATCAAATTCATTATCGATTACGATAAATCGTGTGTGACTTTCGGGTAGTTCGATCGTGTATGAACTCTAATTCAAAGGAGTCATCATCACAGCTCGGACATTTCATCGCAAAACGTCTCAAAACGATTATAACGCCGAAATAAAACAAGATATATGGAATACGTATTATGTACAGTATTTAAATAATATATTTCTATATTACATTTATAACCACAACCCAAAAAGTTTGTTGTTCTATACAATATTTATTTTGCGGTGAAATGTCCGAGCTATGGTCATCATAATAAGGCCTCTTTCATCTTGGCAGATGATTTAAGCGGCGTCTGTACGCGAGATACAATGTCTTTCGTAACTGAATAAGCCGATGCGGGGGCGACATTAGCGTCCGCATTTGTGCCATGTAAAAAGGAGAATTGGGTACTTTCCTGGGTAAAAAAATATAATTATATTCAGTCCGTCAGTTAGATTATCAAAAAATATTGGACAATTATTTTTTATTTTGTCAATCAAACAAAAATTGGTGAAGATATAGCCCGTTAAAGTTTCGCGTGACGTCACATTATGCTATAACGGGCTATGTCTTCACCAATTATTGTTTGATTGACAAAATAAAAAATACGTGTCCAATATTTTTTGATAATCTAAGTAATCTAACTGACGGACTAAATATATTTCTTTAGGAAAGTAGCCTATTCAAAGGAGTAGGCTACAGTATACATTGCAATATGTTCTCAAACCTGTACTGATGAGACATTCTTTACTAAAAGGAAATGGAAACAGGCGAGATCGTTAGTAGACCCTTAAATCCAGGGAGTAAGGTATATCTTCATGTCCTTCATTATTGCTTGAAGATTCGGAACATTAATATACTTACATCCAATATGTCGTCCATAGTTTCCTCCGCCTCACATTTGTCGGTACTCAGCTTGGCTATCTTGAAGTAAGTGTACGTCAAAGTATAATTCTTCTTTGAATTGTTCCACAGGTTTCTCGGTACTTCCACCAGGGCGTAACCCAAGAGAAGAATCAGGAGGAACAGACCCCATGTGTTACTTGCTGAAATGTAAATCAAATATACAGTTAGCAGATTAGTTAAGCGAGCAGTCTGCAAATCCTGCAAAGAAGTTTGTATGCAGGGAATAATTCTGTTTGGTTTTCACATTTCCTGATAAAAATTTGGTAACACCAACGTATTGCTGATGTTAAAAAAAGGATGTAAATAATTAATAGTTTTGCATTTTAGCGCTTTTTTAACGCACGTCACGGTTTTTGGCGGTTTAAGAGTGCGCGTCGACAGCGTTTTTTTCATTCCACGGAGAAAAAACATAAGGCCTATCCAACGTGTTAATCGTTTACGCTTCGTAGCGAACGAACGAACGAAACGCAACTGTCACTGTCGCACTAATATGGAAGAGTGATGTGATAGAGAGAGATGACTTTGCTACGCCACGGAGCGTTAACGATTGCTGCGTTGGCTAAGCCCCTGTTGTTAGCGTCTGTAGTGGTGCAAAGACACGCAAATTGAGGAGTTTCTGTTCAAAAACGCAATTGGTATGTATCGATACAAACGCGCGTTAGCATCGCGCCTATATGGATACATACGAGGGCTGCCTTTTAACTTGTGTCGTTTGAAATAAGTATAGACAATCTAATATATTATTACCATTTATTGTTTTTCAAAGAATTCGCCGCGATATTTAATACACTTTTGCATGCGTTCAAACCAGTTTTTAAAACATTTATTCCACTCCGAAGTGGGGGTAGTCAAAATGGCCGATTTGTATGCGTCAACAGCTTCTTCGGGTGAGCTGAAACGTTGACCACGAAGACTTTGCTTAATTTTGGGGAACGTAAAAAAATCGTTAGGGCTTAAGTCAGGACTGTAAGGTGGGTGATCTAAAATTTCCACGTTTTGGGTGTTCAAAAACATCTTTGTCTGGCGGGCGGTGTGCGAACTTGCATTGTCATGGTGCAGTATCATACGACGTTCCGAGTTGTTTTTTCGAAATTCGGTGATGACTTGTGGCAAACAAACCGTGGTATACCAGTCGGCGGTAACCGTCTTGCGATCTTCTAGTACAATAGTGGCGACGTGACCACCCTTTGCCACAAACGAAGCAACCATTTTTTTTGATGTGCTCCGAGAGCGTATGACTTTGGTCGGTTTTGGCTCGTCCTGGAAGACCCAGACAGTTGACTGCTGTTTGGAATCTGGATCGTAAGCATATATCCAAGACTCGTCACCACTAACCATATCATAAACATGTTTTGACTCTCCTCGGCTGAATCGCTTCAGAGTTTTGCGACACCAACTAACACGGGCTGTTTTTTGGTCGTCGCTAAGCAAATGTGGTATCCAACGAGAGATCAACTTTTTTACAACAAGTTCTTCGTGCAGGATTTTTTGGATAGTGGTCCCTGAAATGCCCACGGATGCCTCTATTTCACGGTATGTCACATGACGATCTTCGAGTATTAGCTGCCGCACGGCTTCGATATTTTCTTGCGTCATGGCGGTTTATGGACGACCTTCACGAAGCTTGTCACTGAGGCTAGAGTGCCCACGTTGAAATTCTAAATACCAGCGTTCTACAGTCCTAAGACACGGTGCTGCATCACCAAACACAGATGTGATCTCCTCAAAGCACTGAAGTCGCGATAATCCCCTTTTAAAGTTGTAGAAAATTATCGCACGCAAATTTTCCTTAGACATTTCCATTTTTACAACCGACTTGTCACCTTTGAATAGACGCTGTAATAAAACTATTCGACCAATTTGAAAACATTCTTTTGTTTTCGAATTCTAAATTCAAAAGGATGAAAATGCCATATGTTTTTTTTAAATAATCGCGGGAGGTTGGAAAACGACACAACTTAAAAGGCAGCCCTCGTACGCGCGTTAGCATCGCGTCTGTATTGATCCAAAGGCGCGTTAGCATCGCGACGGTATCAATACAAACGCGCGTTAGCATCGCGACAGTATCGATACAAACGCGCGTTAGCATCGCGTCTATAGAATGTAGGTGTGCAAAGGTCTACAAAATACAAAAATGCAGCTTGCCTATGCCGCACCAAATGCTGGAGCATGAGAATACTAGCTGAGCTAACGACTCCTCGAAAATCGTATGCGTTAACAAACCTGAAGATGCAATAGCCTTGGTCTTCGCCCAGTCCAGGTACACGCCTGGCTTGAGTGCTATATAGATGAGCAGTATACCGCAAATGAACAGGTACGAGCCGTAGTAAATAGCATTGTCGACGAGCGCCGACTTCAGTTTGCCCTTCACAGTGAAGTCGCCCGCTTTGCTGTACGACTGCATCATTGGCATTATCAACCTGAAATGGAGAATAGAAAAAATTATAGAACTAGGACACTATTATTGCTGTGTCACTGTACTCAACTATGATCAAAATAAACTCTATCTTAATTACGCGGGTTCACACCCGGCAATTTCCTCGCGAGGCGTTGCGTCAGGTGGGAACCCGCCTATTGAGGTGTGACTTTAATTAGAGTAAACTAAAATAGCAAGACTATTTAACAGAGCTTCCAAGGTGGTCACAAATATCTGAACAACGCCTCTATTTTCAAGGCAATCAAGTACATGTTCAGTTTTTTGAGTACCTTGGCCGCTCCGATATATTTGATGGCGACTATACCAGAGATAGGAACTGGTTTTCGCAAAAACACCAAAATAGCACTCAAATAGCACTAGACCCTACTCATAGTGTTGTGTTCCTGCTGGTGAGTAAGGTTGCCAAAGAGCTCAAAGAGGACCCAGTGTGTTGACGATGAGGGACCCTCTTGTTCCTTTAGCCGGCAACACAGTGAATCCTCCCTTTTGTAAAGGGTCGGCAACGCGCATGTGACTCCTGTGGAGTTACAGGCGTCCATAGGTTACGGTAGCTGCTTACCATCAGGCAGGCCGTATGCTTGTTTGCCACTGTCGTAGTATAAAAAAAAAAAACTCAATATTTTAAAATGAATTTATTATTTTTGTGTAGGACTAAATAAAATCTAGGTATTTAGTATAATTTATCTAATAACTCTTTTTTCATTAGATTGTCCAATGAATCATCAAATAGTAAACAGAACGAAAAATTACTCTTATTTTTGTATGGACAAAGTGCCAGTTTCTTATTCCTGCATATGACATTACATTATATGACCCAAAAAACTCACACAAAAACAACAAAACATTGGTATTGATAAAAAAATATTATTGAATTATTGAATCACCGTTATTCTACACAAATATTCTTAAGAGTTAATTTAATTTGCAAAAAGGAAATGTTAAAAATATCGTAAAAACTTAACTCTTTCTGTACCACACTTCGCTACGCTCTACGCTCATAGCCGATCCTAGCGTTTTCCTCGTATGTAGCGGAAAGCGCCTACGAGCAGAGAGCCTGCTCGTAGGGCGTTCCTGGTCGTGAAAGTGTTAATGAACACATGTAAAATAAACTTACCAAGTCAGACATTGCGAAGTCCAGTAAACTACCCTCCAGAGATTGGGGAACACACTATCATCAACAAAGCTCCACGGTTTCTGACATTTGGTGACAGTTGGCGGGATTGAGTCATTGCTTAACAGAGACACAGTTGGCGCCACTGTTGTGGTAGTGGTATTGTCCTGCATGCATTGTCGGTATACAGTCTGTGGAATAGTCGTCATTTGTTATTTACATACATGTTGACTGCTAGTTTAAAGTATTATTTTTAATTGAGTACAGGAATATGACAGTGCCTGTGAACCACGTTGTATGGCAAAAGCTGTCAGATGAATGTATAGTTGTAATTTTTGAAGATGTCAGAATGTTACTCAAGAACTATTAACACACAGAAATCTTAAAAACTAAACAGAGATTGCTTTGGAGCTGGTAGAATTAATTTAACCTTTTGAACACTTTCATATTTGAAAGAAGTGATCACTCACACTCCCAGGCCCTGCACTATTGCATTATCAAAAAAGACGAATCTCGTAGGACTGTGCAAAACAATTCATAATAGATTTTATTCATGATCAAAGTTGTGGGTAGTAATGGGTCATTGGCGTGGTGGGCACGATGACACAAGACCACTTTAGAGGTTCTTGGCGTTTAAAGGGTTAAATTTAAGCAAGTGTTTGAGTCATCCACATCATTGATTCAAATGGTTTGATGTAAAAAACACTAAGGAATATTTTTTTCTCAAGTAAGAACTAATGAGTTTTCAGTTAGTAAATAAGTTTGTTTTCCTAATGTAAATAGCATTTAACTTATGTTTTGTAAAGAGTTTACTATACTACTAATAATATTTTCTGTGAGGTTTCCAAGATAAAACTATTTAGGTATTTACTTATAAGTCAGTTTAATGAATGATAATCATTATTATACGAGGTAAAAGGGGAGGGGGCGGAAAATGTTTATCAGTAATTGATAAGATACACGGAAAGAACAAAGAACAAAATTCTATCTTGCCAACATGCAATGGAAAGAAGTATTTTAAATTTAAGAAGAATACAAAAAACAAGAAATATAGATATCCGCAAGAGAACAAAGATAATAGACACCCTGCAGTTTAGTTTGAAACAAAAGTGGAGGTGGGCAGGTCATATAGCTAGATATAAGGATCAAAGGTGGACAAATCTTGTATCCAAATGGCCAGGCCCAGCTGGAAAAAGAAGAGCGGGAAGGCAAAGAAAAAGATGGGCAGATGACATCGTACAGGCTGCGGGAAAAAAACGGATGGATGTTGCCACCGACAAAGAGAGGTGGAGACAGATGGAGGAGGCTTATACCCTTGGGGGCCACTAATGTGGGAAAAAAGCTAAATAATAATAATTGATAAGATTTTAGACAACTATTAATAAATTTCTATGCTGGAGATTTGTATAACAATTACATATGAAACTGTGCTATAAAACAACATAATATATCAGAAATTAGGTATAGGCTTGATACTAACAATTATCAATTTTATAATTGAAAGAAAAATGGAAAAAATTCACTATATCCTTCAAGATGCAGTCACTAACCAACTGAGCTTTTTTTTTTTCTTATGAGGCAAACGAGCAGACGAATCACCTGATGGTAAGCAATTAACGCCGCCCATGGACGCCTGCAACACCAGAGGGGTCACAAGCGCGTTGCCGGCCTTTAAGATGGGAATACGCTCTTTTCTTGAAGGGTTGAAGGTCGTATCGGTCCGGAAATACCGCAGACGACAGTTCATTCCACAGTTTTGTTGTGTGAGGCAGGAAGTTTCTCGAGAAACGCACAGTTGAGGACTGCCAATCATAGCTTACTCAACCTATGATTTTTTCCATTAGTTCCTTCTTTGCTTACATCACACCGGTGTTCTGGAAGGTCGCGTGTTTGAGTCTTGCTTGACACGGTAATCTTTTCCATTTTTCTTTTAATTATATAATTGAAATTTCGCTAGCAGACGTTTCTATTTAGTACAGTCGCCATCAAATATATCAGAGCGGCCAAGGTACTCAAAAACATATGAACATGCACTTTAGCGCCTTGACAATAGAGGCGTTGTTCAGATATTTGTGACCACCTTGGTCGCTCCGATATATCTGATGGCGACTGTACAAAAATTAATTTAATAAGAATCACATAGTAATATTACTCACCGAGGACACATCCAATGGCAATATAAACATAATAACAAAAGAGAAGTACCACGCTGTAACCACAGCCACTGTCACTATTATGTGATTCCGGTACACATCGCCATATCTGTACAATAACGTAGCTGCCAATATAAACGCCGATATAATCTCTATCACAAACAGTGTGTAAGCCATGGTTAATTTGAACAAGGAATCTTTGGTTGCGTTAGTTTTTCTTCGCCGTCGCTGCTGTTCTTTGTTTTTCTCGCCACACTCGCGCAGCTTCGTGCTGCAACTGCTCGAAACGCACTTGAGTCGACGATTTCAAAGGCAGTAATATCGGCTTCTCAATCTCATACTCCACGGGACATTCCTCGTAAAACAAGACACCAGTATCAGGCAAAATCGGATCGAACTCTATGCTTATGTTATCATCAGACTTCGTGTCAGACATTTTAGACACTCGTAGATAATAATAACATTGTTGTTGGTTAGTTTAGCACTTAATTTAAATAATCTATGATTTAGATTCACTATGAATTAACTTTAAGCATTAGTTTTAATATTTTGATAACAAGGCAGAAAATTAAGTCGTGTTGTGGAAAATGTGGATGACGTTATTGACGTTCGGTTCGTCTATTCACATCATTCAGCTGTGTTTAGTTTAGGGAGTAGGAGGTGCTAAAATAGGTGCCGTAGGAGCGATGTTTCAAGTCGACAAACGACTTGCAGCGCTGCGTAGCGCTTGCGATTGTTTATAAAACGGAACGGAAACGTATTGTCGTAGCTGTCATTGCTTTTTGTACCACAGATAAATTGTAGTCGGCTGGGATACGGCTAGTGAGTATTATATTCTTTGGATACGGCACGATGCGCTAGATGGCTCTGCCTCTTCTTAATTCTTTATATTTATTTATTTTCTGTAATTTTAGAATTAGAACCATAGAACCCCATTTGCAATAGGGAAGGTAACTTTCACAATGACTTTTTTCTACTCGTCGACTGTAATGCTTGAATTGAAATTTTGTAGACCGAACTACTAGCGCATACTTTTCGATAGAGCCATAGACTAATAACCCAAGACCCCGCATAGCCGGGCGACCCCCGTTGCTACACGCGAAGTAATTTCACCCTATAGTGAGACACTAATTTATTGTAAGTGACAGTAAACTTAGTACGTCTCCATGGCAAACATTAATGTCTGACTCTCTCTTACGCCCGACGGAACAATGGCGCGTTCCTTGTCTAGCATATATTGCATGTTCCCCTCCCGCACCCCATCTTTTTGGCAGCTTAGCTTTCAAAGAAATAACGCGCTAATAAAGCGGAGTATAGAGATATCTTGTATATGGATAGAGCTTTTATGATCGCATATTGTAGCATCGCCAACGATGGTACAGAGATCATACAATATTGTAACACTGTTGCCCGAGCCCGCCCTGCGTCGTCAACGTCGCGGAGGGGGGGGGGGGGGGGGGACGACAACAATCTGCCGGGAGATTGAAGTTACTCAATTGTTAGGAGGTCTTTCGTCGAACTCAATTCTTACCGGCTTGCCCATATTGAGCACTCGTAGAAAAAGTATTGTAGGTAAACACGGTACTCGGCTGAAAAGCTCTTAATTATGTCACGATTGTATAAAATACTAATCTAACGATGGTCCTTAGAAAAGCTAAATTTGTATGGCGGGAAGTAGTTTTTATTTATTTCAGCGATAATGACTAACTGTTTCGTTTCGAATTTGGTCCCTAAGGGAAATTCTCAGGTCAGGCCTTCTGGCTGTATTTTGTTGACTGTAGTTTGGCCAGGGTTTGTTTTACTTCAAGCATAGAGGGAGAGAATCATACAGTCTCTTTCTTACGCTAGTACGCTCGCTACTGAAAAAGGGATGAGTATAGTTTATTACTTCCACTGTTACAGCACGTTTCGGCCAGCCAGACTATTTTCAGTACGTTGCTTAGGACCATTCATCTTCTGTCTCTTTCTATCGTTATCTGGAACAACGCCCTCTAAAAAGATTTCACCGGCCTTCTCTACATATTAATAAAAAAGTCGACGATACATTCTGCCCGGAAATAAAAGTGTCGAGGTTTATATGGGAACCACGGATCAGAAGACAATCCGGATAGCACTTTTACTATATTTCCCTAACCACAGTTGAACCTTATTACCGAGCAAAACAGTCGTTCATAGGTCACTAGTAAAAAGTAATAAAAACGGTCCGATAGAGAGCATAATGTAAGGAGGGGCGGTGTCTCACTCGCACTCGTTACAAAATTGTCACATTCGACACATATTATTTTGATTATCTGATGACGTCATTACCTCCTTAGTCAAAACGAGACACAGTCCCCTAGATAACCTTCTCTTTCGGCCTCACTTTGTGACCGAAGTATTCGATCCACTTCATATAAATCCATGATGGGAACTCATACATTCTACGATACTTATCTTTTCGAATCCGGACAGACTAACTGTTTTTTCTGGTGATAAAAATTTAAAACTGACAAAAATTTAATACCGGCTATATACTACGGCACATAGGGTAATTGTGCTAGTTTTCGTCCACTCTTGCCAGTTTTCGTCCACTCTTGCCAGTTTTCCGTCCATACTTATTTATATGTTTGTGTTCAAGTTTTTCCAAAACTAAAAGCTTTAAATTAAAAAATCTACTAAAGAATTAACTATAAATATAAAATTTGTCAACCAAAACGTTTTCCCCATTTATTTGCCGCAGTTTAATCAAGTGGACGGTAAACTGGGAATTGGACGGGAAACTAGCACAATCACCCTACTCATATTACGTTTTTGATAAAATTGTGTTATTTATAGCTATGAAAAATAAGCAGGTAAACAGGATCATTCTTAGGTTGGTGCTTGCGATGCATCAACTTACTGTTTCTAACACTTTCTATATACATATATTTTCCCATAAAGATCTAAGTAGCGAAACGACCCGTATATTCACCGGCAAGCGTTGGAATAATTCCCTTGAGCGCGATAAAATTCTTCCTCACTGGAACAGATTGAAAGTGTAATTTTTATTGAAATAGGGAAGGGTTTATCGAGCCAGGGTGAAATATTTTCTAACAAGATGCACTGGTATATGTGATATCCACTGAAATAGGTTGGTAGAATCCGACCACGCTATATTGTTGTCGCACAAAGTGCTACGTCGAGTAGGGTAGTTATGCTAGCTACTTCTCTTATTGAGTTGCTACCAATAGTGGCCGCTTCGCATACGCGTCTTGCAAAATATGTCATCGTGACAGAAAAATCCTGTGGTGGAAAATCATGGTACCCTTAGTTAAATTAGTGTATTGGCTAGTTTAGGTACATACTATTTTCGGCACAAATAGTCTTACTGAACATGATTTTACCGTTCGCGGCTACTAGGTCTAGAATTCTAGATAACCTACTTTTTAGGTGAAGGAAAACATCGTGACGAAACCGGACCTAATCCCAATAATAAGGCCGGAAGGGTTCGGGTGGAAGTTGGAAGGTCAGATGGCACTCTGGTAATCGCTTTCGTAAAAGCGTGTACCTACGCAAATTCTTGGGATTAGGTTGCCAAGCGGACCCCAGGCTCAATTGAGCCGTGGTAAAACCCAGGATAGACGCTAGGAGAATGATCAAGTCACTATTGAATCGGTGTAGATAATATTGCGTAGACGGACGCGGAATATTATCGAACGAGCGGAGCGTAAGGGGGCGTCCATTAATCGCGTCATACGTTTTTGGCTTGTTTTAGACCCCCCCCTCCCCCATGGTGATCTTTGGTGATATTTTCAGGACCCCTCCCCCCCCTATCCAATATGACGTGTAATTTTTTGCTAACTAAAGTAAGTACAGTTTTCTAACACGTGAACCTACTTCGTAACGTACGTACACGTAAAGGGTAAAAAACTACATGTATACATATCAAATAAAATTATCTTTAATAGAAAAAACCGGCCAAGTGCGTGTCGGACCACGCGGTTTCGTACCTACTATCGAAAAATTAATATCAAAAGGTCGTATCTGCGTATGAAATGAGTTTTTAGGAGATAACTCAATAATTCCTAAACCGATAATGTTCTCAATTTTTTTCATATGTTTTGGATCTCCGGTTCAAAAGTGACACGGTACACAAGTTTTTTAGACTTACGGGATGATTTTTTCTTAAACTATTTACTAAAAAGAAAAAAAATCAAACAGACCTCAATGTTATTTTGAAAGACCTATCGAGTGATGTGCATCATGTCAATATTAGGTAAAAAAAAAATTTTTGACAAATAATTACATACAAAAACACACCTTTTTTTTTAATAGACTATTTCGTGTCCCACTGCTGGTTAAAGGCCTCCCCTATTTTGCGCCACCCGTCACGGCTCAGTGCACGCTCCCGCCAATCGCCACAAAAACACACCTTATATTTAAATATTTATTAAGATACGTTTTATGGTTTCCGAGTGAAATGGCTGTGACATACGGACGGACGGACAGACGGACATAACGAAGCTATAAGGGTTACGTTTTTGTCACTTTGGCTATGGAACCCTAAAAACCTACTTCACAAAATAATATGTCAAATGCCATTAAAAATTATTTACAATCATAGTGCTAGTGCAATTTTACTCTGCTTTTGACAGATTGATTCATTTAAAAGTTGATAATTTTTATTTTATTGGCCATAATACAGTATAGCACAAGGAACAAAAAATACACGTGATATGTGTCCAGACCCCCCTCCCCCCTGTGGTGATCATAGGTGATTTTTTCTTGACCCCCTCCCCCCCCCATACAATATGACGCGATTAATGGACGCCCCCTAAGCGAAGCAAGTTCTTACAAACGACTTCTGGCTAAGTGAGACGTCTCGGCATTTCGATGGCTTTTTGATTTTGAGAGTTTGTTCCGCGATAACTTTAGTAACGCTTTTCTGATCTTCATGTAATTTGTTGGGGTTGTAGCAGATATACATATAATTTGAGAGTTCGTATATGAGCAGGATCGATCAAGCGGTCATGGAGGCGCGAAAAAATCATCATAAGGGTCTTGTTATATTGTTCATCTCGTTTGCAAGGAAATGGCGAGTTCTGATGAGTTCGAGGCGGACTACTAGTTAATATGTGTTGACCGGGAGCCTCGAACTTCGATAATCGAGAGTAGAAAGTAATTACTACCACTCCTTTTAATCATGTTCTATTCTAATAATGCAATATAGAGATAGCCGATATTCTAATACATATTCAGTATTTGCTTAGCGCCCTAGCCCTTACAGCACGAGAATTTGTTTTTTGGATTTTTGGTTTGAAGTTGCATTTTTCGGTACATTTAAGGCCCATAAAAAGACAAAAAAATACAAAAAAAATTTTCCCCCCCAAAAAGTTTTGTGAAAACCCACCCGCACGATCGTTTTATTTCGTTGCGACCCCTAGTAAAGTTGTTATTATTATTTTTTAAATATAAGGGTAAATTACAGAGTTCAAAGGAGATAATAAACATTTATTAATAAAACTTTAGATTTCTTACATGTTTTACATGAAATTATTAAAAAAAACGCTTTTGATTGATCATATTTTCAATTTATCATAGTCAACACAATTTAAATTTGTCGACTTGCGTCCAGGGAGTCTATTCGACATGGCATAACTGACAGTCGCATGCGAGACAACTATGATATCACACTTTTGTGACAGTTGATTCTTCTAACCACCTACGTCAAAATCAACAGGTCTCACTAGAGGAATTTCTCTATTGGCATGGGCGCCATCTCATTGTTTTGACGTTGACGTCAGTAAATTATGGGAATCCCACGTAAGGCATTTGTTTACCTCTAGTAGGTAAAGAGAGCCTTGAAGCATTTTATGAAAACTCATTTGAAAGCGACATCTCTGAATGTCTTCTGAAACTAAATACGTGTGTGAGTATGTGTGTAAATCATACGTGTATTTTCGTGCTACAATACTAGGCTAGAACTAGGGTAGTCTACATAGACAGCTTACAAGCAATTTTTTAGATTTGACGATGCATTTTTGGGTGTAGCAACTATGACGAAACCTGTGCTTTGGGTAAAAGATATGTGACAAATATTACATATTGAATAAAAATTACTGGTATGAATGATTTTAAGATTTCTTGTAACCAATAAATGTTTTTTGTCACAAGAAATAAAACAATACATTGACTTGTGAACCGACCACGTAGATCCAATATTATGTAGAATAGGTTTAGTGTAAATAAATTATAATATCAAGAATACAACCTTGATATCTATCTCACGTGTTTATATCGAGACCCGAAAAAGTGAAAGATTACAAAATTATAACTAGTGTATGGTTAAAAAAGTGGTATCTTGAGCGTTGCGGGGGGCACTAGAAGCAAACAAACTGCTGCCGAGAGTATCACAACATTTTTCACCACGCCACGGCAAAAAAATACAAGCTTAGGTAAATACATGAAACAAAACAAATTAATTCTGCCAAATATTTAAGGTTCAAAATCATCGTTCTATAACGTAAAGTAATAACTGTTCTCCCTTGTGAAAAAAAACAATTTTACTAACGCTTTAAAAAAATCAAGATGCTGATGGTGGTGCTGATGTGGTGAAAAAGCATTCATACACAAGAAAATAATTTTAATAAGAAAAGAAAACCTAACTACTAATAATATAATTATTTAATTTTGCAATGTTTCTGTCTGTTTTAATACCTACTTATAGTGCTGCAGTCTTCTTTGTTACGTCAACGTCTATGGAAAGTTTGAGGCATTTCAAAAACATCAGAAAAGAAATTAAATTCAAGAAATAAATGAATCTTACACAAATCGAACTAAGCCCACAGTAAGTTCAGTAAGGCTTGTGTTATGGGTACTAGACGATATATATATATATTAGATAAATATGGATAAATACTTAAATACATAGAAAACATCCATAACTCGGGAACAAATATCTGTGATAAACACACAAACAAATTCCCTGACCAGGATTCTAACCCGGGACCTCCTGCTTCGTATGCAGGGTCACTACCGACTGGGCTAGGAGGCCGTTATTTCTATCAGTAGCCTGGTAGTCAGTGCCTTAAAGGATTGTTTGACATTTGATACTTCACGCAGATAAACATAGTAGAAAAATGGAGCAACAGTATATAGTAATTATCAAAACAAACTCTGGTAGCCTGGCGGCCAGACGCCCGACTTACGCTCTAAGGATCGCGGGTTCAAACTTGGTTCCTACTACTGCCTCCTAACTTAACTAAGGTTTTAGACACTTCAAACAATTTTACACATATTCTTCATAGATTCTAATCTAATGTAAGACTCTTATATTACAAAGGTATTCCTAATCCTGAGAGTTGAGGATGTTATGGAAATATAAACATATCAGGTAAATAAATACAGTGCACAGTAGTACTATAGTAGAGTCAAAAGCATCGTGCCGCTCGGATCATAAAATAAAGCAAGAGCGCTGCGACGCGGAGTGACAGCAGACAGCGAGAGTGAGCGAGACGTCCAGTTTCACGAGTTTCGACTCAATCGGAACGTTGCTTTCGACCCCACTATAGTCATAATCCTCATGATTATAACTAATTGCCACTAGCAAGACCCAAGTTTTGAATTACTATTTAGGAGACTCGGGATATGAAAACCAATGGGTCTTCATTTCAAAAAAGAAGTTGACGTTTACTGCAAGTAAATGTAATTGTGTATCTGACTGACTTACGTGTAAGTTATATTCCAATATTATATCATATTATATTTCTTATATAATGAATTGATATGGTTACACATGGCACTTTAAACTATACATACTTGTTTCTTTAAACATCGATTTTTTTTAAGGGTGTTCAGTTTTTCAGCTGCTTTCGCCACCGCATCTGTATGTTTATTGGATCCGTTGAGGTGAGAAGCCGCCAGTGTGTCTACGCATGTAGTATCCCACATGCACATGTGCATGGGGAATGGCTATACAGCCGCATACAGTCAAGGCGTTGTATTGTAGGAGATTTATTGCTAGTGGCTTGCTTAATCTGAGGAAATCTACTATAACATAGCATCCAAATTACACAAAATAATGCAGAGCACAGTGAATGCTGGGTACTGTAGAGATATTCCCAACAGCAGGGTGGAAGAACACCTACAACTCATCGCACTTTTTGATGTTTATCCATTCGCTCCTCGGCCAGATATCAACATTTCTTTTATGGCATGTTAATTGAACTTTAGGTTAAATAGGTAATGCCAATCATATTATATCTTAACAGTTATATATTTTTAATAAATACCTACAATTAATAATCATAAAAATTATAAATATTAATGTGCTCTCAGTGAAAATGTCTTAAAATCATATCAATTTTATAATTACTTCTAGAGGTATCTTACCTAGTTTGAACAGTCAGAAATCAACTTCGCGCAAAAGTTTCGTGGGGGCAATTACTAGAGGTCGCCTCCATCATTACTATCGGTAGCCTGGTAGTCAGTGCCTTAAAGGATTGTTTGACATCTGATACTTCACTACTTAAACATTATAGATACTGGTGCCGGCTATACTGTAAATTTATCAAAAATCTAAAATTACTGGTCGGCTTCCATATAGCGTTGACAGCGTTGTAGAGCCCATAACGGAGATATTGAAAACATAAGTCTTAAAGGTCGTAAATGGACGCTAGTATGTGTGGCGTCAAGTTGAAAATACAAAAAAAAATACGTTAATTTATCGTTACGCTTAAATTTTGACACACGGCGAAGCCCACTTACTTAACCACCCACAAACTCTACATACTTACCAAATTTAAGGCCATTACGGTGGGCGTATAAGGTTTTAAGACCAGTTGAAATCGCAATTTGTTGAGCCTTAATTTATTTTTGAGCTTACTGCTCGAAATTTTTACAGAAGGTATAAGACCCGTTTAGTAAGAAAATACCAAATTTAAGACCATACCGGTGGGCGCATAAGGATTTAAGACCATTTTAAGAAATAGTCGGCTTCATAACATCAACTGTAAGACACTCCTCCGTCTACAGCTCAGCCAGCCTCGTAGGTAAAGTCACTAAAATCTTACAGGACCCCCACCCCCAAACCATGGAACTGTGGGCTTAGAGGAGGCCAAAAAAGCTTGGTGAAGTGGTTGGCGGGTCAGGATGTTTTTACCCATCCAAATTGTCAATGGAGCTGGGAAGACGTATTGTGCCAAATTTCTTATGAGTCACTCACTCCTAAGCCGCAGCACTGGCTACCGGCTTACAGTGTGGACAGCTTTTCCAGACACTGTCAGTAATAATGACATTAATTCTCTACTCATCTTGCTCATCCTTCATTCATATACATAGAAAAGGATGGGTACAGAAATATTGACATTATTACTGGATAGAAATAAGTCAAATAATAATAACATTAAATAATTAAAATACTTTAAAAAAAAGAAAAAGAAAAAATATATAAATGTACAAAAATCTATAACATAAAAAGTTAAAAACTAAAATAAAAACGTCTTCTAAGGCTTTTCCACAAAATATGCACTTAATGAATACACACAAATCATATGTAAGTTAACCAGTGAACGCACCGGGTAGTTCGGTTTAACTGGTCCCTATGCACAAAATTACATTGTTGCATTGCGCTTGGTGTTACCGAGCGCCTTTGTTCTTAACTCGTCCACCAGTTTTTGCATTCTACCCTCAACCATTTAGCTTTAAGATAAATATTGTTTTCTCAGTAAGTGATTTATGTAAATCTTTTTGAGAAATAAATGTCTTAAACCGTATAGTATCTGGACCGGCACCTGATTGATTGAAATCTGATTCCGGCTTTGAGTCCGTGTTTGTGCTCCACACAGGTGTTATTGCGGTACTTAAGTAAATACCACATGCGTGCCTGTGGGATGCTATATGCGTAGACACACTGGCGGCTTCTCACTTCACCGGAACCAATAAACAAGCAGGTGCGGTGGCCAAAGAAGCTGAAAAACTGAAGACCCATAAAAAACGTAGTCGAGACCCTTGGCGCGTGGGGACCCAGTGCTCAGTAACTTTTTAAAGAACGCAAAAAGAGGCTCGTCGACTCAATTGGTGACCAAAGAGCTGGCAGTTTCCTCGCTCAACTCATAAGTTTTGCGATACAGCGGAGAAATGCAGCCACCATCCTCGTTTGCTAGTTTCTAACATGTCGATACATATAATATATATCGGAATCTCGACAAAACAAATACCCACGGTAAATACCCCGTTATAAATAGTTTTTGTAACTTCCATAAAAAAAATTGCGTTCTACGACGTTAAAAAAAATTGATTTATTTAGAACGTCATATAAATATTGACTACCATTTTTTTTTCAAAAATAAAAAATATAAGGATGAACATTTAAAGCATTCTTTTAGAAACATGAATGAATGAATGAATGAATGAAAGATTTATTCATGACAATTACAAAAAACATAATAAACAATAACATATACAACCCGAAACATTAATTGCCACGAAATCGTCGCAACGCAGCGTTAAATGCCGGCAGGGCCAGCGCTGGTCTTCCGTTGCAACCATTTGACGACACGGCGCATTGACGCCACGATCACATCCCCAAAGTAAGAATACCTTAATCAAAACAAGAGAAAAAAAAAACATAAAAAACAGGAAAAAAAAACATATACCTGTTATACACTTTATAACGGCATGTTAAACTATAAGCCACTTAAACATGGATATCCAGTTATGCGTGTGCCAATTAAGTAAATATTTGAAACTATTTAAAGTATTTTTTTCAAAACTGTCCCGCAAGGTTAACTTTTACGGTTTAAAATTTAAAATAAGGCGCTGAAGTGCCTAGTTAATGGTCAAAAAATTTGGAGTGTTAGCTCAAAAATAATACAAATGCAAAAATTGCGATTAGATTCCAATCTTAAAATAGGCATGATGACACATTGATTTATGCAATAAAATTTAGTTGATAGGATGCAAAATGATCAATATATCCAACTAAAGTGAAAATTTATAAATTGTTTTGAAGTGGCTCAAAGATATCAAGCTGCAAAATTTCAAAATTTTACGATTTTTTAAAGTGTGAATAGAAATGATTTTTAACATTGTACTGTAAAATAAATTGTATGGCAACCATACACATAAACGCAACATTTCACTGTAAAAATAGCAATTTCATATTTTTTCCATACTTTAAACAGGGCAACTATGTGGTCGTGACGTCACTTTTGCACGTCATTTTGGAGCGTTTTGAGAAACAAATGCAAATCTTGAACTTTAAGTCTCATTTCTGACTTTTCAGTTTGCTTTAACGCAATTGGCCCCATATAGACATTTGATCCTCACAACAAAACGAATCGATTGATACCATACATGAAAAAAATTCACCATGCCTATATTGTATGCTCCCACCGGAATTTGGTATGTAGGTTATTTGAAGTAGACTTTACCGTAAGTACAAATTTGGAGCGGTAAAACCACTGATTAATTAACGTTATTTTCTTGTATTTTCAACTTGACGCCATATGATATGATATGATATTTATTCAAGAACAATTTACATCGTGTTATACATACTAGCGCACATTTAAGACCTAGTAAGACTTATTTTTTCATGATCTCGAAGATGGGCTCTATATCGCTATATGGAAGCCAACCGATAAGATTTTTGATAAATTTACAGTGGGGCGGGCTAACAAGGTGTAATCTAATCTGTGTTCGTATCACGGATTTATATGAAGTGGATCTTTTTCTTAAACCTTGTCCCTAACCAAGGATGTGCATTTCTGTCATTGAATTTGACAACTAGTATCCGATACGTTTGCCTAAGTGAGAAAGAGAACTTGCCATGCGTGAAGAAGGGACAACATGATTCGTAACGTCAAACAGGGACCTCTGTATAGTACTATTGTTTACTCGGTGCCCTAGCCACAGTTGAAAATTATTACCGAGTAAAAGAGTCGTTCATAGGCGACTAGCATAAAACCGGCCAAGTGCGTGTCGGACCACGCATAATAGAGGGTTCCGTACCTTCCATGGAATAAGAACCAAACTAATACCAGAAGGTCGTATCTGATACATATGGAAGAAGTTTTTTGGAGATAACTCAAAAATGGCTGAACTGATAATGTTCAAAATAATTTTCGTAAAAAGTATGTAATAGAAAAATAAGATAATCTTCTCAAATTTTTTTAAAAGTTTATTATATGGACTTAGGGTTCGTTACGGAGGGGGGGGGGTTCACTCAATTTTTCTGACTTTCGAGGCGATTATTTCTGAAAATATTCACTAAATCTCAAAATGTTCAAAAAAACCTCAATGTTATTTTTAAACACCTATCGATTGATGTGCAACATGTTGATATTAGGGGAAAAATTGTTTTTTGTAATTTAGTTACATGGAGCGCCCCCCATAAAAATATTTTCTCCTTCAATTTAACTACATATAGTCTGTCCAGCCAACGAACGCAGTAGCAATGTACAGCGACCAAAAGTATGACAACACTAAGAATCAGTGAAAAAAGCAGCAATGATCATCACATTCTATGTTTTTAATTTTAGTTGGTATTTCCACCCCTTTCATTACGTGACATTCACGGTGTGTAAAAAGGAGACGGATATATTTCGTCTGATCTGTCATCAACTGTAACAAATAATCTGGTTGAGGCAATTGACATATGCCATAAAAACGAATTTAAATTCAATGTAGAACGTTGCAGGAGTTCTATCTCACTAGCGCTTAAGACGAGAGAGTGAAATGCACTAGAAACAAATTCAATGTAAAAGATATGTGAATTGAAATGTTCGTCACGAACACGGTGTCTCATCACAAAGGGTCGGCACATGTACGTATTTTGAATTTGCCGCGCTTTTCTACTGAAAAAATGGTTTGCCAGACTATAATTAAATAGCGGCATGAAAAATACAACTTATGTCTAAATTTTATTTTATTCGTCTTATAGTTTCCGAGTAAAATGGCTGTGACATACGGACAGACGGACTGACGGACAGACAGACGGACATGACGAAACTATAAGGGTACCGTTTATGCCATTTTCGCTACGGAACCCTTAAAAGTACTAAAAACGGTCCGATAGAGAGCATAATAGTAGGGGGCGGTACCTCACTCGCACTCGTTACAAAATTGTCACATTTGACACATATTCACATTTTGATTGTCTGCTGACGTCATTACCTCTTTAGTCAAAACGAGACACTCCCTTAGATAAGCTTCTCTGTCGGCCTCACTTTGTGACCGAAGAATGAGATCCACTTCTTATACATCCATGGTTCGATACCTACGTATACCTACTAAAAAAAACCACCAAACTCTCTGCCATGGGATTCCCTACGTCCTGTCAACATATCTAAAATGGTGGCCATAGCCATAGACAAAACGCTCTAGCGAGACCTACTGACAGCTAGACAGTTAGGTGTATCACTCTATCACCTAGTGAGACAACTGTGAGAGCAACGTCTTACAGTTTGGCATCTCGAATAGGGGCCCTGACCCGCACGATCGTGCGTTATAACTTTAGGCACAAAAAAATGCCTAAAATTTCTGGGTAAACTTTTAATTATCTACATAATACGACAGAAGAACGTTTAATTTAATAAAAAACGAAATTAACACATTTAAAAATCACAAATTAAAAAATTTCGTGTATACCTACTTCTGACCTGGTCGTCCGTCTCGTACACGTTTTTTTTTTTTTTTTTTTATACTACGACGGTGGCAAACAAGCATACGGCCTACCTGATGGTAAGCAGCTACCGTAACCTATGGACGCCTGTAACTCCACAGGAGTCACATGCGCGTTGCCGACCCTTTACAAAAAGGAGGATTCACTGCTTGACGCTCACCGCGCCGCCGACTGGCCCCCTAACTAAACGCTCGCGGGTTTAAAATGAATAATAATCGAACGCACGATCGATCGATGCCGTACTGAAGCGGCAAACTTGATAATTTTTCAAACTAGATTCTTTAAAGTTGAACGCACGATCGTATCAGCCGGTGCTGTAAGGGCTAGTCAACTAGCCCTCAATATGTAAATTATAGCCTACTTATTCCCGAAAAGTGTTTGTTCTAAAACAACGCAATCTCAACGAATCGAATTGAATCGGTATTCTAGGATTATTTTGATCGGTAAATTCTTGGCCTGTTCAACTAGGAAACATACAGGTACAGCCGATTCCGACGCAAGGAATAAAAATAAAATAGCCCCTTAAGACAAGATTTAACACTGCGCCTGCCGAACGAGCCGTTTCATTGGCCACATCTGGCTGGTTCCGAGTAGTGCAATAAAACTCGCTTGCTGCCGGTCGACTAAGGCTCGCAGTACACGTCAGGCCCATTAATTAAGATCCTCAAGTTCCATATATGACATATATATCATGGCGGAGATGCCGGAGATACCATTTAGTCACGGTAGGTACTTATTCTTATACTTACTTTCCTTTAAGTTTCTCGTTACAAAAAAGCATATCAGGTATTTTTAGGGATCCGTTACGGGGGTTCCTTATAGGGTCACTCATGTGCTTGGCTGTTCTTCTGCCACAGCGAGTTTTCTCCGAAACTACTGGACCGATTGAGCTGAAATTTAGTACACATTTGTTAGTCGGTAACCCAAAGGCGGACATATATTATGTACTTAACGCAAATAAATGAAGTTTAAACATTGACGCCAAAAATCGCAAACTAACATCGAAGAGGCTTGTTGTGAGAATTTCAAATATATTTTTTTATAATTTTAGAATGAAAAGTTTTGAAGTAATTAGAAAAAAGGCAAACAATGACCATTCCGACACAGGACCACAGTAAAACCTAAAAGAAGTATACGGCTAAGCGTGAGTCACACTTGAGAAAGAAAGCCATGATTAAAATTGTGTTTAGAACGGAACCCCCTGGCCCGAGCTCGCACTTGGCCGGATTTTTTTATGGTCTTTCATAATTCTTAGGTACTCGTTCATAAGATTTTCATTGACTAGGCGTCTAACTATTCGCTAGTAACAATATGCTAATCTGCCGTATTCTCGCCTCATCAAGTCACCAAGTGGACTAGAACAGTAGACGGATTTTTTTGCGAGAGTATGCGATCATTACGATTTGTGGTATTAAATAAGGTTTCCAATGTCTGTTCTCGGCGAGACAGAACGTCCATAGAGCGTCTTGTCGTGCAAGGAAGAGTAGAGGGCTCAAGAGGTAGACGCAGGTCCCCAATAAGGTGGACCGACCAGATCAAAGCCAGCACGTCGATCACCTTAAATAAATGCTCCCGAAAAGCTGCTCTACGGGAAGAGTGGCGGCGAGTCGTGAAACGGGTCACTCAGAATCCAACATGATGGCCACGACCACTCTGTAAAGAGTGTTACGACAAAGAAGAAGAATGTCTGTTACGGCGTGGCTAAGTCATGGTGCTGGCATCACAACTCGAGCCCCCTAGCCCTTGTTTATTAGTATGCTTCTTTATCTCTCGCGGCTGTTTATTGCCGTACCCATCCATCGAAGCCGTAAACATTGCCGTTTCATTGCTTTATTTACGGCCGAATTAGCTTTCAAAGTCAGCAGACAATACAATAGAAAGGTCCGTACGCAAATGAATTTCCTTTAGTGCCCACAACCGCACCATTACGTATTCAAATGTGCAATAAACCGCAAATAAAGGAGGCGCATTTAAATTTTCAAAACACTAAATTGATTTGATGATAATCAGAGCGTGTTTCTTTTCATATATGCAGCTTTTCTTACGTTAAACTAGCGCTGGGCGGTTACAAATATTCACGAGCCATATTTTTTTTTTATCTTGTTTGAGTCTGTAGGTACTTCTAATTATTCTTTATCTCAATGCATTTTAGATATTAGAAAACTAGTCTATCGCTTAGAGTTAGATTGCACGAGCCGGAACAGGCAATGCTTTTATAAATTAGTGAAAGGTTAGTTAGGAGAGTTACATCAGAGATCGACCATACTCATCGTTTTTCAATGGCTGGACACTGGACAAAACTTTGCATCAATAAAGTATAGTAAATCTCCACCATAAATGCTTTTCATAAAAAAGGTCAAGCTTATACATTACTCCAGGAGAATAAGGTACAGATTTGTATGAATTATCAAATGCATATACTGCGGATGTGCGGATATGCAAAGTTGGGCAGAATAGAACCCTCGTCAATCAAACGCAGAGGCGCAGTGATCCCCATGTCGTTATTATAAAACCAGAAAGTGTATTCCTGTCAATGTTGTATAGAGGCGAGTCAAACGTTCTTTCGAGCCAGTGTACAAGCAACAGAAATAGTTACGTGACAATAAAATACTATATGTAATAAAGTACTATGCATTGAGAACGCGTGCTGCACACATGTATGTAGTTTATTATAACCTCAAAGCAATAATAACTGTTTACGCAACTTTAAGTAGTGGAACATTATACGCATTATATTTTAACGGCCTCCTAGCCCAGTCGGCCTCCTAGCCTACGAAGCAGGAGGTCCCGGGTTCGAATCCTGGTCAGGGCATTTATTTGTGTGCTTATCACAGATATTTGTACCTGAGTTATGGATGTTTTCTATGTATTTAAGTATTTATCTATATCTATCTATTATATATATAGTCGTCTAGTACCCACAACACAAGCCTTATTGAGCTTACTGTGGGACTAGGTCGGTTTGTGTAAAATTGTCCTATAATATTTATTTATTACTAGCTATGATACCCGGCTTCGCTCGGGAGTTGATATGAGATTACGTGGTAGATGAAATAAAAAAACATACTATGACGTAAAAAGTAAAAAATATATTTTGAAAACATTTTCTATATTTACATTTTCTCATTATTTACACTACTTGTTTATAAACAACATTTTTCATTTTATTGTCCGGGGTATATATATATAAATTTTTCGAACTTCCTACTCTTGAGCAAGCTACATATAGCTGACCGTGAGAGAAGCAGGATTCTTTGAGGTTGATGCCACAATATTTCAAAGTTTGCCCTTGCGCTTTGTTAATTGTAAAACTAAAGGCTAATTTAATTGGAAACTGCAATCTTTTAAATTGAAATGGCAATTCAGAAGATCAGTGGTATTCTAGGTATAAATACTGTGTGTCCTTTGTTCTTTCCAGAAATAAGTTCAGCTTCAATGACATTATTCGATAGCTGTTTTACGATCATCCTCGTTCCATTACATAGTTTTGGGGAGTTGAGATTTCTGAGTAGTATGATTGGAGATCCAATTTTCAGACGAAGGCAGTGTAATGGAATTCCTGGTACTTGTAACGAGTTTAGAAATTCAGTAGGAAAGTTGACACTTTCTTCAATGGATACCATCGTGTCGATCGATTTATATACTTTCACTTCACCAGGTATTTTCTTTAGAATATTAAAATTGATATCGTCAACAATATTATTTTTAGTGGCCAAAATTGCTCTTTGAAATAACCACTCTACGTTGGTATAGTTCTGAATAATATTTGGATAAATTTTGTCGATTAGTTCGTTTTCAGTAGTGGCTATGTTACAGAAATCACTATTGAGTTCAATGAGGCCGGTCGTTTGGTCAGTAGGATATGTACCTTCGCCTATTTGTAAAAGTATTTTAGCAAAATGTGCTGTTGTTTCATCTTTTGATAATTCAACCCTCATGTTTTTTGTTAATTGCAGTATTTGTACTTGCGGCCAGAGATGTGACTTTTTTAAGCATGCATTGATCTCGTCTGTTGGTGTTGATTTGGGAATAACTGGAAGTGTTTGTCGAAAATCTCCTGAGAGTATGAGTAGAGCTCCTCCCATCATTTCAGAGTTTTTTCGCAATTCTTGTAATGTTCTGTCCATGGCTTCTAGTGATTTTTTATGGGCCATGGTGCATTCATCCCAGAATATAATTTTAGCATGTTTTAGAAGTTGACCCCGTCCAGATGTTCCTGAGATTTTACATACCGGGAATTGTTGTTCGGCTATATTCAACGGTAGTTGTAAGGCAGAATGGGCAGTTCGTCCTCCTTCCATAAGTGTGGCTGCAATGCCGGATGATGCTAGTGCCAGTGCGATGTGTTTTTCAGCACGTATTTCCGCCAGTATTAGATTTATTAGAAACGTTTTACCGGTGCCTCCTGGTGCGTCCAAGTAAATAATTCCACCAGTGTTGTTATTTATTCGGTTCATTATAACGTTGTAAATTTTTTTTTGATTGTCATTGAGGAGTGGTTTGTTGTGAACAATGTATTCAAGTAGTTCATTGACATTGTAGCTTTTTTCCTTTGTAATTTCGTAGTTTAGCACACTGAGAGTATTTCTTTGTGGTGCTGGCATTCCAATTTCTACTAAGGTCTGGTTATTTATTGCTAAACATTTATCTTCTAAGCGAATGAGTGTTTCATTGAAGATGTCGTCATTGAATTCTATAGTCAGTTCTGGATTAGCTTGTCGGATTTGGTACAATATATCATCACTCATATTCCTTTTGAAAGAGTCCCATAGCTGTTTTGGGTTTGATGGGTTACATGTTGTTAGAATTATGGCGAATAACTCTCGAATTTGTTCAGCTGAAGCTGTGAGTGTGGCTTCTTGTAGTGTTAATTCCCAGTGGTTATCGTTTTCCAATAATCCTAAACGTTGACATGCTTCTCTGTAAGTCTGGCATATGTAGCCGTCAATAGTCCTGAGATCTGTGAAACTTGTTGGTCCCCGTATTTCGTGTAACAACATTCGGAGATAGAAACATTCGGCATTGTTTGGATGTACAGTGTATACTCGACCTATTGCGTTACTTTTCATTATTTCTGGATGACCCTCTTCTGGCATTCCTTGTTTTCGTCGTTGAAAAATTTTCCTTGTTTTGTCCCACGTATAATAAATAGGGACGTCGACATACAGTAACGTCTTTGCGAATGGATCCGTTTGGCAAAGTTGGAAAAAAGCTGTTAATGTTGTGTTCTGAGGTGGTTCGCTTGCAATTTTTCTAGCCGAGTCTTTTGTGAAGTAAACTCTCTGTCCATTCTCCAAATGTACCTACTGCTAGATGTTGCACAGCTGGTTCGCGTTCGTGTATGGGAAAACTAAAAATCCTCCACGCTGCTTCGTTACTGTTGATGTATCTTCCCATTTGGTATTTGGATTTCATCATTTCTATTATTTTGTTCGCTATTTTGGACTATTTGAAATACTGCCATATCACTACCTTTGTTTACGTACTTACATATATATTTAATAGATTTTACTGAATTGCAATATTCAACGTTTATGTGTGCTTGGAACATTTTGGAAAGTAGTGGGTTATATGGTACTAACCATTGATTATCTATTTCCAGTTCGTCTCTGCCTTGTATTCGTATTTTTGCTGTGAAGCCACCGTTTTTCGGTGATCGTCTTCTATATTTGGGATAGCCGTCATCTTCAGTTTTTGTATCGTCCAAGTATGGTTTTGGATATTTTTTTGTACATTTTCCATCACTCATGCATGGCGCATTGAAGTTTAATGGTCCACATGGTCCGTGAATCATGTTTTTCACTACTATGTTGTATAGTTCCGGATCATTTTGTGGATTGGGAAATTCAGCTTGGATGATTTTGTCGATATCCGTGGGATAAATTTTATCGTGTAGCCATATGAGATTGTGTGAGTGAGGTAATCCTCGTTTTTGCCACTCGATTGTATACATCCAGCATCTAACGGTTCCAAAGATGTGGTATTTTGTGATGACTTCAATAAATCTTATTTGTTTTTGTCGAAAAACTCGGGCTATCATGTCGTGTCGATCCATGGAGGTTTGTCCGTATTTTAGTTGTTCTTTGATTTCTGGCCATGATGAGTTGCATGTAAATGTTATGAAGAGATCAGGTCGTCCATATTTTCTTACGTAGGTCATGGCATCTTGAGTATATTCGTGCATATGTCTTGGACTTCCTATGTATGATGAGGGTAAGATTACCATTGTTCCAATATCGTCAATATTGCCGTCATTTATGATCGCATCTCGAAGGTGGATGTATTCTTCTGTGCGTAGTTTCTTCTGATTCAGTCTTATGTAAAGCATCCGTTCTGCTTCTATTTTTGCGTACATATCTACCAGAAATTGTTGGAATAAACGGCGAGTGTTGAGAATGTGATTGTATATTTCATTGTCTCTGATCATTAAGCGGTAAGCATAGAACTCCTTGGAAGTGACTTTTTTGTTTGTTTCTATGCCTGTTTTAGGATGAATTTGTTTTATATTGAAATGATAACCATCCTCTCCGTGCAGAAATATTAACGGATATTGAAGAGCATCATATGAACGGTGTGTCTCTGCAATGCGTTGTAGTCCTTTTCTTCTTCGTTGTACAATTATGTCACGGCTTGTATTTTCATTGTCCACAATTACGATGGCGACTTCATCTATCTGAGGTGCATTAAATCTACGTTCGTGTTCTCCACGTGGTCTTTTATCGGCTCGAATTACAATTTTATAGTCATCAGAAATCATGCGGTCTAGTGTTGTTTTGAATATGTAAATCAGTTGATTGTATTTGTGTAAGATCCTCTGTACATCTTGGATTATTTCGCGTTTATATCCAATAAAATTTGTACATCGTTGATCAATTTCGTTTTCTTCATTTCCGATGAAATATACTTGCAGAAATTTATAGTCATCGTTAGGCATTGGTAGTAACGATCCAATTTTGTGATAAATTTGCCCTTGAATTGAAAATACATATTCAAATTTGTCTCTATTAGTGTCAGTCGAAGTAACACCGAAAGAAGTCATTTGAAAGCAGGAGTTGTATGATCTTATATTTTGAAGAAAGTGTTTTGATTCTGGTGTTTCCCCGGTCATGTAATGTAGAAATTCCTGTGGAGGTGCTTCCAGTGGTGGTAATCGAATTTTTCCATTCATGCAACAGAGACCTGGTGTTTCTTTACTGAATTTTTTCGCGTGGCAAAATTGGCAAATGTTATTCATTTTTCCGATCACAACATATTTATGATCGTAATATTTCTTCGTCGGTTCGTAGTGGAATGCTTCCTTTGTTAGATTATCTTTTAAAATGCTCGATTCTTCAATACTTTTATTTTCTTTTCTTTCTTCGCTTTTTCCGCTTCTCAGTGTGCTCATTCTGGTTCGTTGATTTTGTAAACGTGCTTCGCGCTCTTCTTCCGTTTCATTTCTTCGATTTTCTTTTTGTTTCCGCCGTTTCGCTGCAGAACTGGCAAGATCTCCACCTCTTTTACGTCTAGGCATTGTATTCTGTAAAATATAAATTAAATGAACATTTTATAGACAAATATATTGTTACGTAAACGTGGAGCACGTTGAGACAAAGAAAAAAAAATATTTAATCTTCAAGCGGTCGCGCGATATTTTGTTTACGGCCAAAGTATATAGAAGGCATCGATTCAACGCCGCGCGACTACTTGAAAGTTAAGGAAATTACAATTAAAAGAAAATAAAAAAAAACCATTAGAATTAATTAAATACACAATTAAAATACTCACATTTGATATTTCACAATAAAGGCTCACAGATAACTTTTTTCTTCTTCGCTTCGAAATCGAGAATTAATTAAACACACTATTAAAAATACTCACACGTGATACTTCAAAATAAAGGCTCACACACAGATAATTTCTTTCATTTTCGTTTCGAAATCGCTTGCTTCGCTGTTCAAATCAAACTAACTCTGGCGGGTGACACCGGGCTCTTATATATTCAGAATGCTAGGCTCTAGGATATTCGAGAAAGTTGGCGCTAGGATATTCGAGAAAGTTTGGGAATAATCGTTCGTTTAAGTCCATATTGTGTACAATGAATGAAATTCAACTATTCGACAACAGATGGCGCCACTTTGGACAATGAATGAAGTTCAACTACTCGACAACAGATGGCGCCACTACACTTACTTTCCGAGTTGAAGGGTTGGAAAAGCCCTTATATCTTTAAAGACACACCCTTTAGGTTAAAACGGGAACTTTCTTGTTCGAGGGGGAATAAAGGGCTATCACAC
Organism: Pammene aurita; assembly: GCA_947086415.1. Taxonomy (NCBI): domain Eukaryota; kingdom Metazoa; phylum Arthropoda; class Insecta; order Lepidoptera; family Tortricidae; genus Pammene; species Pammene aurita. The sequence continues at coordinate 28,845,245 of OX352297.1, forward strand.
TATATAAGTCCCTTTATCGTGCTGGGACTCCTTTTTAAGTTTTATCGGCACGCACATTTTCTCAACTTAGTTTTATTATAAATAATGATAATGATTATTTATTATGTATATGCTTTTCCCGCAAATTATCTCGATCACCGCTGTAGACAGGTTTGCCAGAACGTTAGCTTCATATTAAGCGGCTAGCTAGGACTTGTATTTTGAACAGACTGTGGCTATATAATTGCCTAAAGCGAATCGGTGAAAGTGTAATCTCACTGATCTTTAAATAGGTACATATTTACAATGGATCTTATAAAAAATAAATTGATCTTAATCTAAGTCGATCGTCTGCATGCTGTGAACGACTGAAATACTTATGGAGCCATCCCGTGACGTGTTTATCTCTTTTTGCAGCTCTAAACTACTTTCCTAGTCTAAAAGTTGTCTGTGGTTGACAGTTGTCTACGTATACATGGGTCTCGTATTGACAAAAAATGTTGCGGAGAACTTCAGTTCATCATCACTACATACCTATAGTATAAAACAAAGTCGCTTTTTTTTTTTTTTTTTTTTTTTTTTTTTATACCACGACGGTGGCAAACAAGCATACGGCCCGCCTGATGGTAAGCAGCTACCGTAACCTATGGACGCCTGCTACTCCAAAGGAGTCACATGCGCGTTGCCGACCCTTTACAAAAAGGAGGATTCACTGTGTTGACGACTAAAGGAACAAGAAGGTCCCTCATCGTTAACACACTGGGTCCTCTTTGAGCTCTTTGAGCTCTTTGGCAACCTTACTCACCAGCAGGAACACAACACTATGAGTAGGGTCTAGTGCTATTTGGCTGTGGTTTTCTGTAAGGTGGAGGTACTTCCCCAGTCGGGCTCTGCTCCAGATTTGAGCGATGACATTCGCTGAACGTGCCCTACCACACTTAGCGAGATGCCATTCGCAGTGCCCATACCTCTCTTTTTGGCGTAGTTTAAGGACATACCCAGGTCCGGACGTAGTTTAAGGACATACCCAGGTCCGGACGTAGTTTAAGGACATACCCCGGGTCCATGGGACATACCCCGGGTCCAAGGACATACCCCGGGTCCAGTCGCTTTCCGCTGTCTGTCCCTATGTAGGCTTAGATCTTTAAAACTGCGCAACGGATTTTGATGCATTTTTAAAATAGATAGAGTGATTCAAGAGGAAGGTTTATATGTATAGTACATGCATAATATAGTAATGAAACACTGATCATTTTAGAGGTTTCTAATGTGATGTCGTAAATAAACACATTTTGACATTGGAAATGTCTTTTCGTTCGTTCCAGTATAGGCCACGATTTCACGAAAAAGTGCGATCCCCTTATAACTCGGAAAGTTGTAAAGATATGATATTCAAAAATAGCTCAAAAGACTCATATTTACGAGAGCTATAAGATGCAAAAAGAATTTTTCGAGAAAATCAAAAAAGAAAAAAGTTATGGCCGGAATAGTGAAAAAATAAATCAATTTTTTCCAAATTTTTGATTTTGGCGTTCGATATTTTGGAAACGAATAATGATATCAAAAATTTGAGAAGAACTCCTCTGGACAATTTAGCCAGCTACAATTTAAGCCTAAAAAAAGACGATAGGGTCTGCCCTGTAGCCTAACCTTTTTGAATGAGAATGAAAATAAAAAGCGCATGTGGAAACCGCAGCTGTGTGATAGCTGCCTTAACTGTAGCCGAAGACCGCAATAAAACCGAACAGGCCGTTTCAAAGTTAAATGGGAGTATTCATTTCATCATTCATTGTACACTCATACCAAAAACTAACAAAAAAATTGTCGATATTTTGGTAAAGGTAACATTTGCCACTGGCATTTACACTTTTATTGCTCAATATTGAATCTGCACTATACCGGCGACTGATGATATATAGACAATGAAGTAGCTCTGAAAAATGACCCCACAAAAAGTGAGCCGCGGGGGGCGGGGCCTACAAACTGAGCCGCCAAGCCGTTTAGTTTACAAATGGCGGTTCAGTGACACGGCGGTACTGAAGTTTATCAAAAAATTAAATAATTTAGTAAACATGCCTTCTTGCGCCGTAAAATGGTGTCAGGTAGAACTGGAAAACATAATAAAAAAGACGGGCTCACTTATCATACGTAAGTTAAGCCGAAAACATATTATTATAAATTTATTTTACTGGATAATTTTATATGGGGATGGTGCTATGCCAACTTTTGAACAACCATTAAAACTTCTTTCAATATTTTTTGATTACTTTTTAATGAGATAAATGTTTTGATTTAAGTTAAATGCACATGTTTACATCTCATTTTCCATAACTCAGGAACAAATATCCGTGATAAACACACAAATAAATAGGCAGGGTCACGACCGACTAGGCTAGGAGGCCGTTAAATTTAGTTTATATAAACGAAGTATTGTCATAAAAGTACCTTAGTTTAAGGAGCACATTGAGCACAATCAGTCCTCGCATTTAAAGCTCCACGGTCAAAGACAGGGCTGTATGTGTATAGGCTGTTTATGGAAATGAGTGATACCTGATAGTCAAAGAAATCAAAGATAAATTTTAATTGACTTATTTAAATGAAAAAAAAAACGACTAAAAACGGATTATATGGCGTATGCTAAATTCAGTTTATCTCCTGACTTTACTACGTATTCCCCGAGTATTCTATATGTGGGTAGTTATGCACAATATAATTTTTGACGGATATAAATATATTTTTCTCAGTTGACCCGTAACCATAAACGTTGAAAATTGTACAATGCAGTTTTTGTATACAAATATAGATTCTACAGTACTAAACTAAAATTCGCAGCATTGGACGTCGCTGCGAAGTGCGGAACAGTGTGACACAGGCGCGGATACAAGGGGGGGGGGGGGGGCAACAGGGGCATTTTGCCTCCCCCTGACACGTAAGCCTCTTGTACTATGGGGACCATAGGTGCGGACCGCAAGATTTTTTGTGAAGGAAATTGCCCCCCCTTGAATGGAATCCTGGATCCGCGCCTGGTGTGACATAAAAGTCTTGCGTTAAACGTATTAAGTAAGTAACCAGTAAAGTGACCAAGTATCTGCTTATTTGCTTTAAAATAAAATTGAAACATCTTACAACAAAAAATATTCATTCGAAATTTGCTCTCTATTTTATGAAATCGTTCACTAATAATGTCACTGTTGCCTTGTCATTTTCAAGTGTCAGTGCTACGACGAATCACAGCAAAATCATTTTGCGATTGAGCAATCGTATTTTAAGTAATTGTTGTAATTGAAAACATACTAATATTTTGACGCATTTGATTGGCAACGTCGTGAGCATGCGTATATCGAGTTGTTTCCCAGTTTCACGCTGAGGGTTTGTTTGAAGTTCTACGTCTAGATATATCATCAGTCGCCGCACTATACAACTTAAGACGAAAGCGCCAACCGCCAAATGATACCTTTAGAAATATTGTCACAAATAGCCATTTATCCTAAATGTATATTATACTCACCTAGGTACCGTCTCTGTTTCGTCAGGGAAAAAAGTGAAGGAGCTAGTAGCTACGCAAAATATAATCCCACCAAAAACATAAATGTAAAAAAAGAGACCCAAGTTCAATACAAAAACTATGCTTGGCTGTGGGCTTCGCCGCAAAAAGAATAGAGATCTAAATGAGTGCCAAGTTCTATGCAAAATCCAAATATGTATTTATAGGAACAAAATAACATTATGAACAAGTATTAAACTATATTTGTTTGCTTTATTGGATACCTAAAACAATTGCTGTTATTTAAAAATGTGAGATCTTAGAGTAGGTTAGATTTGACTTGGTTTTCATTACATCAGTCATTGTATAAAGTTATTCAACATATATATATAGATTTTTTAATTCTGATAAAAACTGGCCAAGTCAAATCTAACCTACTTCAAGATCTCACATTTTTAAATAACAGCAATTGTTATAGGTATCCAATAAAGCAAAGAAATAGAGTTTAATACTTGTTCATAATGTTATTTTGTTCCTTATTTCCTATAAATACATATTTGGATTTTGCATAGAACTTGGCACTCATTTAGATCTCTATTCTTTTTGCGGCGAAGCCCACAGCCAAGCATAATTTTTGTATTGAACTTGGCTCTCTTTTTTTACATTTATGTTTTTGGTGGGATATCATTACTTTTTGTAAAGAAAACTACGCAGATACTGAGATTTAATGTTTTTTCTTGCGTTTCTGCTGCATGGTTTTCTTTTTTATGCTATTGTCTACATTCTCTTTACTTCTGGGAGTCTATTCGACATGGCATAACTGACAGTCGCATGCGAGACAACTATGATATCACACTTTTGTGACAGTTGATTCACCTAACCACCTACGTCAAAATCAACAGGTCTCGCTAGAGGAATTTCTCTATTGGCATGGGCGCCATCTTATTGTTTTGACGTTAACGTCAGTAAATTATGGGAATCCCACGTAAGGCATTTGTTTACCTCTAGTAGGTAAAGAGAGCCTTGAAGCATTTTATGAAAACTCATTTGAAAGCGACATCTCTGAATGTCTTCTGAAACTAAATACGTGTGTGAGTATGTGTGTAAATCATACGTGTATTTTCGTGCTACAATACTAGGCTAGAACTAGGGTAGTCTACATAGACGGCTTACAAGCAATTTTTTAGATTTGACGATGCATTTTTGGGTGTAGCAACTATGACGAAACCTGTGCTTTGGGTAAAAGATATGTGACAAATATTACATATTGAATAAAAATGACTGGTATGAATGATTTTAAGATTTCTTGTAACCAATAAATGTTTTTTGTCACAAGAAATAAAACAATACATTGACTTGTAAACCGACCACGTAGATCCAATATTATGTAGAATAGGTTTAGTGTAAATAAATTATAATATCAAGAATACAACCTTGATATATATCTCACGTGTTTACATCGAGACCCGAAAAAGTGAAAGATTATAAAATTATAACTAGTGTAAGGTTAAAAAAGTTGTATCTTGAGCGTTGCGGGGCGCACTAGAAGCAAACAAACTGCTGCCGAGAGTATTACAACATTTTTCACCACGCCACGGCAAAAAAATACAAGCTTAGGTAAATACATAAAACAAAACAAATTAATTCTGCCAAATATTTATGGTTCAAAATCATCGTTCTATAACGTAAAGTAATAACTGTTCTCCCTTGTGAAAAAAAAAAAACGATTTTACTGACGCTTTAAAAAAATCAAGATAGGCGGTGGTGCTGATGTGGTGAAAAAGTATTCATACACAAGAAAATAATTTTAATAAGAAAACCTAACTACTAATAATATAATTATTTAATTTTGCAATGTTTCTGTCTGTTTTAATACCTACTTTTAGTGCTGCAGTCTTTGTTACGTCAACGTCTATGGAAAGTTTGAGGCATTTCAAAAACATCAGAAAAGAAATTAAATTCGAGAAATAAATGAATCTTACACAAATCGAACTAGGCCCACAGTAAGCTCAGTAAGGCTTGTGTTATGGGTACTAGACGATATATATATATATTTGATAAATATGGATAAATACTTAAATACATAGAAAACATCCATAACTCAGGAACAAATATCTGTGATAAATACACAAACAAATTCCCTGACCAGGATTCGAACCCGGGACCTCCTGCTTCGTAGGCAGGGTCACTACCGACTGGGCTAGGAGGCCGTTATTTCTATCGGTAGCCTGGTAGTCAGTGCCTTAAATGATTGTTTGACATTTGATACTTCACGCAGATAAACATAGTAGAAAAATGGAGCAACAGTATAGTAATTATCAAAACAAACTCTGGTAGCCTGGCGGCCAGACGCCCGACTTACGCTCTAAGGATCGCGGGTTCAAACTTGGCTCCTACTACTTACTACCTCCTAACTTAACTAAGGTTTTAGACACTTCAAACAATATTACACATATTCTTCATAGATTCTAATCTAATGTAAGACTCTTATATTACAAAGGTATTCCTAATCCTGAGAGTTGAGGATGTTATGGAAATATAAACATATCAGGTAAATAAATACAGTGCACAGTAGTACTAGTCATAATCCTCATGATTATAACTAATTGCCACTAACAAGACCCAAGTTTTGAATTACTATTTAGGAGACTCGGGATATGAAAACCAATGGGTCTTCATTTCAAAAAAGAAGTTGACGTATACTGCAAGTAAATGTAATTGTGTATCTGACTGACTTACGTGTAAGTTATATTCCAATATTATATCATATTATATTTCTTATATAATGAATTGATATGGTTACACATGGCACTTTAAACTATACATACTTGTTTCTTTAAACATCGATTTTTTTAAGGGTGTTCAGTTTTTCAGCTGCTTTCGCCACCGCATCTGTATGTTTATTGGATCCGGTGAGGTGAGAAGCCGCCAATGTGTCTTCGCATGTAGTATCCCACATGCATATGTACATGGGGAATGGCTATACAGCCGCATACAGTTAAGGCGTTGTAGGAGATTTATTGCTAGTGGCTTGCTTAATCTGAGGAAATCTACTCTAACATAGCATCCAAATTACACAAAATAATGCAGAGCACAGTGAATGCAGGGTACTGTAGAGATATTCCCAACAGCAGGGTGGAAGAACACCTACAACTCATCGCACTTTTTGATGTTTATCCATTCGCTCCTCGGCCAGATATCGTTTCTTACATTTCTTTTATGGCATGTTAATTGAACTTTAGGTTAAATAGGTAATGCCAATCATATTATATTTTAACAGTTATATATTTTTAATAAATACCTACAATTAAAAATCATAAAAATTATAAATATTAATGTGCTCTCAGTGAAAATGTCTTAAAATCATATCAATTTTATAATTACTTCTAGTAGGCATCTTACCTAGTTTGAATAGTCAGAAATCAACTTCGCGCAAAAGTTTCGTGGAGGCAATTACTAGAGGTCGCCTCCATCATTACTATCGGTAGCCTGGTAGTCAGTGCCTTAAAGGATTGTTTGACATCTGATACTTCACTACTTAAACATTACAGATACTGGTGCCGGCTATACTGTAAATTCATCAAAAATCTAAAATTACCGGTCGGCTTCCATATAGCGTTGACAGCGTTGTAGAGCCCATCACGGAGATATTGAAAACATAAGTCTTAAAGGTCGTAAATGGGCGCTAGTATGTGTGGCGTCAAGTTGAAAATACAAAAAAAATACGTTAATTTATCGTTACGCTTAAATTTTGACACACGGCGAAGCCCACTTACTTAACCACCCACAAAATCTACATACTTACCAAATTTAAGGCCATTACGGTGGGCGTATAAGGTTTTAAGACCAGTTGAAATCGCAATTTGTTGAGCCTTAATTTATTTTTGAGCTTACTGCTCGAAATTTTTACAGAAGCTATAAGACCCGTTTAGTAAGAAAATACCAAATTTAAGACCATACCGGTGGGCGCATAAGGATTTAAGACCATATTAAGAAATAGTCGGCTTCATAACATCAACTGTAAGACACTCCTCCGTCTACAGCTCGGCCAGCCTCGTAGGTAGTCACTAAAATCTTACAGGACCCCCACCCCCAAACCATGGAACTGTGGGCTTAGAGGAGGCCAAAAAGCTTGGTGAAGTGGTTGGCGGGTCAGGATGTTTTTACCCATCCAAATTGCCATTGGAGCTGGGACGACGTATTGCGCCAAATTTCTTATGAGTCACTCACTCCTAAGCCGCAGCACTGGCTACCGGCTTACCCGTCACCAAACAGGAGGTTTGGTGACGGGTGGACAGCTTTTCCAGACACTGTCAGTAATAATGACATTATTTCTCTACTCATCTTGCTCATCCTTCATTCATATACATAGAAAAGGATGGGTACAGAAATATTGACATTATTACTGGATAGAAATAAGTCAAGTAATAATAACATTAAATAATTAAAATACTTTTAAAAAAAAGAAAAAGAAAAAATATATAAATGTACAAAAATGTATAACTTAAAAAAGTTAAAAACTCAAAAAGAAACGTCTTCTAAGGCTTTTCCACAAAATATGCACTTAATGAATACACACAAATCATATGTAAGTTAACCAGTGAACGCACCGGGTAGTTCGGTTTAACTGGTCCCTGTGCACAACATTACATTGTTGCATTGCGCTTGGTGTTACCGAGCGCCTTTGTTCTTAACTCGTCCACCAGTTTTTGCATTCTACCCTCTCCCATTTAGCTTTAAGATAAATATTGTTTTCTCAGTTAGTGATTTATGTAAATCTTTTTGAGAAATAAATGTCTTAAACCGTATAGTATCTGGACCGGCGCCTGATTGATTGAAATCTGATTCCGGCTTTGAGTCCGTGTTTGTGCTCCACACAGGTGTTCTTGCGGTACTTAAGTAAATGCCACATGCGTGCCTGTGGGATGCTATATGCGTAGACACACTGGCGGCTTCTCACTTCACCGGAACCAATAAACAAGCAGGTGCGGTGGCCAAAGAAGCTGAAAAACTGAAGACCCATAAAAAACGTAGTCGAGACCCTTGGCGCGTGGGGACCCAGTGCTCAGTAACTTTTTAAAGAACGCAAAAAGAGGCTCGTCGACTCAATTGGTGACCAAAGAGCTGGCAGCTTCCTCGCTCAACTCATAAGTTTTGCGATACAGCGGAGAAATGCTGCCACCATCCTCGTTTGTTAGTTTCTAACATGTCGATACATATAATATATCGGAACCTCGACAAAACAAATACCCATGGTAAATACCCCGTTTTAAATAGTTTTGTAACTTCCATAAAAAAAAATGCGTTCTACGACGTTAAAAAAAAATATTTTATTTAGAACGTCATATAAATATTGAATACCATTTTTTTTTTCAAAAATAAAAAAATATAAGGATGAACATTTAAAGCATTCTTTTAGAAACATGAATGAATGAATGAAAGATTTATTCACGACAATTACAAAAAACATAATAAACGATAACATATACAACCCGAAACATTAATTGCCACGAAATCGTCGCAACACAGCGTTAAATGCCGGCAGGGCCAGCGCTGGCCTTCCGTTGCAACCATTTGACGACACGGCGCATTGACGCCACGATCACATCCCCAAAGTAAGAATATCTTAATCAAAACAAGAAAAAAAAAAAACAATAAAAAACAGGAAAAAAAACATATACCTGTTATACACTTTATAACGGCATGTTAAACTATAAGCCACTTAAACATGGATATCCAGTTATGCGTGTGCCAATTAAGTAAATATTTGAAACTATTTAAAGTATTTTTTTCAAAACTGTCCCGCAAGGTTAACTTTTACGGTTTAAAATAAGGCGGTGAAGTGCCTAGTTTATGGTCAAAAAATTTGGAGTGGTTAGCTCAAAAATAATACAAATGCAAAAATTGCGATTAGATTCGAATCTTAAAATAGGCATGAGGACACATATTGATTTATGCAATAAAATTTAGTTGATAGGATGCAAAATGATCAATATATCCAACTAAAGTGAAAATTTATAAATTCTTTTGAAGTGGCTCAAAGATATCAAGCTGCAAAATTTTACGATTTTTGAAAGTGTGAATTGAAATGATTTTTAACATTGTACTGTAAAATAAATTGTATGGCAACCATACACATAAACGCAACATTTCACTGTAAAAATAGCAATTTCATATTTTTTCCATACTTTAAACAGGGCAACTATGTGATCGTGACGTCACTTTTGCACGTCATTTTGTTAGGAGCGTTTTGAGAAACAAATGCAAATCTCGGACTTTAAGTCTCATTTCTGACTTCTCTGTTGCTTTAACGCAATTGGCCCCATATAGACATTTGATCCTCACAACAAAACGAATCGATTGATACCATACATGAAAAAAATTCACCATGCCTATTGTATGCTCCCACCGGAATTTGGTATGTAGGTTATTTGAAGTAGACTTTACCGTGAGTACAAATTTGGAGCGGTAAAACCACTGATTAATTAACGTTATTTTCTTGTATTTTCAACTTTACGCCATATGATATGATATGATATTTATTCAAGAACAATTTACATCGTGTTATACATACTAGCGCACATTTAAGACCTAGTAAGACTTATTTTTTCATGATCTCGAAGATGGGCTCTATATCGCTATATGGAAGCCAACCGATAAGATTTTTGATAAATTTACAGTGGGGCGGGCTAACAAGGTGTAATCTAATCTGTGTTCGTATCACGGATTTATATGAAGTGGATCTTTTTCTTAAACCTTGTCCCTAACCAAGGATGTGCATTTCTGTCATTGAATTTGACAACTAGTATCCGATACGTTTGCCTAAGTGAGAAAGAGAACTTGCCATGCGTGAAGAAGGGACAACATGATTCGTAACGTCAAAGAGGGACCTCTGTATAGTACTATTGTTTACTCGGTGCCCTAGCCACAGTTGAAAATTATTACCGAGTAAAAGAGTCGTTCATAGGCGACTAGCATAAAACGCATAATAGAGGGTTCCGTACCTTCAATGGAATAAGAACCAAACTAATACCAGAAGGTCGTATCTGATACCTATGGAAGAAGTTTTTTGGAGATAACTCAAATATGGCTGAACTGATAATGTTCAAAACAATTTTCGTAGAAAGTATGTAATAGAAAAATAAGATAATCTTCTCAAATTTTTTAAAGTATATTATATGGACTTAGGGTTCAAATGTTACGGGGGGGGGGGGTGGGGGGGGGGGTTCACTCAATTTTTCTGACTTTCGAGGCGATTATTTTTGAAAATATTCACTAAATCACAAAATGTTCAAAAAAACCTCAATGTTATTTTTAAACACCTATCGATTGATGTGCAACATGTTAATATTAGGGGAAAAATTGTTTTTTGTAATTTAGTTACATGGAGCGCCCCCCATAAAAATATTTTCTCCTTCAATTTAACTACATATAGTCTGGCCAGCCAACGAACGCAGTAGCAATGTACAGCGACCAAAAGTATGACAACACTAAGAATCAGTGAAAAAAGCAGCAATGATCATCAAATTCTATGTTTTTAATTTTAGTTGGTATTTCCACCCCTTTCATTACGTGACATTCACGGGGTGTAAAAAGGAGACGGATATATTTCGTCTGATCTGTCATCAACAAAATAATCTGGTTGAGGCAATTGACATATGCCATAAAAACGAATTTAAATTCAATGTAGAACGTTGTAGGAGTTCTATCTCACTCGCGCTTAAGACGAGAGTGAAATGCACTAGAAACAAATTCAATGTAAAAGAAATGTGAATTGAAATGTTCGTCACGAACACGGTGTCTAATCACAAAGGGTTGGCACATGTACGTATTTTGAATTTGCCGCGCTTTTCTACTGAAAAAATGGTTTGCTAGACTATAATTAAATAGCGGCATGAAAAATACACCTTATGTCTAAATTTTATTTTATTCGTCTTATAGTTTCCGAGTAAAATGGCTGTGACATACGGACAGACGGACTGACGGACAGACAGACGGACATGACGAAACTATAAGGGTACCGTTTATGCCCCGCCCCGCCGCTAAGAAATAATATGTCCCAAAATACTTTTAAAACTAAATTGAAGAGAATATTATTAAATAAACAGAAGAATATTGAAGCGCCCTTTAAACCAAGAACTGTAGTTTTTCATGTTTTGCCCTAGCTATAACAAACTGTAGTAGTTTTTTTTTTGTATGTTTAGGTAGGTAATATAAGCTTAAGTTATAAGGACTCTCTGTATGCCCATTAAGTGCTTTATTTTAATTTTAATGTATCTATGTATATATAATATTGTAAGATGAACGCCTGCAAGTGTTGTTTGGGGTGAACTGAAAACCAGCGCTGTAGTTGCTAGTCTACGCCACAGCAAACGCTGAGTACATCTCTTTTGTCACACTGTCTGTTTCTTTTAATTTTGTATAGATTAAGAAAGTATCATATTTTTATTTTATTTTGTTGCTTCTTATATGGTATGTTTTAAGTGACAATAAACCTTTATTCTATTCTATTCTATTCTATTCTATGCCATTTTGGCTACGGAACCCTTAAAAGTACTAAAAACGGTCCGATAGAGAGCATAATAGTGGGGGGCGGTGCCTCACTCGCACTCGTTACAAAATTGTCACATTTGACACATATTCACATTTTGATTGTCTGATGACGTCATTATCTCCTTAGTCAAAACGAGACACTCCCTTAGATAAGCTTCTCTGTCGGCCTCACTTTGTGACCGAAGAATGGGATCCACTTCATATACATCCATGGTTCGATACCTATGTATACCTATTAAAAAAAAACACCAAACTCTCTGCCATGGGATTCCCAATGTCCTGTCAACATATCTAAAATGGTGGCCATAGCCATAGACAAAACGCTCTAGCGAGACCTACTGACAGCTTGACAGTTAGGTGTATCACTCTATCACCTAGTGAGACAAGTGTGAGAGCAACGTCTCGCAGTTTGGCATCTCGAACCGGGGCCCTGTTCTGTGTATAATTATGTGGTGCAGCGCGCTGCCGACGACACACCGTTGGCTGGTCGTTTAGCGTGTATTACAAGTTTTTTGTATGGGGACAACACTTATTTTTTGACTTAACTTTATTTTTATATTTCTGTTATATATCAAATATAATAATACATATATTGGGACAGTTTCAAATATCTGCTTGTAACGGTTCCAACGATGCAATTAAAAATAATGTATGGGGACCCCCCCTATTTTTTAACTTTTTTTTATTTTTAGATTTTTTCTTACGCTTACACACAATTACCGAGCTGGATTCCAAATTTCATGCTTCTAGGTTAGGTTTAGGTACTATATGTCAGTCAGTCAGTCAGTGCTAAAATTTACGACTTTTTGACCTTCATATCTTTATAACCGTTTGAGCTAGCTTCATGAAATTTGGGCTTCTAGATGTCCTTATGGATATAATTAAACACACGTAGTTTTATGTGTTTACGTTAAAGAGGTTTTAAGTTATAGAAGGGTCAAAAGTGGCACCAAGTGGTTCGTGTATATACACTCGGCGCTGGCTAGCCAGTTCCTTTGCTTGAACTTGGCTTGACACGCTGCCGCGTGTCTAGATCAAAATCTAATCATCTAATCAACTAAATCGTTAGAGTAACGAAGCATACTGTCTTACTAATGTAATCACTTCAGCTAATCATGAGTGAAACTAAAAATCGACATGGCATGATTTACACATGTCGGTGGTCAATCAGATTAGAAAGCTCATGATTGAATTCGTAATCATGTTCATATGATTATGAGTAACGTTCTCATTTTTAACTTTAGTTTCAATCACGTTAATTTTTGCCCAACTCTGGTTCACAGGCGTTATGTCGAGGATACTTCTGTTAATAAAAAATTATCATTCAACGTCGTAGTTTTATTTTATAACATTTTCCTTATCCCGACATTCTCGTCGCTCAGCGACAATATTTTTTCAAATTCCGTAGATTCATTTCCAATGTGCTCGATAGTCGTGTGAGGCACGAAATCTGTGAATTTTTTGCGCTTACATTGCAAACGCTGGCTGAACCCTACGAGATAGATCAAAATAATGTACTATCGGGTTCAGAATTGCATGGCCATTTTATGAATGAATTCATTGATAAATTGACCATGCAATTTTGAACCTGATGGTACCTAACCTACTTACTTTACTCTTTGTACTACAGTATTATTGAACTTTAAAAGGTCTACAAAAAAGTTCGCGATGGTATATGTCTATCTCTTAGGGATAACCAACAATAACCATTTTTTTATCCCGTGCGAAGCCGGCACGGGTCTCTAGTAAGGATATAATAAAATCAGAAGCTTGTTTATTATACTTCGCTTTGTGATTCCTTCATATTATAATAACTTGTAGTAGCTCGTCGCTTACGCCCTTTTTGTCACGATATGTTTAGAGCTGAAAAGACTCCTAAAAAAATAACACTTAGAAATACAACTCCAATACGTCAAGTGACACACGTCACTGTCAACTCCTACGCGCCAAACTCTCATCTTCGTGCTATCGCCCTAACGTCACGCGCTATAGTTCTTTCTTTTATTCATATTTTAAATGAATTTCCGATTGAAAGTTGAAAATCAAAATGCATTGCTGCTTAAATATAGCATATGAAGTGGTGGAAAGTGTATTTCAGGTTCCTAATTAACTTATTGCAAGAAAAATGCATTACGAAAACATTGGAGATGCCGACAAAGGACGCCGACGCCAACGAAAGAAAACGCCGAAATAAGCAAAAGTAGCTGCAATTTCGACTGTTAATGTACTATTAAAGGTTTGAATGATGTCAAGACGGTGGACTATGTAAAACAAATTACGTCAAAGAGGTAACCTTCTCTTGTCGATTATACTTTAAGGTTATGTTGGTTGAACCGTAAACGAAAGTGACTTTCTATAAGAGTTAACATCAACATCTTCGTGTAGTACATATATCCGTCACATGATATAAAAGTACAAATAAAACATTAAAAGGCTCAATGAGTAATAAACCCTTAAATAGTCCTAGATTAGTCTCTTGTAAGTAATGCAAAATAAAATAATAATGGCATGCATGTAGAATACGCATAAGAAGTCCCATATTGTACTAAACTGATAGAATTGGAACTTTAAATGATAATAATAACCAAATCAATGTCCAATAAATCAGTAAGAATATGTTATATTCATGAACAAGTATTACACAATTACATTATTTAATTTTCTTAACACATATACATAGTGTACAATGGCATACTATGATGTAACTGAGCAACCAAATTAGAAATTTATTTAATAAAATGATGTAAATCATTAAGTCTCACTTGATGAAAATACAAGAAATATGTACATATTTAAGAAAAAGCGTCTTGAGATTTATATTGACAAAATTTACATACTTGGGATACGAAATACAGATATAATTTTGACAAAATTTACATACTTGGGACTTGGGATACGAAATACAGATATAATTGTCATTGTGATGAAGATGAATGGAATCATTATAGCATGAACCGTCATGATGCATATCAAGACCCTACTGGGCTGATTATTCATAATTCAGTTTTACATCCACGGTATACTGATCAAAGCAATGCTTGATGTAACCTATGACAGCTGTGGTCTCGCTGGATATTTATTTGAACAAGGCGGTACTCACAATATTAACCAAATCACTTAGCAAAATTTTTTGCATCCTGCTGTATTAAGCACAACATAACAACAAAGTTTATGGCACTTTTATTTATGCTAAGCCTATCCCTTGAAACAAATCTACAATGATGGCATTATTGTCTATATCTGTGTTTATAAACCAGTCAAAAAATTTCAATAAAGGCAGTACATGCTATGCCGTGCTGCCCTGGATTATGACTGTATGCTTCTGTGGTATTGCTATCCTAGGCTCTACCCGAAGCAAAAATTTAACAGTGAGGACGTTGCTGCCCTGGATTATGAGTCAGACTGTATGCTTCTGTGGTATTGCTATCCTAGGCTCTACTCGAAGCAAAAATTTAACAGTGAGGATGTTGCTGCCCTGGATTATGAGTCAGACTGTATGCTTCTGTGGTATTGCTATCCTAGGCTCTACTCGAAGCAAAAATTTAACAGTGAGGATATTGCTGCCCTGGATTATGAGTCAGACTGTATGCTTCTGTGGTATTGCTATCCTAGGCTCTACTCGAAGCAAAAATTTAACAGTGAAGACATTACTGCCCAGGATTATGAGTCAGACTGTATGCTTCTGTGGTATTGCTATTCTAGGCTATACTCAAAGCAAAAAATTAACAATGATGGTATTGCAGTAGAATATGCGTGGTTCTGCTTTCCTAGGCTTTACTCGAAGCAAAAATTTAACAGTGAAAACATTGCTGCCATCGATTATGAGTCAGACTCAGACTGTATGCTTCTGTGGTATTGCTATTCTAGGCTCTACTCAAAGCAAAAAATTAACAATGATGGTATTGCAGTAGAATATGCGTGGTTCTGCTTTCCTAGGCTTTACTCGAAGCAAAAATTTAACAGTGAAAACATTGCTGCCATCGATTATGAGTCAGACTCAGACTGTATGCTTCTGTGGTATTGCTATTCTAGGCTCTACTCAAAGCAAAAAATTAACAATGATGGCATTGCAGTGGAACATGCGTGGTTCTGCTTTCCTAGGCTCTACTGATGTAATAATTTGACTGTATGCGTCCATGTATTCTCTATTTTTGGCTCTATATGATGCTACAAACTTGAGTTTATTGCAACTACTTAATTTCCAGGCATACTTAAAATCCAGGCTGTATAATTATTACATTCATTCGGTTTTATTCCAGCTGTTGTTAAATTTTACCAATTGTTGCACTGCTGGCTATTATTATGTTTTAGCCTAATTAACAGAGAAAAATGCATCACTGTTAGAGTTACGTTAGAACTTGGTTCACGTATTTGGATAGTACTGAAAGCGACATCCAGCAATTGTGTTAAAATAAACAGAACATGATGCATTTATTATCTACTACTCTAATATTATGTTATTACAATTGTATCATTTTCAGTACCTATCAACAACAGCAGAAAGCCTGATTAATGTTTGGTGTGTCGGACTCGATATAGACACAACTACCAGTGTTAAGAAAGTCTACAACAATACTTAAATTAAATGGATCTAATATAAAAGTATTCTGCGCTGCATATATTAGCAAGTATATTGCATAACTATTCGGTTCCCTTACCATGCTGATATGTAATGGAGCCCACACCACTGTATTTGTGGGTCATAGCTACTTAATATAATTTTACATTGGATCAAATTTGACAATATATAAAGTCATTTAAAACGAATTTTTTGTCTTATAAAGACAAACAATTGCCTATTGGCACAAGCCATAATAACTGCTTGATAAAAGCAACTGTTACTTAATCCCTCTATGATCATTAGGTAACCATATGGTTACTCTCTGTTAAATCTGCTTATGGTTTTTTTTTTGTTACTCTTGAACTACTTGGCATTGTTTGCTAAAATTTTGATATGTAACAGAACTCCATATCAGCTAAGGGGGAAAAATAAAATATTGCCATGCTTAATTTGAACATTATATACCCGACTACAATGATATATTTTTTGTTTTGTTTAATATGCCTATGCCCTTGTGGCAGTTGTGGCACATCTTTGACGGATTATGACACTCAGTGGAAATTACGCTTACCGCTTATTAGTTTAAACTATTTGTCAATTAAACTCTTTAACTGAAATAAATATTAAACCTAATCGTAACCGCTAGGCGGACTAGGCCCGCTTTTAAAGGTTCAAGTATATGTAGACTGTTAAAGATAAAAACCTTTTCTTTAGGTAAAGGATTACCTTTGTTCTAGTAAATTGCAAACTGATGTGTCAAATGGTTATTTGAAATGTAAAAAGCAGTGCATACCGTTGTGAGAAAAATATGTTTCTTGTTTATATACCTAGCGTAAATTAATGCTCGATCCTGATATACTCTGTGTGTACTCAACACACACTTTTATATGAGTAAGGTTATCACAAAATTGATGCACTTGGTGTCTAATTGTCTATAAACCTAGTTATAACCTTTAATAATTATTAAAGGTATAATTATACAGCAAAATTTTTGCTCAGTAAGATAAGTTCCCTGCTCATCTTATTGATTTTATTATCATTAATATAACATAATGCAGTTAACAAATCATTAATATTTTACTTGAAGGCTATGCCACCTATTACAAATTTTGTGTACATGCCTACTTTATCTTACCTATTTTTGACATCTATTGTCATGATGTTTCAAGAAAGATGGTACTTGACATACTTAGCTCATTGTCACCATTTGGTATCAAAAGATATGGAAGTAAATGAATGGATTCTAAACAGTTGGGATTCTCTGAGCCTCCTAGCTGACGTGCCATAGAAACGATTTTTTAATGATGTAATAATGCTGTATTTTATGCTTTTATTGATTCAATAATTTATATAAGCACGTTAAAGCAAAATGCTTCAAGCACTACCTGAAATAATACTATGTCAGCATATAGGTACCTATAGTGGTAGCCAAAATATCTCTGGTCTGGTAGCAGAGTTATGCAATGAATTTTGTAATTTTAATTAATATTGTGAACCGGTGTTTTATATATATTGGTAGAATACTTATCAAGGAAGTGCTTTGAACCCTTGGCGGTCATTCCGCATTGGGTTGCTACATTGGGCTGCATTGTATAAAGGCATGCCTATTTATACCTATGTTGACTATGTTTTCATAACATAATATAATAATAGTAATAGTCACAAAAATAAATATATTTGTTATTTGTCATATTACATCTACTCGTATAAGATTGTGTCCTATTAAGATTTGGTTCATTATAATGATTATATACTGTCAATACTTTCATGACACATAAACAGATATAGGTATTTAATTATTTAGGGGGTTTCTCTAAATTGACTTAACAGGTGTGGTCCTCTTCAAAAAGAATTCCTTAAAACGTAATGAAACTACTTGATTTTTTTTTTCTTGTTTCATTACTTAGAATTCTACAGATCATTCTTATTAAAATACGATATTATTAAAAATATTTTATATTTTAATTATTGGATCTTCACAGTCACAGGTATTGGGTTGTTTGGTTCTGTAGTGATACCATGTGCCGAGCAGGTATACTTTCATCAGATGTAAAAGTCATGATACTAATAATATATGATTATTTTCGTTGTTTAAATATTACAAATCACATTTTCTTTTGTGATTGAACATACATAAATAATATTTATAAACTTTCTTGTCCACAATCAGGTCAAGATCCACAGATTATTATGTTAATTTCATTTGTTTTGAAACCAAACATATAATTATATAATTTAACCCAATCGCTATCACGGTTGTGTAGTGTTAATCCATATGTAAATAATTATTATAATTCACTTTAATGCTACAAAGCTAACTTACGTTGATTGACCAGAAATAAAAAACTAAACCTGGCATTGTTTCATACCTTGGACCAGATAGATCTCTCTCTCTCTGATGTTCTCTAGTTAACTATACTGTTTTATATGCGGATCTAGTTCTGATTATTTTACGAGTCTCTGAACATCTACAAGTTATTATAATATGAAGGAATCACAAAGCGAAGTATAATTAGTAATTAAACGAACTTACCTTAAGTGAAGTTCCATTACAATTATACGAGCTTTGTGATTCCGAATATTAGTAACCCTCCCACCCGTGCTTAATGATTACTGTACCATACTAGACTACAGTACTATGTTGTAAAATAATCAAGTGACTATTGAGAGGTAAACATTTCTTTATACATCTCAGCGGTGCTCTGAACTAAATGAGAGTTTGGCGCGTAGGAGTTGACAGTGACGTGTGTCACTTGACGTATTGGAGTTGTATTTCTAAGTGTTATTTTTTTAGGAGTCTTTTCAGCTCTAAACATATCGTGACAAAAAGGGCGTAAGCGACGAGCTACTACAAGTTATTATAATATTCGGAATCACAAAGCTCGTATCATTGTAATGGAACTTCACTTAAGGTAAGTTCGTTTAATTACTAATTATTTAGGTATCCGTAGCTAGTGGAATACGCTAAATATTTTATTTATTTATGGTATTAATCGATTCGTTTTGAGGATGTTGTGAGGATTAAATGTATAGTGCCGATTGCGTTGGATAAATCTACCAACCTACATAAAAGTCAGAATTTGTAAATGCAAAGCCTTACATTCACAAAACGCTCAAGATAATGTAATGATACATTCTATAGAGATGTGACGTCACGGCCGTACAGATATTCAAACTTTCAATTTAAGCGCAATAATTAAAGCATTTGCCTTACAAAAGGTGGAGTAGAAAATGTTTAAAGGGTTAATTATTGGTAGGCTATAGGATGGTTATTAAAATACTAGATTTGAGACCTTGAGGGAGGGGGGGAGCGTTGGCCGCCATCTTGGTTTAAACGTGCCATAAGTCCGTTTTTGAACCTTGGTGCTTAAACGGTTATCAGTATGCCTAAAATGTCTATGCAACGTATGAAGAAGATAAAATTGTCTACAATATTTCCATACACAATACATCTGTAAGTCTTACAGATATAAAGATACAGGGGTGAAAAAGTGTGTATTTTCTTATATCATAAGAATTTTATTTATTAGCTTCAAAGTTTTGTGCTTCGAGATAAGGAAATGAAGTCTCTACCACAGTTTTGTCATATTCTAGTGATTCTTTTAAAAGATATTCAAAAGTTGAATTCACCCCTCGAGCGCTTATAGAGTGGGTGAAAGTAGTAAGTCTCACACACAAAATCAATGTTCTATTACTCATCATAAAATACTACTACGCGTTGTCAGGTATAGCAATCGATCAATTCGGGTATAATGACCACCCTATAGCCTACCAATAACCATTAAAATATTTTCTACTCCACCTTTTGTAAGGCAATGTATGGAGATGATTCCCCAATGATTGGATTATTTGTCATATAAACAAACACTTTTCAAAGCCATTATCGGACTCCTCGCTTGGATTACCACTTGAAATACAATCTCATATCAAGATAGCTACAATAAATACACCGTGGGCCCATAAAACTAGACAGATTTTAACAGTGTATTTCTGATCATATTTAGATACTAAAATGTCCTATAAACTTTTCTGTAATACGCCTAGTTTCAGAGTTAATACCAATTAAAAAAAAATACACTTTTTATTATAACTCATCACAAAACGCCTTTCTAATGGCGTTGTTGCCACTATTGAACATAGTTTACACGTCCTTATTGACAGATATCACAGTGAGGAAGGAAAACTTTGCAGTAACTAAATTTTTTCAAAAAAAATGTACCAATTTGTTTTAGGCGATAATTTTATTAATAACATTTGCTTTTCATGTGCAATAAACATTCAAAAAAATGAAAGAAAAACGAAAAAAACTTTGTAGGCGTATTTTCCATAAACTTTTATCGCACTCTTCCCTCGGGAATTAAAGTTGAGATAAATCTTTTTAAAATCACCATTTAACTTGAATGTTAGTAGGTATGACGTACGTAAGTACAGTCGCCATTAAATATATCGGAGCGGCCAAGGCACTCAAAAATATCTGAACATGCACTTTATAGCCTTTACAATAGAGGCGTTGTTCAAATTTTTGTGAGCACCTTGGCCGCTCCGATATATTTGATAGCGACTGTACATATCTAGAATTAGCCTATTTATTATGATCTTTTTCTATGTGTACTGTATAGTCACTCTTAATACTTACTACTATAGATATTAAAAGTCGTGTATCATATTTATCAATATAAATACTCTTTATATTACTTGTAATCTGTACTACGTGACCGTTTTCATATATTATCAGTTTGTGTTTCTCACGTAATTAGGTAGTCAATATATTACATATAGCTAAACTGATATAGATGTAAAAGATAAAAGAAAAAGTGACCAAGGCTTCCGGGGCCCGGGGCTGGTGTCAAACCAGCGTTATATGCATTCGCAGCACATCGCTTACCTCTAGGCTACCCGGGTCTCAGCAACACCCGTCGAATTTTTTCGTGTATATGCATTCTTTGAAAATGCTAAGACGCATTTCAACATCTTCTAAAGTCAGTAAGGCATTCAGAAAAGGGCCGTGACTATCTTCGAAATCAGATCTTTAGGATCCCTCCCCACTACTTAAGGTAATTGTTTTACAAGTCGTGTCAATGTGTCAGCTACTTATGTATTTTTTATGAAAGATGTTTTTTTGTGTTTAAATGTAACGCTTTATGAACAAATATCTGCCAAGTTCTGTTATTTCTTTATGTCATAAGTGTCATAACATATCTCGAGTCGGCTGCCTGCTTCCTTTGTAGAGGCTGTCCACACGATGTTAGTGCAAATAACGCTCGGAAAAATGACTATATTGTATTACCAACCATGTGTTTGCACTTGGATTGGTTTTAGATTAACTGGTTTATATATGTGGGGAATGGCTTATGTAAGTCTACCTATATAATGGATAATGGGAGGAATTATTGTATAACTGCACCGCACACTGAGCAAATGCGGATTTTTAACTTGTCCTCAATGATATGTAACTTAGGGTAGGTCGTGTATGTACCATCGGTTTCATAATTGCATATCCAATTTATCAATGAATTCATTCATAAATTTGGTATGCAATTATGAACCCCATAGTACAGTCCAAAAATGAAGCGTTTGTACAAATAAGTAGGTAAAGTGGTAATTTTTTAAGATGTCGGAATCTTACTAAGGAATTCTACCGACAATACAGACATCTTAAAAAATTCGTACCTACTATAAGAGATGTGGATGGACGTGCTGACGAACTCCCGCCAACGCGTGTGCTGCTTTAGAAAAAAAAACCGGTCAAGAGCGTGTCGGGCCACGCTCAGTGTAGGGTTCCGTAGTTTTCCGTCCGTCACAGTAAGTATCCCCACTTAAGAGTCAAAATAACACCGCCATGTAGGATATGATATGAGCGTTCCACGCACAGCGACATCTATCGGCAAATTAAGTAAACTATTGCGCGCGAGCTTAAAGTATGGAAGATGATTTTTATGGGGTAATTCTTTATTGCGTGAACCGATTTTCACCGTTTTTACTTTATTTGAAAGCACGTCATTTCATTGTGATTTTGTAGAAATTACAGGTACAATAAACACCTGCTTATACGGTTAAATTACAAACTTAGTTCAGAAATTATTTTGTAAGTTGTTTTCAAAAACTATTCAACCTATCAAGTTCAAAATAATTTTCCTAGAAACGTTTTATAAAGGTCTAATTTTGAGATTATTTTTCATATTTTTAAAACTTATGGTTCAAAAGTTAGAGAGGGGGGACACATTTTTTTTTACTTCTGGAGCGATTATTTCTGAAAATATTTACATTATCAAAAAATTATTATAGTAAACCCCTATTCATTTTTAAATACCTATCCAACAATATATCACACGTTAGGGTTGAAATTAAAAAAAATTCACTCCCCACTTCACGTATAGCGTACTAGCCTTTTCCCGCGGCTTCGCCCGCGTACTATAAGTAATCAAAAAGGATACGATATCCATGTTGATTTTCAGACTTTGTGAGCACATTTGCCCCTTTTAGGGGTTGAATTTTCAAAAAATCAGAAAACACGTGTTTACATCGATAGTTATACTTCTGTGAAGTTTCGAATAAAATAGTCTAACAAATCTTGATTCGCCATACAAACTTTGGACCCCCATTTTACCCCCTTAGGGGGTGAATTTTGAAAAATCCTTTCTTAGTGCATACCTAGACCTAATAGGGCACCTACGTGCCAAATTTGGAATCTCTAGAACCAGCGGTTTGGGCTGTGCGTTGATATGTCAGTCAGTCAGTCAGTTTCTTCTTTTATATATTTAGATAATAAAACATTTTTTTCCACTTTTTATTTTACCACTTTGTCGGCGTGATTGATATACATATTAGTACTTACCAAATTTCAGCTTTCTAGTGCTAACGGTCACTGAGATTATCCGCGGACGGACGGACGGGCAGACATGGTGAAACTATAAGGGTTCCTAGTTGACTACGGAACCCTAACAAGCCTAATATGAGAGTAAAAAATATATCTAAACCGATTGCAACACGGATCTAAATTATAATTCCAGGGTTATGACACTTATGACATATGTTAGAGAAATTCTATCCTCGATTTGTTTCGATCGAAACGCTGTATATACCAAACTGGAAGTAATAGTACTTACTGAGACGTGTTACGTAAAATACACAAGTTTAAAGCCGCTCTGAGAGATTGAAAGAAAACATTACATCCCGTCTGAACACAACACACAGTTTGAAAGGAACCTCTGAATGGCTTGCTTGAAATGGCTTTGATTACATGATTAAAAAGTATTCTAAAGACAGAAGTAAGTTAACGCCTTCGGCGGTGGATCAAGATAATATTATATCAAGATTATATTTTGTGATGCACGTTCATTGTTTGTTTTCATTGTTATTGTCTCTCAATGTTCATGTATTAAGCGTCACTAATAAATGTTTTTATTCTTATTCTTATTAGACGAAGTTGAAAACTCACATCCATGAATTTTAAAAAATTTTTTTGGATCCACGGTAAAAAAAAATCTTTTTCTCCTCTTTCTCCTCGGTTTTTTGAACTTTTAGAGCTATTATTTACGAAACTATTAGTTTTATCCAAAAAATGTTTTTAAGGACCTGTAAGCTTTTTTAAAGACCTATCCAATGATACCCAATACGATAGGGTTGGAGCGAAAAAAAATTCACCCCCCCCTTTACGTACCTTAGTAAAAAATATTTTTCTAGTTTTTCTTCTACCACTTTGTCGGTGTGATTAATGCACACACTTATACCAAATTTCAGCTTTCTAGTGCGAACGGTCACTGAGCTAGACCGTGGACAGACGGACGGACGGACGTGGCGAAACTATAAGGGTTCCTAGTTGACTACGGAACCCTAAAACTAGTGGGTAAAAACTAGAATTCCAAAGTTTCCGGCAATAAATGAATAACCCTTAAGCCCAATCTAGCTGGATTTTCGTTGTTGTTCACTCCCATCTTGTAACTTCGATCGAAACCTAGCAATTTTCGACTACTGATTAACAAATATTAAAGAAAATTCCTTATTTTCGATAGTCTTCTTTGAAAGAAAGCTTAAAAATGGGACAACACGGTCCTGACCCGCCGCTCTCGTAGCATCATTAACCCCCGTGTCAACTGCCCGCGGACGGAGACGGAGCGGTGCCATTACTCGCCGCGTATCGTGTCCGGAGATGCAAAATTACTCCATTCATCTATGATGACACACTCGGAAAACATAGCTTATGTGCAATTTTATGGTAGCGACGCGCGAAGATTTCAATGGCTCTAAATGTAAACAAATATTAAATAAAATAAACAGACGAAACAGCTAGTCCGCTCCGCTACCGGTGCTGAATAAAAATCTAAATGTGTACCTAAAAACAACAGTGACCATGTCCAACCCGCGCGCGGCGGTGATAAAAGGGAAACGATCGGGTGCTTCTTGACTTGCATGTGCTGCCGAAAACATTCTTGTTCTTCTGAAAGTGTGTGAATAACCAGGAAGATAGGTTAGAACTCCCGAGGTGCCTCGCTTGCCGAGCACTTGGTGCATGGCGCGGCAATTCAATATCCTCCTGCTTTCTCCTAAGAGAGCCTTTTTATTTCCATTCTTTTCAGCCTATACACCGTGGGCCCTTATAACTATAAAGATTTTAATAGTGTATTCCTGATCATATTTAGATACTAAAATGTCCTATAAACTTTTCTGGAATACACCTAGTTTCAGAGTTAATACCAATTTTAAAAATATACACTTTTTATTCTAACTCTGCACAAAACGCCTTTCTGATGGCGTTGTTGCCACTATTGGGCATAGTTTACACGTCCTTATTGACAGATATCAAAGTGACAAGGAAAACTTTACAGTACCTAAATTTTTGCAAAAAAAAAGTACCAATTTGTTTGCAACATTTACTTTTTATGTGCAATAAACATTTAAAAAAATTAAATTTTTTTAGGCGATATTGACCTAAAGTCACATAATATTTATTGTTTCTCTTGGTCTTAGAAATTCGTGGTTAAGATCTCTCGGGTTATTCGTGCCCAGGGTGTATATACGTCCCACTAGTAAGTAAAGGTTTTTGAAATGAATCAAAGTTTTATTTCTCGGCTCGAAGCCATAAATGTGACTTAAAGAGTTAATCAAACAAATAATTCTAGTAGGTAATAAACACATTTCAGAATTAAGTAAAAGCTATTGTGACTAATTTAAAGTAATCGAAGTTTTCTGTAGGGTCGCTGTACAACTAGCGGTTTAGATAATCACACAAGTTTGCACGTCTAAGCAGCCCAAATTATACGTCCATTGCGGCACGCCTGCGGGGTGTGAATCGGATGCCCTGAATAGTTGGCAACTTTGCAATTGGTTCCATTCAAACCCAGTTTAGACCCACGTCTGTTCGCCGTCCGCTTTGCATTTAAGAACTTCTGCATAACTCAGCCATCCATAACAGACGTAATAAACCTAGAAGAATTATCTATTCAAATTGTACCATGATAATGGTTCCTTACAGTACCTATATTAGTAGTTTATGTAACTGTTACGTAATAAGGCCTAATTACGTACAGTTGCATACACTGCTTTATCTACACTTATATTATATATCCAAAATGAAGTGTTCGGAAACCATAGAATGGCCGCCATTGCACCGGCATGGCCAACTCGATTGTGCCGGCGGTCGGGAGGGAGCGTGCCGTTGGTCAGGAAGGAGCACAGGATTTATATTATGTTATCAAATTCGATGTTCGGAATTTGAAACTCATAACGTATCAATATATGAGCATGTAAAGTTAAAATTACGTTACTGCCACAGATAAAAAGCTTATCATAGTAACATCGGTTGTGGTAATGATAGCCATTGCCTACCATTTTTGAACACGTTTTAGAAGACTTACAATGTGAGTGTAGATAAAATATTTATCAGTACTTTTTCAAACATGTTCGAGGACAATGTCGAGGCACGGAAAGCCAGGACATAATACCTCTACACACACATATTGCGCCGAGGAAGTCAACAGATTGACATCGAATAAAGAACGAGATCTACTCTATGATATAAATAATGACAGATGGGTTATGCACGCTTCAAAAGTGAAGCACTTAATATGAGTGAATTCAAACAACTGTCGCTAGTCGCGCACCGGCCAGAGCGTGAGATGCGGACGTACGAATGAGCTCCCGTCACCCGCGTGAGAACTGACTAACAAACTGTAATTTTCTAACAATGAGAGTGACAAAGATGTCAAAATAGATAAACATAACAGAATCGTTGCTAGGTTATGAAATAACTCTGGAACTCTGGACTCTATTTTTTCTGCTCATTTTGTTAGAGTATAACCCATCCATACTGTCATTAGATCTACTGGTGTCTTTTAGAAATTAACTTAATTTAAGCTCAGGAATCTACCCTTGAAAATGATGGAAATAAAAAAACAGGGTGTTCTCATGCCTATTCTGATTTTCACAAAACTTTCCTTATTTTACGGCTTTAGCCATGAGTTTTGACAAACAATTAAGTTTAGCTTTTTGAGGGTTCTCTAAATTATCGCCTAATCTAAATTATTCGGCAATACAATTTTCGGCGATAATTTAGAGAATCCTCAAAATGGCTAAAATTAATTGTTTGTCAAAACTCGTGGCTTAAATTGGTTGAAACTTTATATTTGCATTCCAGTTGAAACGAAACTAAACGAAAAAGTGAAAAAATGTGAAAAATAAATCAGGAATAGTGAAAATTGGAAAAGTTCGACTCAATTCTGTTTTGGATCGGTCCAATTATTCGGGATTAAAGCTGCATTCGTCCTCCATCTGAAATCATTAATTTGCACTCGGGCACGGCACACACCACGTACTCTTATCATACTTTACTTTCTTATCCTCGTATCAGACCTGATTGTTAAGCGGGAGAAGCATCCTTAAGACGTCGAATATAGAGTTGAATTGCAAATGATTGGTACACTACTGTCAGATAAGTTAAGATTTTATAGTCCCGGTGTCGGGAGTGGCAAATTGGACAATTCACTTTGTGGTTTATTTATGTCGACCGCGACTCCTGTTGAAGTTTCAATATATTAAATTAATATACTACAAGAAGTAAGTGAAGTAAGTACCTATTAGTAATAAATTTATATTTTTATATGAATAAAAACGTATTAATAAATTGTTAGAATTTATGATATTTCTGTAACAGTGTGACTGTCTTAAACGGGCTGTGGCGTGGCATATTAAGTCGGTCGGATGAGACATGATTGCTGATTTACTTGAATTACTAGTATATCATTTGTTACAAAAAAATCCCATACAATAACTCATAATTCCTCTCCCTTTTTTTGGGGCTTTTTTTATTGGTGTTAAAAGCATGAAAATTTGGAACGATTGATCAAATGGGCCATTGGAACCAATTTGACTCGTAAATTGATTCAAATGGCCTATTTGATCAATCGTTCCAAATTTTCATGCTTTTAACACCAATATCAGCTTCAATTCGCACCACTGAGATTCTCGGAGCTTATTATCAGAGCTCGGATTTTTCACGGCAAAACAAAACACTAGCGTAATTTAGCCAGTGCTTGAAATATTATTTTATCGATATCGATAATTCAGAACTAGAAGAAATAAAAGTCACCAAATAAAATTAATATGTAATAAAACTAATAAAAACATTTGTATAAAGTTACTATATATTAGAAACAGACGCAATTTCTTCTTCAAAATCTACGTCAGTACACACAGCAGCACAAGACATTTTATATGGGTAATAGTGATAGGAGTAGATGATCATTATCTTTTCAACATTCTCTGGGAGTAAACAGTTGCGTTTATCACTATAAATCCATTTATGTACACTAAATGTACGTTCAACTTCAGTTGACGTCAAGGGAGCAAATTTATAGAATTCATTATCAGTTCGGGTAATATTTTTAGATATGTCTCTTAAAATTTCGTAATCAGGATTTCGTTCGAGCACGGCTTCAAATTTACGTATCACTGGTAAAAGTTTACTCCAGTTTACGTAGCAACGAACAGTATCCAGAATGAGGAAGGATTCCGCAATGGATAAAGTCGAACATTGCAATTGTTCTATTGAAGAGGCTACATACTTCGTAGTTGTCGCGAATGAAATTTAACTCCGGTCGTAGTTTGCGTGTTTGAAAACATTTTTTTGCAGCTCTTATAGCTGCCGAGTCATTAGCAAGTATGGAGACGACATCACGTATTTGCTCATAGTATTGAGCGTAATATACCGCAGCAGATATCCAAGTTCCCCATCTGGTGATAATTGGCTCGGGAGGTAGGGGAATGGACGGATATTTTGCCTTAAAAAGGCGTACACGCTCTGGAGATTTTAGGAATATCTTTTTGACATTCGATATCAACCCATCCACACCTTTGAAATTATCTCGCACTTCTTCGGCAACCCGGTGCAGACCATGAGCTAAACACGTAATGTGTTTCATACGAGGAAACGTTGCTTTTAAAATACGACCGGCTTTAAGCATATATGCGGCACTATCTGTGCAAAGTAAAATCAAATTGTTAACGTTATCATTGAAACAATTTTGAAACAAAAATTTTAATTGGTTTATTATTAGGTTTGCTATTGTTTCCCCATTTACCTTCTCTAAAACCTTCGACCCCAAAAGATAAAATTGCTTAGAACAATTTTTTTGCAAAGACCGAATCACCACGTTTGTCACACATTTTCCCATGAAATCTGGTGTTTCGTCTATAGATATCCACAAATAATTGGTTTTGTTTACCTCTCTTATACCCTGTATAGTTTTTTTGTACACGAGATTTAAATCAATTTTTCGCAGGGTCGATTCGTCCGGTAAAGAAGTCATAGAGCAGTCGCAACATAAATACTTGTTAAAAAAATGACGAAAATTATTGTTGTTGACTGTTGCCCATGGTATGTTGCATGAAATAAGAAAAATAATTAAATCGAAATAAAATTGATGTTTCCTATTTGGTTGCCCCGAACGGTAATTGTGGCGGTTGCTTTTCACATGATTCTCAATATTGCATTTCTTCAGTTTTAGATGCATATCGCACATAGAGCAGTATATAGTGGAGGTCACTTCATTATAGACTAACTCAGGGTGATTTTCAATCCACGTTTTGATCCGATCTTGTACATTACTCATTTTTGTATTAATTGATACCTTGCAATATTAAGTTATTATACGTATATCCAACACGTCGGATTCAATGCGTTGCGAAATAAATAATACCTAGATGCAATTTACGTTTTATACGTAATGAAATGACAGTTAAAGTGTGAATGTCATATGTCATGTGAGATGAAATTTGCAGTCGTTTCTATCATTTTAAATGAGGTGG
This sequence comes from Pammene aurita, assembly GCA_947086415.1. Lineage (NCBI taxonomy): Eukaryota > Metazoa > Arthropoda > Insecta > Lepidoptera > Tortricidae > Pammene > Pammene aurita. Next base: position 28,875,124 of record OX352297.1, read on the forward strand.
TATAGTTACTTCGTTCTAAGTTGTACATGCAGACCTACCTCTTTGTTGCTCGACTATGGCAAAGCTAAAATGAAAAGTTATTTTATTACTTATACAGGATGTCCGGTAATTAATGCACAACCTTCTAACCCCCAGTAGGTCACCTTAGACTGGTCAAAAATATTGATTTTGAGCTCTAGTAAGTCTCCTCTAGTAAGTCGAAATTTTCGCACGTTTGTTAGTTTTTATATTTTGACATTCACACTGATAGGTGTACCATCGAATAAAAAAAGAAAAAATGTACTGAGGCAATACCTGTCATATACTCTAGTAAGACTCGATAGGTGTCGATAAAATAATATTTCAAGCACTGGCTAAATTACGCTAGTGTTTTGTTTTGCCGTGAAAAATCCGAGCTCTGCTTATTATACTTATTTCATATGATAGCATTGTTCATAGCCGCTTGTTCTCTGTATAGGTCCTATTCTGTTATCAGCTCCCATGTGAGCTCTGCTGCTCGTAGGTGCAAATGACGGCCATTGGCGGACCAATATACTGCGAGGGTAAATGAGAAATGGAGCTAAGTGCTGCTCGAAGCTGAATATTTCGTATTTGGTTAATGGGACGCTGCGGCTTATTGTGTATGGAGTAGATATTTATTTCAGATCTGAGTTGTTGCCGCGAATATAGAAATTTGAGTATTGACTATGTGTGTCTCTATCGCCCGCTCATTCGAGGGACGGAGTAAAAAAAACGTAACACAGTGAGGGGGTGTCCCGCAAAATATTAAAAAAAAAAATAAGAAAAAAACCGACGTCAATGGGGCAAGCCGGTGAAGGATTATTGTAGATGGTGCACTCTTTGATTCCATACAATAAAATAACTTGCTTAACAAACACAGCGAAGAGAATAAATCGCTAAACGTGAACTATGCGCTATGCGTGTTTTTTGTTTGTGACTATTTGAGATTTGCAATAATAGTAGATTGTACACCAAGGGGATAAAGCACTGTTTTATGTCACGGGCGCAATATTGAATCCTGAACGTAACGAAGGACTCCAGATTTTACTCCCGAGCGCAGCGAGGGGGTTATGAGTTAATTCCCGAGCGAAGCGAGGGAATTAAGACTGAGTCCTGAGTGCAGTGAGGGGTTCAAACGCGCCCGTGACAAAAACAGCTTTATCCCCGAGGAGTATACTCTACTTTTCTCACCTCTTGCGAGACAATAAAATAGCTAAGGCTACTAGAAACGGATTTTTATTAAAGTAAATCAAAAGTAAAAACCGGCCAAGTGCGTGTCGGACCACACATAGCAGGATTCCGTACCTTCAATGGAATAAGAACCAAACTAATACCAAAAGGTCGTATCTGATGCCTATGGAAAAAGTTTTTTGGAGATAACTCAAAAATGGCTAAACCAATAATGTTCAAAAAATTTTCCTATAAAGTATATGATAAGGCGCATCTCCTCAATTTTTTTCATATTTTTTGGACTTACGGTTCAAAAGTTACAGGGGGGGGGGGCACAATTTTTCTGACTTTCGAAGCGATTATTTCAGAAAATATTCACTTAATCACAAAATGGTCAAAAAACCTCAGTGTTATTTTTAAAGACCTATCGATTTATGTGTCACATGTTGATATTTAGTCAAAAATATAAAAAATAAAAATTTTGTTACATGTATGGAGAGCCCCCCCCCTAAAAATTTTTTTTTTTCAAATTTAACTACATAACTGAGTATGTAGCGGCATACAAAATACACCTTATGTGTAAATTTTATTCAGATACGTCGTATAGTTTCCGAGTAAAATAGCTGTGACATACGGACGGACAGACATACAGACAGACATGACGAATCAATAAGGGTTCCGTTTTTTGCCATTTGGCTACGGAACCCTAAAAATTGATTCTTGATACATTAGTCCATTTTATTCTAATTTTATCTTCTATTTTTATAGAACCTGCAGTTTTACTCCGTATACTGCAGCGTCTTATGACACTCGCGGCATTTGTTTTAGGTATTTAAAATTGAGGTGGCCAGCACGATTTTCCGAATAAATTCGATTTTCAAATCAGCTCGACGCGGCGGCGCGGGCCCCGGCTGGCGTCGCGGGGCTGTGCACCGTGCGGACTTTACGAAATTAGACTTTAAGCACATAACAATAAGAGCTATGGGAAGTGAATTCACATTATTAACCAGCGGGTTATAATGAGATTTAGTACAACATTATAACCCGGCTAAAGCCAAGGGCTATAATGATTTGCTTTCGGTGAGGTTTGCATGATATATAATTTGGCATTGTCGAGCAGGTGGTGTGAAATAGTACATTACTGCAGAGACCAGTAAGTAAGCTTTCCTGGCTGAGTATTTAGTAGCCGTCCGAGTCGAAGACGAGGACGGCTACAATACGAAGCCAGGTAAGCTGATTACGGTCGAAGCATGTATAGTGCTTTTCTCAAACATGTAAGGAAATAAAATTACTTGTTTAGTGCTTCAGTTACTGGCTGTGTGATTTAATGTTGTATGAAAATCCTTTACGTACGTCGCGCTGAACCTGCCTTGGAATAGAGTCCCTACTGGTCTCTAATTACTAACGTAACAGGAACATTTCCGAGCATGTTTGAGAAAAGAGTATTTATGTTATGTTATGTTATGTTATGCGTCGTTTAAGAGTTCCATTCTGATAATCATCAGCAGTTCCACTTGACCAATGTACTATATAATTTATCACTATATTATGTATGCTATTAACATTTTAAAAGTTCCCTCGATTCCTCATGGATCCCATCATCAGAACTGGAGCTTGACAAAAATTTGTCTTGAAAATCTAACTTGTTTAACAAACACAGCGGACAGGAAAAATCGCCAAATGTGAACTATGCGTCGTTGAAGAGTTCCGTTCTGATCATCATCAGCAGTTCCACTTCGACAAATGTCACTCTTTTGAATGAAAATGCTTGATTTGTTGATAAAAATATAAATATCACAATTTGTATGTTCCCTCGATTCCTTATGGATCCCATCATGAAAACTACATTTTGACGCAATCTGTATGTATGTATATACTTACAATAATTTTTTTTTTCAAAATCGGTTCAGACATGACGGAGTTGTGGAGTAACAAACATTAAAAAAAACATACAACCCGAATTCTTTATAACACTCGAAAAAAGGCGTGAAAAATATACGTCAAAATTACCATCTATTATCCATCTAGGAGGTCGGCCTGCGGCATTGACCCTATAATGCTGGCGGCGTTACCTCTCTGTACCGTTAGGGCGATACGTTGGGAGAGGTAAGCGCCAGCCTTTTGGTCACCCGTAGTGTCGACCAATCGCGCCGACAGGGCCCTCATGAACGCCTTCATGTCGGCCGACCAGGGGCCCAGGGTCTCTACAGCGAGCGCCACAAACTCGTAGTCCTTGAGCAAGGACGAGTATTTGCGGTGCTTGAGAACCTGGGCCTGGCCCGCCGCAGCACCGGCCTTTGTACGGGTCGCCTGGATGTGAGACTGTGCAAAAGTGTCGACGCACGTAGCGTCCCACACCAGAGCTCTACCCAATTTCCACGGCACCAGTGTGGCTCCGTCGGGCCGCCTGCCATCGTCTCTTGCTATACCAACGGGTTCAAGAATTGCGGGCACAGAGAGGGTGGCAAGCGAGCGGCGGACCAAGTCATTGATGGTGCCGTGGCGATACAAGCGGCCGGCGCTTCTTGCACATGAAAGGCCATGCCGACCCAGCTGGTCCACACTTTTCCCGCAAGCGCACGTGTGGGGGACACACATACTGGACCCAAGCCGTAAGCATACCGCTATACGCAAAGTACTTTAGTCCAGTACAGTGCCAATCTGCCTTGATGGCAGTGCATGAAGCCAGTGGCCAGATTCAGGGACTGACACCGCCAGAATGCGGGCACGTTCTGAATCGCTCGGACTATTTTCAAGAAGCGCAGTATGGACAGCCATTAGGCGGGGGGTGTCCCACACCCGCTGTATTTGTCATGTAACTGGTATGTCTGCGCCCGGGCACGACTCACACCAGGCCTCCCTGGCCTCCTTCAGGTTTGCTATCTCATCGTCGATTATCTGTGGAAGGTTTAAAATGACACCTACGAGAGATAGCGAACCGTATACAGAAGGAAGGTAGGCAGCGCCGAGCTAGCCGAAGTGCGAACACCCAGGCCGCCAAATCTTATGAGGAGAACCGCTTGGGTCCATGACCTGGTATCAAAATGAATATTAAGAATTTTGGATAGTGTGAGTTGAATGGAGGAGTCGATAGATGCTAAGGTGGCGGGAAATTTCCAAATTGGGCAGCTCCGGAGTAAATACATAAATTTAGGGGTAAATAGGCAGAAACGGATGATAAAGAGGGCCATGTGGGGGTTAATTTTAAATAGAAGGTCTGATGTATTATTGAATAAATCTAATTTGCAGCTGATAACAGAAGATACTGAGTCATCGAATATTGGTGAGCCTAAAAGGGTGAGGGATGATTTTAAAAGGACCAAAATATTTGGAAAAACTGCGTTAAAGTTTGTTAAAATGTCCCCTTTTTTATCTAAAGAGAGGTCGCCTCGCATAAAAATTTCGCATTTTGTGAAATTTAATGTAAGTCCGATTTTAGAAAATTTGTCAATGATAGTCTGTATGTCCTGTAGTACAGTTGAAGCGTCACCACCAAGGGATCCGTCATCTAGGTACCAATGATTAAATTTTGAATTTAGACTTGCAATAATGGGGTGAATTACTAAACTAAAAATGGCGGGCCCAAGCGGGTCTCCTTGCTGGCAGCCCAGACTTGAAGATATAATTTTGTTGCCAAAAAATAATTTAGAAGGAGCTCCGTAGCATTGCCAAAGGTATTTGTACAGATCGGGAAGTTCTTTTTTTACTTCTGCTAACAGAGCATCGCGGTTAATCGAATTAAAAGCATTTTGAACGTCTAATTTAACAAACACGTCATAGTCCGAACGATTCAGGAAGGTGCGCGCAGCGTGCACCGCCGCCTCACAGCCGCCTTTAATGCCGAAACCCAGCTGCCGAGGCTTGAAAATATTGGTTAACTTTTGATTGAATTTTCGGCAGCAGAGTTTCGAGGCCAAGCGTCTAAAGGTACAACCCACAGTTATCGGGCGGATACCACCGTATTTTTTGGTCAGGGCCACGAGGTTGGCTCCATATAGTAGCGGGGCAATCTCCGGGTGTACGCGGCCAGATAGCATGATGTTAATCAAAGCAGTAGTTTCTTTCAGTAGATCTGACCTCGCATCGCCAAGTGACATAGTGGTTAAGTCCTGTTAGTTTAGTTTAGTCCTTTACAAGATGTTATGTAACCTAAACTTAGCGCCTGAACTGCAACAAGATGTTACGTTATTAAAATGATTTTATATTTTAAAAGATCAGGCGCTTTGTTTTTTCATACATCTACAATCTTTTGATGGTGCTGCCACTGATAAGGCCACGCACGGGGGCTTGCAGCACCGCATTATCGTGTAGCCCTACCCCTCCCCTGCTTCGAGGAACAAAGGAAATCTAGAAGACTTATCGTACTAAAACCCGGTTTTTTATTACTAGTGGCTCTGTGAGCTGTACCTCGCGAGCTAAAACTGAGTAAATTCGGGGTCGATAGAAATTTCAAATAATGTAAGCAAACTCATTTATCTTCGTCGATTCGCATTCACGCACTTAAAGAATAACGATGGTTTCATTATTACGATTTATACATAAACTTGTTATTTCAATTAGTTTTAGTAAAATAAACGTCAATCACTTATATTTCAGACAAAACGAGGTTCTTCAAAAATATTTCGCCATGTGTCAAATCCTGTTTTTGCCTAGAAAATAGAAATGCAGCCATATTTGTTTAACTTATTTTATTTTTCTATTGACCACGAATATGTTTTTGAAAAAAAAAAACGAAGCAGGGGAGGGGTAGGGCTACACGATAATGCGGTGCTGCAAGCCTCCAAGCTGTTTTGCATTGCAGCATTGGCATTTCGTATTCCCCCATTCAAAACGTGGCTCCGACCCCCAAGCCCCCTTTAACCCTTAGTACATCGTTAACTTTATAAATACTATTTTTTCTCCCGTCCTAAACATTCAACCTAACCATTTTTGGTATGTAAAAGGAAATTTCAGCGTGTTTTTCTCAATGCGTGGGGCTCCGCCCCTCGAGGAGGGCTCGACGCCACGCATTTCACGTGGTTAACTTTATAAATACCCTTTTTTTCTTCCGTCTTAAATATTCAACTTGATCATTTTTGGTATGAATCAAAATCGTTCAGTGTGTTTTTCTTTATGCGGGGCTTCGTCCACCAAGCCCCCCTTCCACGCTTGTTACATAGTTAACTTTATAAATACTGTTTTTTCTCCCGTCTTAAATATTCTACTTTATCATTTTTGGTTTGCAAAAAAATCGTTCGAAGTGTGTTCTTTCTTTGTGCACACGGGGCGTTTTTTCTCTTGTCTTAAATATTCAAACCTTATCAGTTTTAGTTTGAAAAAAAAATCGTTCAGTTGGTTTTTTCTTAGTGCGGGGGGCTCCAATTCCCGAGCCCCTCCTTTAAACCTTATTACGTCGTTAACTTTATAAATACTCTTTTTTCTCCCGTCTTAAATATTCAACCTTATAATTTTTGGTATGAATAATAAAAGTTCAGTGTGCTTTTACTTTGTGCGGGGGGCTCTGCTCCCGAGCCTCCGCTTAACCCTTATCGCGTCTTTAACGTTATAAATGCTCTTTTTTCTCCCGTCTTAAACATTCAACCTAACCATTTTTGGTATGAATCTTTTTGTGTGTTCCTTCTTTGTGCGAGGGGCTCCGCCTCCGAGATCCAGGTTCCACGCATATCATGTGGTTAACTTTATAAATACTTGTTTTTCTCCTGTCTGAAATACTACCTTATCATAATATTTTTTTTTATATAAAAAATAAATCGATCATCATTCTTTGTGCTTTGTGGGGCTCCGCCTCCCAAGCCCCAGTTCCATGCATTTCACTTAGTTAATTTTATAAATACTCTTTTATCTTACGTCTTAGATATTCAACCTAAACATAAAATTTTTGGTATGAAAAAAAAACTTTCAGTGTCTTTTTTCTTGGTGCGGGTGCTCCACCTCCCGAGGCCCCCTTTAACCCTGATTACATCTTTAACTTTATAAATACTTTTTCCTCCCGTCTTAAATATTCAACCTCATAATTTTTGGTATGAATAATACAAGTTCAGTGTGCTTTTGCTTTGTGCGGGGGCGGGGGGCAGAGCCCTCCGGGCCCCCTTTTATCCTTATTACGTCATTAACTTATAAATACTCTTTTTTCTTCCGTCTTAAACATTCAACCTTACCATTTTGGTATGGAAAAAAAAATGTTCAGTGTGTTTTTTCTTAGTGCGGGGGGCTCTACCTCCCGAGCCCTACTTTCATCCTTATTACGGTGTTAACTTTATAAATACTCTTTTTTCTCGCGTCTTAAATATTGAACCTTATAATTTTTGGTATGAATAATAATCGTTCAGTGTACTTTTGCTTTTGCCCGAGCCCCCCGTTGACCCTTAGTACTTCGTTGACTTTATAAATACTGTTTTGTCTCCCGTCTTAAACATTCAACGTAACAATTTTTTGGATGAAAAAAAGTCGTTCAATGTGCACTCTTTTTTCTTCCATCTTAAATATGAAGCTTAGAATTTGTCACTTGAACTCAGTATATATAAAACCCGTCAACTGCTACAACTTTTCCTGGCTTGAAAAACATGGTTTTCTTCACCATACAGCTATTTATATCTTATTCCTGAGATGGCTGGTGAGCAAATTAGGTGGCAAATCTAATTGTAGTGACAGAAAATATAGTTGCCCTTTATTTAATGTTGTTTCCTCCACTTTTTTTTTTGGAAAATTTTTGATGATGTCGACTGAAAATCACGAACTCTTTCGATTCCAGTAGGATACAAAATGTCTCCGTTTTTTCATATATTTTTCATTAGTTGCATTCTCTTATCGTCATAATAAGTTTAGTCATTAAGAAGCTCGGGATTTTGAGTCAAAATCACCTAAAAAGTTCACAAATTAAAAAAAGTGGAATATCCAACTTTAAATAAAATAATAAATCTCCTTGGCCCATACATTTTATTTCTCGCTGGCTCAAAAATTGGCATCTCCTTTAGCAGACGGATTGTTTGAAAAATTTGAAATTGTTTAGGATACTTTTTATAAAACGGAGAAAATAAAATTAGGAATTACAAAAAACACTGTTAGCATTATTTTGACTATAGCGCCCTCTATTAGCTGCATTCGAGATTAACAGGAACACCCTGCGCCATTAAGGTTTTGAGTCAACTAATGTAGATGGCCCTATTAATAATTACGAATTTTTTTGGACCCGGGGTATGTCCTTAAACTATGTCTGGACTTGGCTATGTCCTTAAACTACGCCAAAAACAGAGGTATGGGCACTGCGAATGGCAACTCGCTAAGTGTGGTAGGGCACGTTTAGCGAATGTCATCTCGCTCAAATCTAGAGCAGAGCCGACTGGGGAAGTACCTCCACCTTACAGAAAACCACAGCCAAATAGCACTAGACCCTACTCATAGTGTTGTGTTCCTGCTGGTGAGTAAGGTTGCCAAAGAGCTCAAAGAGGACCCTGTATGTTGATGATGAGGAACCCTCTTGTAGAATCCTCCTTTTTGTAAAGGTCGGCAACGCGCTTTTGGAGTTGCAGGCGTCCATAGGTTACGGTAGCTGTTTACCATCAGGCGGGCATCATGCTTGTTTGCCACCGTCATGGTATAAAAAAAAAAATTAGAAAAAAAATACAAAAAGAATCTCATGTCTGAGGGGGTCGAACCTGAGACGTTAATCGCTTCGTTAATCAACTGCACCACGTAAGGCTTTAATTGTTAGGTCAAATTAGGCTACGTATTCGACATACGATTTTTGCGATTTGACATACGATTTTTGCGAACTCGCATGTCATTATCTCAGCGAACTCACAACGGTCTTAAGCGCTATAGATCATTATGGCGCTTAAGTTCTTTGCACTATAGCGAATTCAAAATGGTCTTAAGCGTCATGGATCTTAATGGCGCTTAAGGCCTTTATGCCGTTTCCAACATATTGAGAAATTTCCAAAAAACGCCACGTCTGAAAAATTTTACGTAACTATAGAATCCGCTCACAAATTCTCACGGGAATTCGTTAAGAAATGCGACCTGTACAGGAGAACATCCGGACATACGAAAGCATTTCGGCCCAAGCTGAAACGGAGACCTTCGCTAACGCTCAGTCAAAAAAAAAATTAAAATATGTCACCACTTTTTTGGATTGCAGCATCGACATTTCGTGTTCCCACCATTAAAGACGCGACTTATTATATATATCTCATCTAGGAGACTTATCGAACTAGGTTCAGTGTCATGGGCTCTTATACTAATATAATTACATTTTTGTCAGTTGTAATTATAGTTTTCCACCTGTTCCACTACGCACTTCAGTCATCGCCAGCCAATGGATGTCTTGATTAAATCTTGGATAAGTGCGATTTTATTGTTCATTTCTTTCATGAAGACACGTTTGGCACAGTCAATTGCAATAATATCTTACTCGTACTGTCACCGGCAATAGTATCTTCATATCATATACGAAGCCCACAAAAATATGTGACACGTTCTTATTTGTAGGGCCGTTCTTATTTGCTTTTTAAGAACGTGTCACATATTTTTCGCGGCCTTCGTGTAGGAAGATACTATTGCCGGTGACTGTACACATCGAACCGTGCTAACACTGCTAACCACTGATTTTTGAACGCTTTCATATTTGAATGAAGTGATGCACTCACACGCCAAGCACTATTGCGTTAGCAAAAAAGACGAATCTCGTAGTGCTGTGCTAAACACTTCATTTCAAAAGATTCATGATCAAAGTGCACCTTCACTCCGACCCCTTTATGGGTTGTTGGTGTGGTGGTCACGACGACACCAGACCTCTTTGTTTTGGTGCTAACATATCTGACACAAACTTATCTGTAGACTCAAAAGTATGTCATATACATAATTTGGCGGCCTTGGTTAGACAAAATATTGTTGAAGATGACTGTAGGGATAAGCTCGCCTTTGTGATTATCTTTTATATATTTTACTGTTGTTTTTATGTTATTTATGTGCAATAAAGTGCTACATACATACATACTGTATTCTATCTGTTTAAAATATACTAAAAAGCACGTAAAAGAGACAACAAGTCATAAATCATAATACCGTCCCTGTTATATCCCCCAATGTAGCATGTTGAATAATGTAAATAGCCATTAAAACCCAAATTATATGTGCGGTGAATAAATAATCAGCAATCAGCCAATTACCAATGCAATATAATTTTTGAACATTACTGTTTCAGTCTAGGTAGCGCCCATTTAACACTCCTTTTAATTAGGCACATAACTTTCTTCTCCGATTTGTATGTTTTATTGCTATTTCCTATTTACACACTCACTCCCTTAGTCAAAAACGTCTCTCAGACCCCAATTAGTTAATTTATGGTTTGTCTGTTTCCAACAAACACAACTGTTAAGTGATAGATAAGGTCAAAGTGATCATCATATCAGCCGTCCACTGCTGAACATAGGCCTCCCCCAAAGAGTGCCACAATGACCGGCCCTGCGCCACCCGCATCCAGCGGACTCCCGCGACCTTCACCAGGTCATCAGTCCACCTTGCGGGGGTTCTACCCACGCTGCGCCCTCCGGTTCGCGGTCGCCACTCGAGAACTTTTCCGCCCCAACGGCCATCGGTTCTACGAGCAATGTGCCCCGCCCACTGCCACTTTAGTTTAGCGATTCGGAGGGCTAAATCGGTTACTTTGGTTCTGCTGCGGATGGCCTCATTTCTGATGCGATCACGCAGAGAGACTCCAACCATAGCCCTCTCCATTGCCCTTTGGGTGACTTTGAGCCTTCTTATGAGGCCCATTGTAAGCGATCACGTTTCAGTTCTATATGTCATCACTGGCAACACACACTGGTCAAAGACTTTCGTCTTGAGACACTGCGGAATATTGGACGAAAAGATGTGCCGTAGCTTCCCGAACGCTGCCCAACCGAGTCGGATTCGTCGATTGACCTCTTTCTCGAAGTTGGATCTACCTAACTGGACAGTCTGTCCTAAGTATATACTCGTATAATCGTCCACAACTTCGAGTGTAAAGTCTCCGATTGTAACGGGAGTTGGTGCTACATGGGTATTTGACATGATCTTCGTCTTATCCATGTTCATCTTTGGACCAACTCGCTCGGAGGCTTTACTGAGGTCATCGAGCATCGTACTCAAAGTGATAGATAAGGACAAAATATAAATTAACTAATTGAGGTCTGAGAGACATTTATGCATAAGAGGGGATTGTAGGTTTCCGTCTAACAAGCTATATCAAATCCAGATACATTAACCGTATTTCAGCATCCAATCAAGGTTTTAACAGAGGATCAGGCCAATTACCGGGTGAGCGCAGCCGATGATTGGACGAATTAACATAAATTATAGGATTGCTACTTCGGTTGTAAAGCGACTAGCGCCTAACGCTCCACATACTTAGCGGAAATCGAATATCCGGCTGAAAATTGTTTGCCGTTCCATACAAAAATTTACCTACCATAGACTAATTTCTTACTTTCAGTAGTAGCTATAATAGCTGAATTTCGCGGTGAAATCTCCTCAAATGTGTGATGCGTCTAAATCATAAACTAAATGGAATTGTATGTACAGAGATATTCGAATTTAATTACAAATAATCAGTATTACAATAAAATAAATAATTATAATGATATCAAATGGTAGACGAACGTCCACTGTTCCTCTGTCTGCCTGATCACGAACTGAACAATCAAAATTCGTTTTTGATGCGGTTATCCAAATAATTTAGTTAAGTTCTAGTAGCGGTTCAGTCTATCATTAGGAGTTTGAAGTAGCGCAATGTATTGTGGGTGTCTCATTCAGAAACCAAAAATCAATATCTATATAATACCTACCAATTCCTTAGAGCATTTAACCCGGGGTGGCCATATCTGTCATTTTCTATACAAAAAAGTCTGCCGATTTTTGCGAAGGAGGGGAACGTCAAATGTACGTCAAATGTACGTAACGTACAAAAAGTCACGTTAGATAATCGTCAGTCCATAAAATAAATGAAGTATGTATGGCCACCGGACCGGTCATGTTTTCGGCACAGGGGAACGCCTGTCAATGGCTATGCCAGTTGGTTGGATGCTCTAAGACCAATTCAATATAATTATTAGAGATCTCCGAGGGCTTTCCGCGAACTTCGAAAAATCGAAATTTCATTATCTCCATCTTTTAATCTTATAAGCAAGTGCGATATGCAGGCAGAGCGCACGTGACCAGTTCATTTACAACAGGGATTCCCAACCTTTTACCCTATGCGCCTCACCCAACGTTATCCAAAAATGCTACGCCCCCTAGAGGTCGAAATGGGAAGTCAAAACCGGGCACGGTCCGCGCCGCGGTGTAGGCCTTATAGGTATACAGTTTAAATCTGGGGCCGCTCGCTGCGCCCCCCCTTGGATCACTCTACGGCCTCCAAGTGGGGCGCGCCCCACTGGTCGGGAAACCCTGATTTACAATATCATTTTGAATCTTACTGTACATTCGAGAATGGTGTCCCTAGCTGCGATTATCAGATTGGCTCCAGGCTAATATCGGATCACAATGCACTCATGATTAGCGGCCGTGTTTTGGTTATTTCGCTATGTTTCTATTTAGGCTTTCATATCGTAGTTTTAAATAAATTGTATCGTTTAGTATATTTGCAATCAGATTCTTTACGGATAGGATGGTGGGGCTTATCAACATGATAGCTTGGCTATCACGATATCACGCGGTTAAATCCGTCCATCATACGCCCGCTTATTTCAAAAGTTAAGTTTCAAGTTATGATAAATCAAATCTATTGCAATTATAAAACTAAATTATTAGGTACAGTCACCGGTAATAGTATCTTCCTATGTGAGGGCCGCAAAAATATGTGATACGCTCTTATTTGTAGGGCCATAAGAGCGTATCACATATTTTTGCGGCCTTCACATAGGAAGATACTATTGCCGGTGACTGTACTTGCTTACAAAAAAAAAGAAAAAAAGAGGAAAGTTATTTAATTATAAGGTAGAACAAGTGCCATATCTTTTATTTATAAAAAAATTGCATTGACAATAACCGCAAACGTTAACAAAACACTCAAGGACCCGCAGCATAAATTCGAAAATTGATTAAAAAAGTTGGACGTTTGTGGATGAACTTTTTTAATAAAAAATTGAATTTTGTGCAGGTCAGAAATAACTACCCGCTTTTAATTAATACTGGACAGGAGAAGTTTGGAATATGTCCGAGATTAGCGAATTATGAACAAGGCGCAACTTTTTAGCGGAGTTTCTTGCCAGTATTTTGTCTTAAGTAAGGTAAGTAAAACTAATAATAATAACAACCAATGTGATTAGGTGCAATTTATCATGTTATAAAATCTTGCACACAGTAAGTAGCGCGAAAACGATTTGTTTGGACACAATTTATTTTTACGAGTCATAGGTGGGTTAGTTTATATTTTGTTGTAGCTTCCACTATTTTTTTAAATTTGAAACTTTTGATGTGATTTCTACTCAGATCAGGAGCCCTTTCGATTCTGAAAGAAGAAGATTGTTATTGTCTCTCAATGTTCATGTATTAAGCGTCACAAATAAATGTTTTTATACTTATTCTAAAAAAGAATGGTCCTAAATATCCATACTTTTTTTGTTACTTCCATAAGAACCATAAGAACTCAATGAAAAAATAGTAACTAAGTGGAATAAAAAACTTGGGACACTTTTTTCTCCTATCAGGATCGAAAGAAAGGGCTCGCGATTGTTAGTAGAAATCATATAAAAAAAATCAAATGGAAAAATAAGTGGAAGCTCATTTTTCCGTGCTTCTATGTGATATAAGTAGGTATGATATTATTGCAGATGACTGTACCTATTACAGTATAGGTATCATATGTACCGGCTAAGTAGGTAGGCCTTTTGTCGGTGTTAAAACTATAACTGTTAATAAATTGTCATTTACGTAGCTACCACGCTCAAGACACGAGAATTTACAATTTTTTCAATTCGGAAAACAGATTACAATCAGTCACATACTTATTAAATTAAAATCAAATAAAAACTAAATCGTAATATGGGTTAATGATAAATCATTAACCTAGTCGAAAAGCCCGCCCCGAGCCACCCCCGGCGGAAAGGTGCCCATCACGCTCGCCGCGTTGCCGCGCTGAATCGCGAAATTCGGATTCGGAAATAAATAGATTACACTGATTTTCTTTCAACACAGCAGATAACATTTACTTTTAATAAAATACCTAGATATTGCTTGGTACAATCGCCATCAGATATATCGGAGTGGCCACAAATATCTGAACAACGCCTCTATTGTCTAGGCGATAAAGTAGATATATTTGAGTGCCTGCGCCGCTCCGATTGACGGCGACTGTACCTATTTGGTAGGAAATTTGCTTAAATCTGATCTAGGCCGCGATTCGAAAAATAAACACACACACTGGACCGACACAGCTCCAACCCAACTCAACCCAACTCAACCAACGCTATAACGACATTGACATTTGCTATTCAAACAGATTTTCATTCAACATTGGTCTCACATTGGTCTCACATTGGTCACACATTGTACCAATGTTGTACCAATGTTGTACCAATGTGAGACCAATGTGTGACCAATGTTGTACCAATGTGAGACCAATGTTTGAACAATGTTGAATGAAAATCTGTTCGAATAGCAAATGTCAATGTCGTTATAGCGTTGAATTGAGTTGGGTTGAGTTGGGTTGGAGCTGTGTCGATCCAGTGTGTGTGTTTATTTTTCGAATCGCGGCCCTAGCCGTTCGCCCGGAAACGTATTGATAAAAGCTTTGTGCGGTAATATCATAAATTGTTACCTGCCGTCATTCATGCAACGTTGAGCTTAGCTGACTCTAATAATGGAACAACCGGCCAAACGAGATAAATTCATCTAACAAGATAAAGAAATAGGTTAAGCTACTGGCGCGCTTCCGAATTCGAGTGCTGGTATCTTGAACAATATTGCCTGTTTAGAGTTCATGAAACATAGATTTAAAAACGTTGACTAGCATTTTTGCATAATGTAAATCAATAGTATAATTGTAATTTAAAAAACCATTGTATTAAATTTTCAAGAATTTTATATTACCTATATTATTAAGAAAAATATTTTTACAACAAATTGGTCAAATAAACGTCCAAGTACGGTCACGGACTGCAATTGTTTTGCCATTTTCTTTTAAATAATACTTATTCAATAAAATGTGTAATCTAAAGTGAAGCCTAAATGAAATGTCAACTATTGGACATTGGAGTGTCGAGCACTGGGACGTTTATTGTATACGCCATTTTCCATGTGTATAACACTCGCCTTTGACAAACATAAACCGTAATGAGCTTCTAAGAGGTTATCACCTCAAAAAGCACTAAGACGCAAAACTATATTTTCAAGCTCATGTGTTCACTTATATAAAAATTAACTTTATTTCCATGACATAAAGCTACTTTTTCAATATCATAATAGCACACTGAAAAAATAACAACTGGTTTTGTAATTAAACTTTTATGGACCTTGTGTGTTCCATTAGTGTCGTACTGAGCTTATGACTTTATTATTAGCGTATTAAAAAGACTACTTACCAACAGTTGTATAAAGAACTATATAAGTATAATTTCTGTTTTATTGCCTTCTTTTTCATAATAAGGGTGTACTTTAACTTTAAGCCCTACTGTAGAAAGGATCATTCTGAGTGGTAATCCTATCCCTCTGGGACATTCACCAAACATCGACATCCTGATCAAGTTCGAATGATATATATTACTAGCTTTCCGCCCGCGACTTCGTCCACGTATAATACGGTTCCTCATACAGAGATTCATATCCAATTTTATCTTCTTAACTAACTTTTGTTAATCCCCGAACCATCTTCTAAATCTATTTATACTTATAGCTATTTTGGCGAAAAAACGGGTAACGTAGACATAGTTTCAGTTACAAATAAGTGTTAAATATGCAAATAATAAGTAATAACCTATATCTTATATATCCTATATCCTGCAACTCCATTAACCGTTTTAACAACCTGTGGCATGTAGTGTGTTTGGTCCTAGTTAATATTTTATTATATTTATGAAATATATATGTATGTATATATGTATGAGTTCTGTAAGTTTACTTATTTTTTATTTATATATTTTTCTTTATTTTATATGTGTAAGTTTATTAATGTTTGGATTATTTGCTTTGCAACACCTACTTTTCTGTTTATTTACAAAGGTTTTCGCTTCCCAAAGGTTGTCTGGAAGAGATCGCTCTTTAGCGATAAGACCGCCAATTGTTTTGCCTCTGCTTTTTTGTTTGTAACTTGTGTATACTTTGTGTCTATTATTTGAGGTGTGTAATAAAGAGTATTCATGTTATGTTTATGTTATGTTAATAACGTAAATGTACCCTATTATTTGCGTAACTTCTTTGTGTACTATATTGCGGTGGTTTTATTTGGCGATACGATGACCAAACTATTGTAAGAGCTCACTCTGGAACATGGAAATCAAACCAAAAAAATAGTAAATCTCTTTAGCCCTTTTTAGCCCCGTTCTAGGTTGAATTTTGAAAAACGCTGAAATTGCGTTTATTTTTTTTAAATTATTAGTAAACGTACGAAGTTTCAAATCTCTAACTCCAAATTTTTAACCCCACCAATACAAACTTTTACCCCCTTAGGGGTTGAATTTTTCAAAATCGCTTCTTATTAGTTGTACAAATTGTAAATTTAACTCGTCCTGCAAATTATAACTTTCTAGCTTCAGTAGTTACGTCCTCCCTTTAATACAAACTGTTCAACCTCGTTTTAACCCCTCTGGGGTGGAATTTTGAAAAACGCTGAAATTGGTTTTTTTGCCTTGAAGTAAGTAGCTTACAAACGAACTTTCAATTCTGCCACAAAAAAAAATTTAATCTCTATACAAGCTTTCAACCCCTTTTTTAACCTGTTAGAGGTTGAATTTTAAAAAACGCTGAAATTGCTTTTATTGTTTTTTAATTATTAGTAAACGTACGAAGTTTCAAATCTCTAACTCAAAATTTAAACCCCCTTTTTACCCCTTTAGGGAATGAATTTTGAAAAACCCCTTCTTAGTGGATACTAACGTTATAAAAACTATCTATTGTGAAAAATTCAGCTCTCTAGGTCCAACGGTTCGGGCTGGGCGTTGATTTAAGTGAGTCGGTCAGTTAGTCAGTCAGGACTTTTACGTTTATATACACGGTGAATCTGAGTAACCCGAAAAATTTAACCATAAATTCCTGATCACAATTGGAGACTAAAATGTCGTATAAACTTTTCTGGAATTGGCCTAGTTTCAGAGTTACTACCAACTAAATAAAAAAAAAACCGGCCAAGTGCGAGTCGGACTCGCGCACCGAGGGTTCCGTACAAACCTATAACAAGCAAAAGTTGTAAAATGTTTATTACTAATTTCAATGTAATACCTCTACGCGTTTACGAGGAAAAATGTAGCAAGTTTAAAATTTAAAAAAATATTTTTTGTTTGATTTTACTAAAAAAGTCTACTTTTCGTAATTTTTCCTTTGTCTTTGCTATATGAAGTTTCTTCGTGCCAAGTTTCAAGTTTCTGAGTTTACAGGAAGTACCCTTTAGGTTTTGAGTTTCTTGCGAGTACTCAGTTTCAAAATATGCGACTTAAATTGCTATTTCTTTTGAATGCGTTGACATAAAAGTTTGGTTTTGCTACATCTGAAAGGTCCTATAGCCCTGAGTATTTGACATGAATTTCAATTTAACACCGCCACGCGTTTACGAGGAAAAAGGTAGTAAGTTTAAAATTAAAAAAAATATTTTTTTGTATGATTTTACTAAAAATGTCTACTTTTTGTAATTTTTCCATTGTCTTTGCTATATGACGTTACTTCGTGCCAAACTTCAAGTTTCTGAGTTCACGGGAAGTACCCCGTAGGTTTTGCGAGTGCCGAAAAACTACCATTTGCAGGATAAACGACTGTATCTTTTGATTGCGTTGGCTTTTAAGTTTGATTTTTTCACAGCTCCAAGGGACAAGAGACCTGAGTATTTGATATAAATTTCAGCTTGATACCTCCACGCGTTCCTGAGAAAAATGGTCTTGACAGACAGGCAGACAGACAGACGGACGGACAGACAGATAGACAGACAGACAGACAGACGGACGGACGGACGGACGGACGGACGGACGGACGGACGGACGGACGGACGGACGGACGGACGGACGGACGGACGGACGGACGGACGGACAGACAGACAGACAGACAGACAGACAGACAGACAGACAGACAGACAACAAAGTGATCCTATAAGGGTTCCGTTTTTTCCTTTCGAGGTACGGAACCCTAAAAACATTTTTTATTGTGACTCAGTGCTTTTTGATGGCGATTTCACCCTTTATGGGGTCTACTAATTTATTTTAATCGACAGTTTTAACAATAACATTTATGTTTTTATGTTCAAAAGTAGGTATTTAAATAATCGAAAAAAAAATTTTTTTTTTGGCGAAATTGATCTAAATTCATATAACATTTATTACTCCTTATGACCTCAGGAATTCATGGTTAAAATCTTTCGGGTTACTCAGATTCACCGTGTATATAGATTCCCTTTAAGAAGCCGCGTCTAAGAGAGTTTTGCGTTTAGAATTCAGATATCATTTTTATCCGTGTAAAACAATTTTTCACCACTTCCGTGTGCTAAGTATAAGTCAAAAGTGTGAACTACTTGGCCATCTAACTTACGACTGTATAAGACATGATATGTATTTTCCAACTCATTCGCAGAACCTAGTGAAATGAAAAATATTTAAACATCTATATAAGGTGGTGCAGAAATGTAAACTTATCAAAGACCTTTGTACCGAATCGATCGTATTTCCAAATTGCTTCGTCGTCAATATTGAAGGCAAAGAGAAATGCTCAATTTCCGCAAGGCCGCTGCACTAATCTAAAGAGCTCGGTCTAGCGGACAAATAGATTTTGGCTTTGTATTTTTAGGGTTAGGCAGACAAAATGGCATAAATGGAACCCTTATAGTTTCATCATGTCAGTCTGTCAATTCGTATTGCGAAGCATTTTATACCTATAAGATGCTCGTAAGTGAGTTGTTCAAAATAATCTTTAGGACCACCAGACACTGTCTCTGAATAATTGTCACTGAATAATTTCATTATTACTGACAGTTGCGTAGCGGGTCTATGAATCATGCCCGCGCGAGCGAGTTATATACCTACGTTTTGCGCTTCCGCCGGGGGAGCTAAAGTCAGTGGGTTACCAACGCGCTCACTGAACGCATGTCGTAGCGCGCGGGACGCTACTCGGAACTCGGAACAATGTCATCACGATTTTTTTTTATTTATTGCGATGTGGATGGATGTAAAAAATAGCAAAGCTAATAAAAATTATCGTATCTTAGACTGTTAACGAAATACAAATCTCTCAAATAACTATGATGATATTGCTAAATGGCGATTAGAATAAGATTAAGATAGCTGTCAATCCATATTAATTTTGACAGTGTGTGGCAAATCTGTCAAGATTAATCATACTCTCATCGCGGCAACAAAATATCAATCAATATTACTCATGTAACTATAATTGTTATGCCCCATGCGAACCACTTAAACACTGAATCAATGCAAAATACCTATTTCCTTATAGTTCAAAATCTGTAAGAATGAACTTTTGACACATCGCAACGCCCGTAGAACGTAAACGCGCAAGACACTTTGAAATTATAAACAAAATCCCATAACGATTTTACAGCTTGTCATGTAGTTACGTAAACACAATATTTCACTTTTAATAAACATAACTTAATTAATGTTAATTTTTTTCATATCTTAGTTATTGAATATTTTACGATAACAATTTAGCATGCAAACAGTTACGGTCTACGCCTCCTTTTTTTTAAATTTAGTGTTGTGACCATGTTTGCTGTTCCGATTCATATAACATTTTCGTAAGTCGATAAAATCGATTATGTAATCAATAGACAATATAAGACTTTCTTATCATATTGTATTAATTATGGAATGATTATAATGCCATACATAATTAGTAGATAACAATTATTAAATGATCATTTCCTAAATAATTTTATTTTCTGCTTTGTTATAGTTAAGTTTTCCTTTTTTAATTTATTTTTGTATTTAGGCATAACTGCATACAACTCATCTCAACTTATATTCTCGGTGGAATCACTAACTCCCGAGTCACAGGCATCCGCCTAGTTCGGGAGACAGAGGCTCAGTTCCGGTGAAACTGTTTCAAACCTAATACATAAGTCTCTCTTAAGCTATTAGCTTACTGTGCAAATATTACTTACACTTGTATTAGGTTTAAGTCAATAAACATTATTCTTATTCTCTTATTCTTATAATTTGAGAAGATTTGTGATACAAAATATATAGGCATATAACAAGAAAAAATCGGTTGTAGTAAAATCGATTCGAACAATTCATAAATAATCGCTAAATTTGACAAACGATACGTCTTAGCCCCATCACTAATGACGTCAATACTGAAGTGTCAAAAGTTCATTCTTACAGATTTTGAACTATAACTATAAAACATATCCAAGCATATGCAACCCGAGATTGTGCGGATGCGGGGTGCCGCGCGTTGAAGGCCGCTCCATTGTATTATTGCGTAGGTACGTAAACCGTAGGTATTTGCTTTTTCTATGAGTGATTCATATCTGTTCGTAAGAACTATTATATAATCTGTGTCCAGACGTTATCAGTATTAATTAAATATTTATGTACCCGTTCGTTTCTATGTATATAAAGGATAAGAAGCATGAGTAGAGAAATAATGTCATCACTGACAGTGTTTGGAGGCCTCTGGTGGCCTTTTCACTACTTTATTGTAAAGGCCACCAGACACTATCAGTAATAATGTCATTCTTTATATACCCGTCTTTTTCTATGTATATGAGGGATGGGAAGGACAAGTAGAGAAATAGTGTCATTATTACTGGTCGGTGTCTGGTGGCTTTTAAGAGAAAAACAGCTTGTACTTGACAACTTAGCTACTTCTGCTGCTGACTGTACTGACGAATAGGTATTTTTATAAAATGGTGAGTACTCTAGGCCGTTTCTTAAATTCTGAAAGCAAATTACATTAACGTTTTTAGTAAACAACGTCATTGGCTTGTTTTCCATATAATGTTGTCACAGTTATTATATTTTTGTATACCATCTTTATTTCTTTCCCATAAATTACGATTGCTTTCCAATCATACACACGATATTTCTACGTTTAAATATATAAAACCAGAAGACCCTCATGCAGGTAAAAATGAGGTTAACATATTTAACGGCTTACACACGAACGAAGTCTAGCGCAGGTATAATTTTTTCTCACAACCCTAGTGAAGACATATACGAGTACTTTGCCGTCGACTGTACATTTCTAGCTACAGCTTAGCGGTGAATTATGCAGGAAGGTAATGCTTCATCAATATTCCGGCTGTCGTTAATCTGTCCGTCTATAATCCAGTTGGTTTAATTAATAGCACGGAGAAAAATAAAAGCAAGCCTCGGTTCTCATTTTAATAATAAATCAATTTGTAAGCGCATAGCGGGCGCGCGCGTGTTTGAAAGCGTTGGGAATAATTTTATCGCAGATATCCAATTGAATTTCAGTAAGGTTTTGTTTAAGGCAGTTTTGAAATTATTCGTATTGCACGATTTGCATTATTTTTAAGTAATGTTGGAAAAACGCAAGCATATTTTTTGTGGTAATTCTATTAGAAGTATGCATGCAGAGTTGAGTGATACGCAGTTGGAAAAACTTACTGTAAATATTTAATATATTATTTATTATAGAAATTTTACATGACATGTTTACATGGAAAAACAACATAGAGTGACAACTGGAACGAACACGGGCCTTGACAAATACAAATTCAAAATTGTCTTTTAAAGATGACCAGCGTTACACTTCCAACACCCCCTCCCCCCCATAACGTGGGCATCATCATGGCTTTATGCTACACCAAGCTGGCGAGTGAACACCTCGTGCTTGACACAGCCCAGGGGTTTGGTAAACACATCTGCTACCATATCATCCGTAGGGATGTACACAATTTCTACGTTAAATCGATCAAACATATCTCTAACGTAATGAAATCTTATTTCTATATGCTTGCTCCGTCTGTGGTGAGTATGATTGGTAGAGTGACAACTAGAACGAACACGGGCCTTGACAAATACAAATTCAAAATTGTCTTAAAGATGGCCAGCGTTACACTTCCAACAAATTCCCGCACTTAACAATTTTTTTTTCTGGTAACGTAAACGTCCTAGTGCTCGACACGCTAATGCCCAAAAGTTGACACCCTGCTGTCACCTTTATTGCAAATGACTTATTAAGTTTAAAGATGACATGTACTGGGACACTGACGAGCATTCGGACGTACCGTTTACCGCTACGCGTACGGTAAAACTCGCAATATGCCCAGGTGGAGACGTAAAATTGTGTACTCACCACGGGCAGTAAAAAAGAAAGCCCTCTATCGCAAATTTACAACCCTCGCCTGCGGCTCGGGTTACAAATACCTGCGATTTCGGGCTTTCTTTCTTTTACAGTCCTTGGTAAGTAATGTACTATTACTTTTCCTAATGATCGCATTACGTAGACGTAATGGACCCGGGGTATGTCCTTAAACTACGCCAAAAAGAGAGGTATGGGCACTGCGAATGGCATATCGCTAAGTGTGGTAGGGCACGTTCAGCGAATGTCATCTCGCTCAAATCTGGAGCAGAGCCCGACTGGGGAAGTACCTCCACCTTACAGAAAACCCCAGACAAATAGCACTAGACCCAGTAGTTATGAGTACATAGTGCTGTGTTCGTGCTGGTGAGTAAGGTTGCCAAAGAGCTCAAAGAGGACCCAGTGTGTTGACGATGAGGGACCTTCTTGTTCCTTTAGCCAACAACACAGTGAATCCTCCTTTTCGTAAAGGGTCGGCAACGCGCATGTGACTCCTTTGGAGTTGCAGGCGTCCATAGGTTACGGTAGCTGCGTACCATCAGGCGGGCCTTATGCTTGATTGACACCGTCGTGGTTATAAAAAAAAATGTAAAACTACGTTACTTTCCTATACTTATTGTACGTAAACGTACTTTTCCCCGTCCTCCTTAGCAATTTTTTCTGTTATATCATAAAACAGTTAAAGAGCTTAATTTCAACATCTATGTAGTGGGGTCTAGTTTTTACGAACAACTGTCATAACTGATCTAAAGAAGGGTGATAAGGCCTAGTTGGAAAGCAACGAAAACTAGAGGCGGAAAATATGACAACATATCCAATCATCATTTCCAAGAACTTTTAAAGCTAAGAAAGCCTTATTCAAATCATAATAATATTGCTTTGCTATTCCGCGCTATAATAACGTGCTAAATAGTTGATTAGTAACGTCCGGCAACGGAACCCGGACGTCAGACGGACAACATCCCCAGCAGCTCCTGAGGATGCCTCGTAGAGAGGCGAAACACGTGTCGTGGTATTATTGGTGGTGGTTTGTTGTATTTATTTGTCTATTTATTTTTGCGGCGGGAGAGAACATTAATGCATGCAAAAATAAATACGCAAATTAGTATAACGGGTACAACTAATCCACTAGCACGTTATTATACCGCTGAATAGCAAAGCAATATGATTGCAGTTAATAATGTTATGGACTTCCGCAAAGTAACGCTCGATTCATTAAATTAGATTAAAATTAATTGTACTGTCTAATTTTAACTATTTTAAGTACCCATTAGTTCAACCAAATATATCATCATCATCATCATCAAACACTTAAGAGCCATGCTCTTGTCGGTGCAACTCAAAGTGGGCTCTCCATTTGCTGCGGTCCAGGGCCTCCTCTTTGATCTTTTGGTACGACCTGACATTAACATTATTTTTAATTTAGTGTATATAATTAATTCTAGGTATTCCCCTTCCTCGCCTTCCTTCCATTTTTCCTTCAACTATCTTCTGTATGAAGTTGTCATGTCGTATGAGGTGGCCCATCATCCTCCCTCTTCTTGACTCTATCCTATCCATCAACTGCCTCTTTTCCTCCACTCTTTCCAGCACTTCTTCGTTCGTCACTCTCTCAGTCCTGCTAATCCTCTCCATCCGGCTCCAACACCACATTTCAAACGCCTCAAGTATACTCCTGTCTCTCTGTGTCAGTGTCCATGTCTCGCTGCCGTAAAGTGTTATGCTCCATATATATGTTTTTACAAATGTCTTCTTTGTGTTTTTTGATATGTTTGAAGTTAGTAGGTAAACCAAATTTATACTTCATTTATTTTGCTTATTTTGTAACTTAGTAGATGTTGTATTCAATTTGTAACTGGTCCATGGCGATACAGGTGAAGCCTAGTGCGGAGCCCCTGTAAATGTCTGTAATAAAATTTATGTGAAATGTAGATTTATCTTATCTATCATACTTATATTTTAAGAAGAGACTCGTTCGTATACATGCCAGGATTTTCCGCCAAAATTTCGGCCGAAGCCGAAGAAAAAAATAAATGCAAAAAGATGATTGAAGGCATTGAGAATTTCGTCAACTCAGTAACTGAACCCATAGCTTAATTGGTAAAGCGATCGAGCCCCGGTAAGGCGTATCGATGCCAGGTTCAAGTCCGGCTGGGTTGATTATTTTTTCAATGTTTTCAGTGTTTGTATTTGATTGAATAACATACTATTGTATGAGTGGAATGCCCCACTTTAAAAATCATGTAAAATAATTATGAGTTGATAGCAGCGCCATCTATTATTTCCGTTGTGACACTTGTAAAAGGGTCGGCGGGAAGGGTATCTAACTCTAGTAGTTAGCACCTAGATGTCGCTTACGGCTGCTGTAAAGTCGATGTAAAAAATAAATGCAAAAAGATGATTGAAGGCATTGAGAATTTCGTCAACTCAGTAACTGAACCCATAGCTTAATTGGTAAAGCGATCGAGCCCCGGTAAGGCGTATCGATGCCAGGTTCAAGTCCGGCTGGGTTGATTATTTTTTCAATGTTTTCAGTGTTTGTATTTGATTGAATAACATACTATTGTATGAGTGGAATGCCCCACTTTAAAAATCATGTAAAATAATTATTTGTTAAGTAAGTTAAAATTCTGTTATATTAGAAACGTTTTATGTGTTAGGGACCTAGGCTTGATTTATACTTGCCGTTGAATTTACATTGTTTCAGAACAAGATGGGAACGATTTATCCTACTTTTATTAAACGAAAATAGAAGGCTTTCGGGCTGAGACCAATATATAGGCTCAAATTCTACGCATAGTTGGAAATATAATAAATAAAGTCTAGTGTAGTTTTAGTATGTTGTATCAGGGTAGTTAATAGCCCTCGGTACACTTTAAAAATCATGTAAAATAATTATTTGTTAAGTAAGTTAAAATTCTGTTATATTAGAAACGTTTTATGTGTTAGGGACCTAGGCTTGATTTATACTTGCCGTTGAATTTACATTGTTTCAGAACAAGATGGTAACGATTTATCCTACTTTTATTAAACGAAAATAGAAGGCTTTCGGGCTGAGACCAATATATAGGCTCAAATTCTACGCATAGTTGGAAATATAATAAATAAAGTCTAGTGTAGTTTTAGTATGTTGTATCAGGGTAGTTAATAGCCCTCGGTACAATGTCCCACCGTCTAACAAAATCGCTAACTGCTAAAATGTTGACTGGAAGAGATCTCTTAAGGGATAAGTCCGCCTTTGTACAAATATTATGTATTCTTTCTGTTGTATTTGTCTTTGTTGCACAATAAAGTATTATACTACTAGTTACTACTAAAATATTTGATAGCAGGTCCTATGTAGCACCTTCATTTTCGACTCTTTTGGATGTTAATGGACGGTGGTCCGTTTGCACAAAAATATGTTCATGAGTCGTCTACATTTATACAATTTCAGTTTTGAAAGCGTTTGCGTCAGCAGAGTTGTCATCGTATACACTTTGTAACCTCAAACGCAAAATTGTACCGGAAATTGTTCTGTGACGACTTAACTTAAGTATTGTCACAGAACCGCATTTAGTAATTTTGCTACCAAGTACCACATACTGCTTCTCAGACCTCCTATGACTACAACGTAGGTACGCGCAAAACGCTTCACTGAACTGAAATAGTTATTTGTTATACAAGGGTGCAAAGTTGTATTTTAACCGCGAGTGTGGAATTGAAGCACGAGCTAGCGAATGGATTCTAGCGTTGAACTGCGAGGTAGCAAATGGATTCTATGGTTCGAAAATAGAATCCTGAGCGAAGCGAGTAGTTCAAAAATAGAATCCAGAGCGTAGCAAGTGTTGCAACACACGAGACGTAAAAATAACTTTGCAGCCGTGTGTAACACAAATCTTTTCACCTCACTAAAGCGAGGAAAATATAGTCTGGCCAGCTAACGAACGCAGTAGCAAAGTACATCAAACAAAAATATAACAACACTAAGCGAATCGAACAGCAGCATTGCTCCGTAGAAAAGCAGCAATGTGCATCAAACAAAATTTATTATTTTTTGGACGCCTGTCGCGCGCTTTTGTAAAAATGACAGATGATTATGCGGTCAAAATACAATAGTTGACATCTAGGAAGGAATGAAACTACTATCTACACTACTAAACTAAAATCATAAGGCCAGTCGAGGGAAACGAGTAACTACCTATATCTACCAGAAAATGCAACTTTTCAGTTTAGAATGGAACAGGATTAGCTTCATTATCTGCATGAATAAGAGAGTCATGTTAATTTACATATATTATATCACTCAGTATAATCCTACTTATTTATTATGATTTCCTTTTATCATTTCGTTTGACGACTGTTTTAGGTAGGCACTTATTTAATCTAATGTACGAATTGTATAATTGAATAATCAATAAACGCACGTGAGGTTTGGGTGTTTATTTATTTTATACATAGCTTAGGTAGGGTGATTGTGCTAGTTTCCCGTCCAGGGTCAGGTTCTGCTACAAATATATGGGGAAAACTTGAACGTAAATGAATTTTCCTGCGGAAGTTTAGTCTTGTTGCGATCCATAATATCTAAGAAACAATTCTACCATTATAAAAAAGTAATTTGACAAATAGTGCCTTTAAAAATAAAACATTAATAACCGCCTCGAATTCGGCCCTAGCAAATGTCATCGCAATGAAGAAAAAAACTTGTGGCGGGAAAAGTTTATGATGAGTTTTATTAATGATTTAGGCAGTGCACTAAATATGTTTGGCACGAATTATATATTTTAAAGTTAATTGTACAATATTTTAAGTTTAGATTAAAGTTTTAGAATATAATTAATATATAAACTTTGTGGACCAAAACTAGCAGAGCAATTTGGTATAAATTTCAGTTTTGCGACCACCTGATCCCGGAAACCCAGACAGCTAGGTAAATATTTCTAATGGTTATTTTACTTCAAAATACTTAATTAATACGTAATATTATAGTATATAGTAGTATGGTAATATTATATTTAATTACCTACACACTTTAGTTTCTGTCCATTCCTCATATAATGCTACGTAAATAAGTATAATAAATAAAACATTTAAATGACTTTGAGCAAAGACTAAAACTAGCTGTTCTGTTGCATTGTTATCGTTAATATACGAGTTATTTGTGAGTAGACATAACTATAATTAACATTAGAATGACCAAATGGTAGTAGAATAACAATTATAACCTCCATACTATGGTTTGCTCTGCTTATTTCACTTCAAAAGAAAGCTTTGTGATCGTGCCATTGCCATCGTCCGTACACACACACACACGCACACACACCCGTACATCTTTCAGAGTGAATATTATCCGTTATTTTCACTAAGCACTATCACATCACCTTTATCTATTTACCGGCAATTAAGACCACACGAAAACAAACAAACAAAAACCGGCCAAGAGCGTGTCGGGCCACGCTCAGTGTAGGGTTCCGTAGTTTTCCGTCCGTCACAGTAAGTGTCCCCACTTAAGAGTTAAAATAACACCGCCATCAGGATATGATATGAGCGTTCCACGTACATCGACATCTATCGGCAAATTAAGTAAACTATTGCGCGCGAACTTAAAGTATGGAAGATGATTTTTATGGGATAATTCTTTATTGCGTTAGCCGATTCACCGTTTTTACTTTATTTGAAAGCACGTCATTTCATTGTGATTTTGTAGAAACTACAGGTACAATAAACACCTGCTTATACGGTTAAATTACAAACTTAGTTCAGAAATTATATTGTAATTTTTTTTCAAAAACTATTCAACCTATCAAGTTCAAAATAATTTTCCTAGAAAGTTTTTATAAAGTTCTACTTATGAGATTTTTTTCATATTTTTAAAACTTATGGTTCAAAAGTTAGAGGGGGGGGGACACATTTTTTTTTACTTCTGGAGCGATTATTTCCGAAAATATTAACATTATCAAAAAATGATTTTAGTAAACCCCTATTCATTTTTAAATACCTATCCAACAATATATCACACGTTAGGGTTGAAATGAAAAAAAAAAATCACTCCCCACTTTACGTATAGGGGAGGTACCCTAATAAAACATTTTTTTCCACTTTTTATTTTAGCACTTTGTCGGCGTGATTGATATACATATTAGTACCAAATATCAGCTTTCTAGTGCTAACGGTCACTGAGATTATCCGCGGACGGACGGACGGACGGACGGACGGGCAGACATGGCGAAACTATAAGGGTTCCTAGTTGACTACGGAACCCTAAAAACATGCGCTGTTAAATATTTGAACAAATACATCCGAAAAAAGGAAGTCTCGTGTTTTGAGCTGATTACTATGAAAAAAGCTACTTTTTTAAATAGTCGCATAACCTTCGGATCTGATCGGAACCAATCGGAAACCTTCGGCGGCACGATTCCGGGTAATGCACGACCCTTAGAGAATTCAACCAACCGGAGTCGCCATTGACAGGCGTTCCTCTCTGCCGAAAACATATGACCAGTGGTCATGCATACACCTATTTGTACGTTACGTACGAATAGCCACAGAATACACTTGACGTTCCCCTCCCCCGCAAAAATCGGCAGACTTGCTTTGTAAAGAAAACGGCAGACATGGTACTCCGGGTTGAATTCTCTAAGGAACGACCCAATAATGAACGATCCAATGCGCGGTTGACTACGCCAGTCGTGTCAATTGCATTAAGCCTTGGCCAAACAGCAAGCGTGGCGCAGCGCCGCGTCCGCGCCGCGTGACGCCGATGCGGTGACTGTTCAAACAGGGCGCGCGCGGATCGCGCCGGCCTCGCGCTCTCAACACGCCCTCATCGCGCGTGTGAACGCGGCGGGGCCGCGCGCGATGCGGGCGTGACTCGCGCCCGATACAGCATGCGCGCGCGGAGGGTCGCTCAATCCTTCCGAAGCCAAGATTATTTTTTCGAAGAGAAGATAATTTTTTCTATATCCATAATCACAATCACAGTATATTGCTACGCTCGCACGACGCACCGCGCTGCCTAACGTCCGACTGATGTGACCCAGCGCGGCGCAGCGTGCCGTCGCGTCCCGCCGCGCAGCGCTGCGCCCGCGCCGCGTGGACGCCAGGGGTCGCGGGGCGCGGGGCGTGACAGAAGCGGGGCGCGGCGCCGGCGGGACGCAGTCTGTTTGACGTCGCTAACTTGTTAACATGTGTCGCGGTCGCGCCGCGCGACCGCGGCGCTGCGCCACGCTGGCAGTTTGGGCAAGGCTTTATAGTACAAGCAGTCACAGTGGTTAACATTAAAGGCCTACAATATCATTGTTTGGTGATAAAATGCCTTAGTTATAATATTCGATTGTTCGGTTGAGTTAAATATAATACCGTGATCGATTTAACAATACATACTTACTTGTATGGAAAAAACAAATTTCTAAAAACTAACTACGCCATTTCGTTTCCTTAATCGTACCTAACTGTATGCTAATATTAACGGAAATAAAGAAACACGGTGTTAATCCTTACTATCATTAGTTTTTAGGATTCCGTAGCCAAAATGGCAAAAACGGAAACCTTATAGTTTCGTCATGTCCGTAGTTCGTCTGTATGCCATGGCCATTTTTTATTTGGAGACTATAACTAATATTGATGAAATTCTAACAGAAGGTGTATTTTGTATACCCCTACTTAGTATTGTAGTAAAATTGCTTAACAGATTTTTTTTAGGGGGGAGCCACAAGGGGTTTTCCATACATGTAACAATTTTTTTTTACCAAAAATCATCATGTTGCACATCAATCGATAGGACTTTAAAAATAACATTGAGGTTTGTTTTATCATTTTTTGATTAAGTGAATATTTTCAGAAATAATCGCCCTACTCAGTGGACGAAAACTAGCAGAGCCCAGGACGGAAAACTGACATTTATGGACGAAAACTAACGAATACCCCACTTCTTCAAATAATATTTTTTATACAAAATCTCGCAAGTATTGATAATTATCGCGTAATATTAACATAAACTAGACTATATAAGCTATAAAATGAAATATAATACATTTAAGTAAGGGTACTTTAAGATATTCTTTGTGCATCACAAACCTGGCAAAATCGATAAGTGGACGAAAACTAGCACAATTACCCTACATAAAGGAAAACATTTCAAAGGCTTGATAAAAGTCTGTTGTAGGTAGCGGAATGCTTGGTGCTTGAACCTGTTAAATTGTAGTGTTTTCTTGCTTTGTGACAATATGCAGCACTTGCTCCTATGCAACAAACGATCTTGGACTTCATTTAGCACTAGTTTTCGCTTCAATTATTTGATTTTACACTGAAAGAAAGAACTTGAAATGATAATTCGACATACAAAACTCTACATAACCTCAAAGTCACATATACCACGAAAAATGTATTACACCTGTCGCCAGTACCTACATAAATATCTCAGCTGGTCTTTGCGTTGATTTAATACATTTATTGAAAGGTGATGGCAGATATTACATTAATAAATAATAAAAAACGCAATCTGAAACTTAAAAATATAAGTAAACAAAACTAACTTTTTCAAATTAAAAAGTTACATGTCACAGATAAAACAAAAACAATGCACAATTTTCGAATTATTCTGAGACAGGTAGTTCACCAATTAAAATGGATCGATCAAAATAATATTTCTTAAAAGATTTAAAGCGTTTTATAGTAAAATCATGAAACAAAATTGCTTACACTAAATGTTTTTAATTGAATACAATTAAATATAAAATTGCACCTGATTTGATCAGACAATTTAATCAGATGGGCGAAGATTGTCTTGTCTGAAGTGGCCTTTACATGTTATTATGTTTAAAAAAGTGACTAATATCACGTTCGAATTTCAAATATTCTTTGCACTCTTGTGAATAAATAATACAGTCATTATATGGTCGGCTAGTATGGCGAATTGGAAATAATTAATAATAGCAATTTTTTTTGATGTAGCAGACGTATCATAAATCTAGTGATTACGTCGACACATAATCTCAATAAATTTTACTAGTTTTTACCTTTTTAAGTATTTATTATTAAGTACACATTTTTAAACCTTATTACAAAATAGTCAATCTTAAACTCTAAAATTCTTACTTATAAAATAGGTTACAAATAAACAAAATAAAAAACTAACTTAAAAGTAACAAAATAAGTCCCCGAGATCTGTTCCCTGCGGAAGGGTGCCCATAATGCTGGCCACATTCCGCCGCTGAATGGCAATGCCGATTCTTTGGCCAAGGAATGAGCTAGCCTTAGGGTCCCTAGTAACGTCGAGGAGCCTCTTCTTTAAATCTTTAAATAAACCATGGGCATCCTGACACCATGGTCCCAAGGTCTCCACTGCAAACGCCGCAAAACATGTGGCTGTTTGAGAGACCAGCATATTTGCGGCGATTCAGAGCTTCGGCTGCTGTCGCCGCTCCACCAGGCCTCAAAGACGTAGATGATAGATGGGACGGCGCCAGAGTATCCACACAAGTGGCATCCCAGATGAGTGGCCGTCCCATCCGCCAAGGAATAAGGGTCATTCCATCGGGCCTCTTTCCGTCGTCACGCACAAGACCGGGTGGCTCCAAAACGGATGGCACGCCCACACTGACAAGGGCCCGACGGATAACATCATTAAGGCTGGCGTGGCGGGACAGCCGACCAGCGCTCTTCCGGCAGGAAAGGCCGTGGCAGCCACGACTATCAACCTCCACTCCGCAGGGACAGCGATGAGGGACAACTAAGTCAGCCCCTACGCGGAGGCCGACAGCCAGCCTTAGGGAGTTATTGTCCAGAAGGGTAGCACAGTTACTGGAGGGATATGCATGCAGCCAATACCCTGACTCAGACCTGGAAGAAGCTAGGAGACGGGATTTCTCTTCAGCTGAAGTAGCAGAGTCAAGGAGCGAAACTTGAACCTGGTGACAGAGTGGTTCATCCCACACCCTCTGAACGTGCGTTTTGGAAGGCATGTCCACGCCTGGGCACGCCAACTGCCAGGCATTTATAGAATCCGACAAGTACGCCACCTCGAAGTCAGGTACTGACGGAGTGAGAATCTTTCCTACAAGGGATAGCGTACTATGAACGGATGACAGAAAAGCAGGCAAGGCAACACTAGAAATCCTCCTTATACCCAACCCACCAAAGCGGATAGGCAAAGTTGCTTGGAGAAACTGCCTATCATCGAACCTAATATTGAACAATTTTTGTATTGCAACATGTAACGTAACATGTCGATCATTTGACATAAATGAGGATGTCTAAAAAAAGGACTGCACCGCATTGCATATGTCAGTTTGGGGACGAAAAGGCCAAACCGAATAATAAAAAAGGCCATGTGGGCGTTTATTTTGAAAAGGCGGTCAGAATGCTCTGAGAAATGCTGCAATTGGGTATCTACGAAGTCCGCGATCGATTCATCAAAAACCGGGGCCCCAAGAAGATGAAGAGAGCTCTTGGTCATCAACCTTATTCCTGGACAATTAACCTCAAACTCGCTCAAGATTTGCGATTTATTTGGATTGTCGGAGCTTATGTAGAGTTCACATTTGCTCGTATTCAGTTCCAAGCCAACTTCACCAAGCTTTACAGTTAAAGACCGTAGATCTTCAAGGACTGAGCTTGCCTCACCACCCAAAGTGCCGTCATCCAGATACCAACTGTTAAATTTGGAATTAAGAGCCGAAGTTATTGGATGAATTGCGAGGCTGAAGATGGCCGGCCCCAGCGGATCTCCCTGCTGACACCCTAGTGCAGAGAGAATATTGTGAGGTCCATACGCCAGGTGCGAGGGGTACCTATAGCATTGCCAGAGATACGGGTATAAGCTGGGGATGTACTTCTGCACCTCCGTCAACATGGCGCCACGGTCTATAGAATTAAAAGCGTTTCTGCTGTCGACTTTCAGAAGTACTTGGTCATCGCTACGGTGTAAAAAAGTTCGGCAAGCGTGAACTGCAGCTTCACACCCGCCCTTGGAGCCGAAACCCAATTGAGTTGGCTGGAACATAGACTCCAGGCCCTGGGCGATACTTTTGCAGCCGACTTTTGATGTAAGTCTCCGGAATGTTGAGCCAATCGCAATGGGGCGAATGCCACCGTCTTTTTTACACAAAGCGCAGAGACTGGCTCCGTAAAGAGTCGGGACGACCTCTGCGCTAACCTTTCCGGCAAGCATGAGGTTGACAAGGTGGGTAATGCTCGCGAGTAAATCATCGTTCCTGCCACCAGGGACGCCGAGAATCAGGTCTTTAAGGTGCTGGGGTCTTAAACCGTCTAGGCCACCAGCAGATCCACTTCTAAAAGACATTATAGCAGCTATGACTGCATCCTCACTAGCTTGCAAACAAGGTAGAGCATCGCTAGGCGGATCGGGGTAGTTCGAAGTAGGAGGAGCTAGCGGATGCTTAGCTTCCAGAGACGCGAGTGTCTCGGGCGTATCAGGTGCAATGGCGTCACTGGAGAAGACAATTTGCGCCGCACCTTTGAGGTCCCCATCATTGACCTTTGCCTCCACGACCTTGATCAAATCCCGAGAATAATTCCCATCACGAACATTAACTCCCTGCGACGCGACAACATTGCCTAAACGCGTACAGTTCTGTTTAATTTTGGAAGTAAGGGAACGGCGAGGATCCTTCTTAGTTACGTGCAACGCATTGAAAGCGAATAGTAGGAGACCTTCCCAGCTAGAAGGCGAATTTTCATCGACACAGTCGTTAATGGCTTTTGAAAGGCTGGTCGCGACAGTAAGCCTCGCGCCTCCAGGTATTCGCTTGACAACCGGAAAAGCTCTCCTATGATTACTCAGCTTGGTGGAAAGAGAAACAGGATCAGGCGGCGGAGAAGCTTGAGAAGGCGATGGACACGACACAGGTACACGCAGGGAGGCTGCAGGAGCCGGTGATAAATGGGGGCTGGGAACATGAGAAGAGGTATTAGCAGCCGGCAACTGAAGAATGGGTTGACTATTAGTGGACTTGTGCACTTTGCTTAAATGTATTTGCAGACCACGCCGTCCTTTAAAAAACTTCGGTTGGGGGCAATATGGGCACTGCACCAGATTTAGCGGGGACACGGTATTCAGCTGGCTGTCGGCTTGAGCAGGGGAGCTTTCCATTTATATACAGGTAGAAACAAAAAAATACTATATCAATAAACAAATCAAGACTAGTAACAAAAATGTTAATTCAATAATAATTACATCACATTTAAGCAATCAAATTACAAAAAAACAGGATTCCCAATTTAATTACTAATACATGTCAAAAAGCAAAATTAAACACCAGACTTAAAATTAAATACAAAATAGCAATAACACTCACATTACAATGTCATCTGTTAACACCAAAAAGTGTATAAGTCCACTATCACAGGACTGTTTAAAAAAAAAAAGAATAATAATAAACATAAAGTCAACTAAAACCGTCTAATACAAATGTCAATTTTTAA
Source organism: Pammene aurita (assembly GCA_947086415.1). Lineage (NCBI taxonomy): Eukaryota > Metazoa > Arthropoda > Insecta > Lepidoptera > Tortricidae > Pammene > Pammene aurita. The sequence goes on from OX352297.1 coordinate 28,910,179, forward strand.
AAACATAGCTTTATACTAAAAATTTCTAAAAGTAAAATAAATAAAAAAAAAAAAAAAAACAGCGCGAAGGAAATAATAAAAAAATAAAAAAAAAACACAATACACAAAAATTAAATAAAAAACACAATACAAGTTCAATATATTCGTCAGGTTTTGAACCCGTGTCACTGGAGCACGATACTTAATCCACGCCTCTTTCCGCTGCGCCGCCCGCTCCTCGGGTAAGTGCTACGAATATAGCCAGTATGTCTAGCTTCAAACTGTTGCCAAACAGGGGGGTACGCTGACATAATCCTACCCACCCAAAAGCCGCATACGCTTGCAGATTGCCTTTATCTAGGCACCAATTGTGGCAATGGAATACGTAAATGTTGCCCTTGACATCGCAAAAAGGGGCCAAAATCTCGATCACTCCAGCAACTACGCCCGAGCGCTGACAATTACAAACGAATTATTCACTTCTTTGTACGTTATATGTACAGCACTGTATTTGCCCGTTTTACACCTTTTTATTTCACTTTCACTTTAAAACTCCACATTTTTCGGGTGAGTCCTTACACTGCACATTTTTTTCCCTGGATATTGGTCACTTTCAGGGCTCGAACTAATTAACAATTCAATTTTAACACGGAGCCGATGTAAACAATGGCGCAGTGCTGCCGCCCCTTGTATAAATATATAAAAAAATATTTAAAAATATAAAAATTCCTAAATTATTACTTAAAAATTAACGTTTGTTTTCTTGAAAATATACATTAATATTTACTTTATAATATTGATCACGAATGGCACAAAAATAAAAATGGGTTCCTTATTTATAGTCAATTGACCTGGAGTTTTTTTATTATTGAGCATATTTCAGTGCATTAAAATCGTAATTGGCTACAATTTTTATGATTAATAATTAAATACAGTAATTATATATACTGATAATACACACCTTATAATTTATACCGGAGGGTGGGTTTTATGAGAGTGTAAATTATTTACCAATAAAAATTTGTAAATAAGTAAGTATGTTTTGGGATTTTCATAATGCGCACTTTTTAGCTCAACTTTGCATAAATCGCCTTTTAAAATAAGTTGTTAGTTATTTTATTCCAAACACTCATCACCGTTGTTTTAAATTTGGCGCGCATGAGCCAGAGAACGATCACGATTGGTCGGTTACGGGAGCGGAGAAAAGAAGTGATGGCCGACCACGCGCAAGGGTCGTGCCTCGCCTGCGCTGTGTTACCAGCGCAGATGTATCTGTATTTTAAATATTTTAGGCCATCATAATGATAAAAATGTCACCATTTATTGAGTAAAATAGACGTAAGTATCAAAAACCTGACAACGGTGCGACTAGGGTAAATAAAAACTTCTTTCGAGTACAAGTGCGGGTAAAATTGACCAAAGTAGGTATAATATTGCTAATTGAGAGGTAATAATTTATCATTAGGAACGTACAAATTTTGTGTCGTGTACCTACATCACATATTTACTGCATACGAAATATGGCAAATTGATAGTATGTCGGAGTCGGAGTTCAAAAGATAAATATTTTTATGCGGTAAGCCAACTTAAATAGTACGGTTCAATTTCGAAGTTAGTCAATGCGATAAGCCAAAATTAAAATGTAGTAAGAATTGTTTATTTGTTGTTATCTCATATACTACAGATTTTTAAACTTTACGCTTACGCTTTTTTGGTTCGATATCATGGCAACATAGGTCACAACAGTAATGGCGCATGCGGCGATTTTTGCCACGACTAAATAAATATACGGTTGCGCAAAGCAACCATACTATATGCTAGGGATGTAAAAAATATTCGTATTCGCATTCGCGAATATCTGCACGTTTTTTGATATTCGCATTCACGTTCTTATTTGCACAATTAAATGCGAATATATTTAATTTAAAATAAAAAACAGAAAATTTACTATAATTTCAAACGGTTTTTTTATTATTTTATTCGACGAAAAAAATATGTGACCTTTTAAAGCCAAAGGTACATCATTGTTGGTTATCATTATCAATAAGGCATTACTGCCATAAAAACATTAAGAAATAAACTCTAATAACAACCGAAAATCATGTGCCTTTTAATCCGGTCATCGGGGAGTCCTCTCCATAATTACCTTACAAAAGTTAGAGTACAAAATATTTCAAAGGGGATTGGTAGGCTACAGGCTGGTTATTAAAAATCTAGATTTGAAATCTTGAAGGCTCCCTGCATTGGCCGCCATCTCGGTTTAAAGGTGCCGAAATTCGGTTTCTTACCTTTGATGCTTAAACTGGTGTTAGTATGACTAATGAATGTGTCTATGGAACGTATAAAGAAGATACAATTGTCTAAAAATTTTCATATTTAATAGCTCTGTAAGTCTTACAGATAAAAAGATACATGGGGTGGAAAAAGTATAATTAAAAAAAATCATGAGAATTTGATTTTTTAGCTTCACAATTCTGTGCCTCGAGATAAAGAAATTACTAGGGATGTTACGGAGCTTCGCCTCCGAATCCGTAAAGACGGAACTTCCGTTAGGTTTTACACCTTCGGATTCGCTTCCGCATCCGCTATTTTTTATTTCACACCTCCGCCTCCGCCTCCGCCTCCGTTATTTTTTTACCGAAGTTATACCGGAGCTAAAGGTATTGCATTTGTCGCGGCAGCGCAGCGCACGCCTACAAGTTTTGACTTGTCGGGGATTTCCGGGAATTACTTACTTACATATCATTCCCGATCATACCATACTTTGAACCATATTTTGAACTATAATGTCTTCATACTGTATTATGGTCCTTAAAATAAACAGGACTGATTGGCGTGATAGAAAAATATAAATAAAATTTCACTTTTTCTCCATAGTAAATGTATGGAAAAAAAAAATCTTGAATATGTGAGTTTTTGTACAGTCGACGTAAAAGATTTTATCTTTGACGTCGACTATACATAACCGTAAGTTGATCTCTAGGAAACTATTGATTCTGGATAGGAATGGAATCCATTGGCAAAACAAAATAGCATGTGAAAAATTAACCCGGACCCGGGGTATGTCCTTAAACTACGTCCGGACTTGGGTATGTCCTTAAACTATGCCAAAAAGAGAGGTATGGGCACTGCGAATGGCATCTCGCTTAGTGTGGTAGGGCACGTTCAGTGAATGTCATCTCGCTCAAATCTGGAGCAGAGCCCGACTGGGGAAGTACCTCCACCTTACAGAAAACCACAGCCAAATAGCACTAGACCCTACTCATAGTGTTGTGTTCCTGCTGGTGAGTAAGGTTGCCAAAGAGCTCAAAGAGGACCCAGTGTGTTGATGATGAGGGACCCTCTTGTTCCTTTAGCCGTCAACACAGTGAATCCTCCTTTTTGTAAAGGGTCGGCAACGCGCATGTGACTCCTGTCGAGTTACAGGCGTCCATAGGTTACGGTAGCTGCTTGCCATCAGGCGGGCCGTATGCTTGTTTGCCACCGTCGTAGTATAAAAAAAAAAAAAAAAAAAAAAAAATTAAAGTTTTCATTTTCATACTGATTGTGTGGGAAAGTTTTCCTCAATTGGTAGCTTTCTAGTCGGAAATTTTTTTGGTTCCATTCAGGCTTTTCGATTCTGGATTGTAAAGGAATCAATTGGCATAAAAAAAAAATTGTCACAAATGACCTTTTTCTCGCAATATGTTTGTTTTATTCAAAATTGGTAAACGCCAAACTTCATTAATAAAAAAATGAGGGGAGGTTTATTAAAACCATTTTTGCGTAGCAGCACGGGATCTGGTAGCTGCCCTCACTGACCCAAAAAGAAAAATCAACCTGTATATCGGTTCATCTATCTATCTATCTATCTATCTAAATATATAAAAGAAGAAACTGACTGACTGACTGACTGACTGACTGACATATCAACGCACAGCCCAAACCGCTGGTTCTAGAGATTCCAAATTTGGCACGTAGCTTCCTTATAAGGTCTAGGGGTGCACTAAGAAAGGATTTTTCAAAATTCACCCCCTAAGGGGGTGAAATGGGGGTCCAAAGTTTGTATGGCGAATCAAGATTTGTTAGATTATTTTAGTCGAAACTTCACAGGAGTATTCCTAACGATAAATGAGTAGACACGTGTTTCAGGTTTTTTGAAAATTCAACCCCTAAAAGGGGCAAATGTGGTCAGGTCACAAAGTCTGAAAATCAACATGGGTATCGTATCCTTTTTGAGTAGGTACTTATAGTACGCGGGCGAAGCCGCGGGAAAAGGCTATACAATTATAATGCGAAAAAAAATTATTCGCATCGTGGTGTATATGTTTTCTCCATAATAAGTATGGAAAATCAATAAGAAACATAACATCCGTAGCGAATTGACCTTAAAATGTATGTATTGCTTATTAATCTTATTATCAGTTTTGCTCAGAATACCTTCTACAAAATGAAAAAAAAAAAACAAAGTATTAATCGTTATAATTGTGGAACAAATGTGTTTTATTTTCATTTCTGCATTTTGTAGAAGGTATTCTGAGGAAAAGTGACTAATGATAAACAATACATACATTTTAAGGTCAATACGCTGCGGATGTACGTTTCACATTGAATTTCGATACTTACTATGGAGAAAACATATACACCACGACGCGAATAAACGACGCAAATGATTTTTTTCGCGTAGTTTTTGTATTGTAAAGGCCTTAAAATGGTATATATTTAAAAACTGGTATTGATTACAGCTCTGGTATTTAGCTCAAAAATGTTTACTTTTTTGCACCTTAATATAAAGGAGTAAGGTTAAAAAGTGTAAGTAAACATATCTTTGACGTCTACTGTTCCAGATCGAATCGAACACTGTGCTATTTTTTGTTAATAACAATGACAATAAAACCAGAATTAATAAATAATACGGGACAATTTTACACAGTTTTCCTAGTCCCATAAAACCTTAGTAATTTGCTGGGGACGAGGGTGGTTTATTGCGCGGGAACTTAAAAACGGAAAGCATCCTTTTAACGCCGCAATTTTTTACGCCGGTTGGTACCAATGTTGTACCAATGTGTGACCAATGTGTGACCAATGTATGACCAAAGTGAGACCATTGTGAGACCAATGTTGAATGAAAATCTGTTCGAATAGCAAATGTCAATGTCGTTATAGCGTTGAGTTGAGTTGGGTTGGAGCTGTGTCTGTCCAGTGTGTGTGTTTATTTTTCGAATTGCGGCCCTGATTTGCTGTACTGTTATGGAATCTATGGCTTCGTCCTGAAAGAGCAAGCCGTTAGCTTAATTAAGTTGAGGCATTACACTTTACTCTATGGTGGGCAAAGAAAAAGTAATAAAGCGAACTAAGAGATTTTGTTGTTGGTACGAGTATAATGGAATATGGACTAGAGATTTCATAATTTAGCTGAATCATCATCAGGCCTTTTCCATCTTTTCAGATGATTTAGCTGTAATATCCTTCAGTTTATCACTGTAATCACTGAAACTGGCTCAGAAACGCACCATCAGACCTTGCACGCCGTGCGGTGGCCGCACGGCAACTTAGTTCAATCATTCTAGATTCAAATGTATTTTTTATTAAGGATCATTAAGTTCCTACACGCTTTTTCTGTAATTTGAACAGTTTGCTCAAAAACTGACAAAAACCGCGTTTCGGGATCTTTGCGGGGGTACGGAGGGTTACTGAAAATTTACTTCGGGCTATGACGTACACATCCCAATTGATACAATTTGCTCTTTAATTTTGCCATGTTTATATCTCATTTTCCTGAATCAACTGCCGCCCCCCACTCCTTGGGTTCTGAAGTCTTCGCTTGAGACATTTTATACCAACATCTATACTAGCTTGGCAATCGCACAGGACATACATAAGTCATCTAATAACATCACATTATGGACTAAGAGCTGGCCACGTCAGATATGACACAATAATGAGAGCAACAAAACCCATATGATTACATTGCTATACCATCCTTATTCTAGATCAGGGCATCTGGCAGCTTTTAATGGAGGTCAGAGTGACAGACTAACTATCAAAATTTTTGAATTGGAAAATAGTAATACCAAAATATGTAAAAACTGTCGAAGTTGTTTCAGTTATAAAGGACGGGGCCTATATTTCAACATTAGAACAAAAAACATTGCGTATTATTACGTAAACAAAAATAGTAGGCAACAAACTATGAATTACATTAAGTATACGTCGTTTGTCACTACTTTCCCCCAACAGAAACTTTTGGCAATGATATAATCTAATTACTCATATAATTTCGCATAATATTGTATCAAATCCAGAACTCTACGATTGGTTTTCTTGAAGCGTTTTGCATTCTTTGACCTCCACCACTTGACAGCTGCCAGATCTCCAGATCTAGAAATAAGCATAGTAAAGCAAACTGACTAGAGTGGTTTCGTTGCTCTCATTATTGTGTCATATGTGACGTGGCTAGCTCTCCGTCCTTAGGCCGGCTTATAACTACACCCGTGTACCCGGGTATGACCCTTAAACTACGTCCGGACACGGGTATGTCCTTAAACTACGTCCAAAAGAGAGGTATGAGTACTACGAATGACATCTCGCTATGTGTGGTAGGGCACAGCATAGCGAATGTCATCTCGCTCAAATCTGGAGCAGAGCCCGACTGGGGAAGTACCTCCACGTTACAGAAAACCACAACCAAATAGCACTAGACCCTACTCATAGTGTTGTGTTCCTGCTGGTGAGTAAGGTTGCCTAAGAGCTCAACCCAGTGTGTTGACGATGAGGGTTGTTCCTTTAGCTGTCAACACAGTGAATCCTCCTATTTGTAAAGGGTCGGCAACGCACATGTGACTCCTCTGAGGTTGCAGGCGTCCATAGGCTACGGTAGCTGTTTACCATCAGGCAGGCTTGTTTAGGACCGTCGTGGTATTAAAAACCGGCCAAGTGGGTGTCGGACCACGCATAGGAGGCCCAAGTAACACAGGAAGCACTATAACATATGAATAGTTAACTTATTTAGAACTTAAGGACCGTATAAACTCTTATATACGTTCACCGAGCAACTTGTCGCGTTATATGATGCTTTGAGCTGTATAACGGTTGTATAATGGCATATCTAAATGCTTTTGTAAAGCCTTTAGCTTTAGTGCAGCAAACTACAACGCAACTGTACAGCTTTCGACTGTTTAAAAGCACTTAAGTGCTTTAGGTTCTACAATAGCATTATATAATGCTTTGAGCTGTATAACGGTTGTATAATGGCATGTATAAATGCTTTTTTAAAGCCATTAGTTTTAGTGCAGCGAACCAAAATGCAACTGTACAGCTGAATGCTGTACAGTTGCGTTTTGGTTTGCTACACTAATGCTTCGGTGGTTTAGTGCCTTAGGTTCTACAATAGCATAAATAAATGCTGAATGTTGTTAATGAGCATGAATATTAGCCATTATAATGCTACGTAAATCCGGTATACAGCTTTCAGCTGTTTTTAGTGCTTTAGGTTTTACAATAGCATTTTATGATGCTTTACGCTGTATAACGGTTGTATAATGGCATATATAAATGCTTTTGTTTAGCCATTAGTTTTAGTGCAGCGAACAACATGCAACTGTACAGCTGAATGCTGTACAGTTGCGTTTTGGTTTGCTACACTAATGCTTTGGTTTGGTTTAGTGCCTTAGGTTCTACAATAGCATAAATAAATGCTTAATGCTGTTTAAGAGCATGAATATTAGCCATTAGAATGCCACGTAAATTCGCTATACAGCTTTCAGCTATTTTTAATGGGATGTACAATAGCATTTATAAGTAGGTAATACATTCCTAATGCTCTATAATAGCAATAATATAAACCATTATAAAGCCAAGTAATTCACTATAAGGGGCTGTTCATAAATTACGTCATTTCAAATGGGGGGGGGGTCTGGACATCGGTTGATGGTAGCATGACGTAGGAGGGGGGGGGGGGGCGGTCATTCCGAAGATCACATCATCAATGTGTAAAAAAAGGAATGAAACTCGTGTTTCTATAAACTTTTAATGCTATAAAATATTATCTACTAAATAGTTTTTTTATTTTACAATTAAGCTTAAAACGCATTTTTATTTAAATGACGTCACTTTATTTGGCAGGGGGAGGGTTGGATGATTTTAGGGGGGGGGGGGGGGGTAAAAATCATGACGTAATTTATGCTTACAGTTTTTAGCTGTTTTAGTGCCTTAGGGTCTACAATAGCAATTTTAAGTAGTATATAATGCTTAACGTTGTTTAATAGCATAATTATTCACGTGTAATGCTGTAGGCATAAATAAGGCATTTTTTAAGGGTCACTGAGCTGCTATTGGACTAAGAGCTAGCCACGTCAGATATGACACAATAATGAGAGCAACAAAACCCGTCTGGTTAGATTGCTATACTATTCTTATTGCTAGATCCTGGCATCTGGCAGCTTTTAATGGGTGGAGGTCACAGTGATAGACTAGCAAAATGTTTTAATTGAAAAATAGTAATACCAAACTAGGTAAATATTGCCGAAGTTGTCTCAGTTATAAAGGATAGCCTATATTTTAAGGGGCTCCCTGGCGCCAACGACCTTAGATCTGATTCCCTTAGTTTTCTAATGATTTATATAGCTTATCATATTATCAGTAACGGCTTTAAACAATATAGTCTATACTAATATTATAAATGGGAAAGTGTGTGTGTTTGTTTGTTTCTCCGTCTTTCACGGCAAAACGGGGCGACGAATTGACGTGATTTTTTAAGTGGAGATAGTTGAAGGGATGGAGAGTGACATAGGCTACTTTTTGTCTCTTTCTAACCCCCCACTTCCCTAAAATGGGGGGTGGAAGTTTGTATGCAGCATTACGGGGGGCAAAGGGGAACCGTGTTACCCCGAATTTAACGCGAGCGAAGCCGCGGGTAAAAGCTAGTCGATTAATAATTTCACATACGAATATACGTTGCAAGTCTTGCAAACCCCTTTTCACTGCCTCAAGGGTTGATTTTACCGGGACTCAAATTATTTCTATTACTAAGTTTCATCGCAATCAATTCGGACACTTTCGCATTTATAATGTTATTATACGCATGTATATACATGTCTAGGTAATACAAGCTATCCACCTGTGACTTCGTCCGCGTATAATCTTCTTATAATGTGATGTTAAGTATTAGTACTATCTTTTGTTCATCCCCGGGTCTGTGAAAGTCTGTCACAAAAAAAGTAAATCTCTTTACAAACTTTCAGCCTCTTTTAACCCCGTTAGGGGTTCGGGCTTTTTTTTTTATGTATGTTCACCGATTACTCTGAGACGCGTGGTCCGATTTGAATAGTTCTTTTTTTGTTTGAAAGGGTCTACTTCCAAGGTGGTCCCATATTAATCTGGTGCTGTTCTGATGATGGAATCCATGAGGAATTGAGGGAACTCCTCAATTTTTAAAGGCACATGTATGGCGATTTGGGTGTTTTCTTAAGCAACTCGAGGGTTTTCTCTCGGAAACCACCAATTTGATGATGTGGACCAGATAATGATGATTGTTTTTATGATAATGATGATGATTTTTTTAAATTTAGGATGTTCAGCGATTACTCCGAGACCCGTGGTCCGATTTCAGGAATTCTTTTTTTGTCTGAAAGTAACTACCTCTGAGATGGTTCCACATAAATCTGGTGCTGTTCCGATGATGGGATTCATGACGAATTAAGGGAACTCCTCAATTTTTAAAGGCACATGTATGGTGATTTGGTTGTTTTTTTAAGCAACTCAAGCATTTCCTCTCGAAAACCACTAATGATGAGTGATGGAGTGGACCTAATGATGAAGACCACATATGATAAGTGGAACTTTCCTTACATTGAGTTACGTAATATGAACTTTTTCTTATATATCTTCACCGATTATTGCGAGATCCGTTGTCCGATTATGATAATTATATAACCACTAAAAATGGAAAAATAAAAACTTTTTACAAAAAAAGGTTGTACGTTGTTTTATAGACTACATTTTCGCAGAATATTGGTTCATAGAAAATGTTTCTCATATTTTCATTTCATAGAGTGATCATTTGTCAGAGCTCTTACATTGTAGAATCTGGTTTTGTATATTTTTTATTGTTCAGATAAGTAGTTTTTCGAATTTCAGTTCATTACGTTTTAAATCAAATATTATTAATCCGTATAGTATTTAGTTTGTATAACATTTGTTTCAAAGCCTGCATATTCATAAAATGTTGTTTCTGATTTTATCAAACTTAATATTTTCGTTTCATAGAAGACTCAGTTTCTCAATACTTATTGTAATATACATTAAATCCTATGTTTTTATTCAAACAGAATTAAACTGTAGAATTTTCATATCAATTAAGCTGATTATTAAACTCAAATAAAAAAATGTATCTTTTATTAATGTGTTTCATTTCATATATTTAATTTAGCAATATGTTTAATTTTACTATTCTAATTGTACTATTCTAACAACAGTTTGTTTCTGTGGGGGTCGCAATTCTAACCTAACCTAACCTACTTTTCTGGTAACAGTTTGTTTCTGTGGGGGTCGCAGTTCTAATCTAACCTAACCAACTTTTCTGGCAACCGTTTGTTTCTGTAGGGGTCACAGTTCTAACCTAACCTAACCATCTTTTCTGGCAACAGTTTGTTTCTGTGGGGGTCGCAGTTCTAACCTAACCTAACCAACTGTTCTGGCAACCGTTTGTTTCTGTGGGGGTCGCAGTTCTAACCTAACCTAACCAACTTTTCTGGCAACCGTTTGTTTCTGTAGGGGTCGCAGTTCTAACCTAACCTAACCAACTTTTCTGGCAACCGTTTGTTTCTGTAGGGGTCGCAGTTCTAACCTAACCTAACCAACTTTTCTGGCAACAGTTTATTTCTGTAGGGGTCGCAGTTCTAACCTACCCTAACCAACTTTTCTGGCAACAGTTTGTTTCTGTGGGGGTCACAGTTCTAACCTAACCTAACCAACTTTTCTGGCAACAATTTATTTCTGGGGGGCCGCAATTCTAACCTAACCTAGCCAACTTTTACGGCAACCGTTTGTTTCTGGATTTGTTTTTGTGTGTGTAACAGATCTAATATCATTATGTATATTCTTTGCAATAAGTTTCTTTGCAATTAATGTAAAGGAAGTGCATAAATACTAAAATAATAATATTGGAAAAGAAAATACTGGAACTAAATATTATATAAAACAGTAACTATGAAACAACAATCTATGAAATCTGTGTCTACGAAACAAAAATACATGAAATATGATTCTAGTGTTCGATAATTTTGTAAATTAAAAAAGTTTGATAGCAATATACATGGAACTGAATGTCTGTGAAATATGTTTTAACCAATTGAATAGTCTATGAAACAATAATATTGGAACAGAAAGTATATGGACCAAATAATCTATGAAATAATTTCTGAGAAACGAAATTCTATGAATTTTCTGTCTATGAAAGAGGGTGACACCACAAAAAAAAGATAAACCGACTTCAAAAAGGATAAAATAAATTATTATATTATTTATATGCGTTACAAACTGATATGTTTGAAGTCGGTGCCAAGCCAAAAAGTTACAATACCGGTCAAATCAGCTTCAAGTCTGAAAATCACAAAACATATCGATACCTACTTATATTGAAAAGGTGAATGTGAATCTATCTGTTACATTTTCACGTCTAAACTACTAATACAATTTTGATGAAATGTGGTACCTATGTATATATTCTCTGATACACGTCTACTTTGTCAAGAATCAGAAAAAGGTGGCAAATAAAAATAAAAAACACGTATGGTCAACAATAGAAAATTTAAATATCGTGCCTTTTTCTACTGAAAAGGTGTGACCCACACACCCAGTGTGTCTGACTATAGAAAAATCAATCTAGCCATTGAATTCTTTTACACTTCGATAAAACACTTTAGATGAAGTAGAATAAATAATTCAAACCGAAGCACGGGCTCCGTTCAAGATATGGTTAGTCCGACAACTAGTAAACAAGTTTATTAACAAACATCATAAGACGCATGATTATATTTTCTTTCTGTACTATAATGAAAACCTACGTACAGTCAATACCAGAATTAGTTCTATAGTATGAAGAACAATTCACTGAACACATACGCCTCGTTCGTATTAACTGTTTTGTAATTTGTGACTTGAAGCTGATTTGACCGGTATTGTAACTTTTTGGCTTGGCACCGACTTCAAACATATCAGTTTGTAACGCATATAAATAATATAATAATTTATTTTATCCTTTTTGAAGTCGGTTTTTCTTTTTTTTGTAAAAAGTTTTTTAAATATGCATTTATTTACAGATAACCATGATCCATAGCATTTTAGAACAAATATAAATTAAAAGAACACAGGAGATAAAAGTAAAATTAAATGCTTGTTTTTAAGTGAGTAGCCAACAAACGAACAAAGTTTCAAGTGTCTAACTTAAAATTTTAAATCATACCTATACAAACTTTTAACCCCCTTTTTACCACCCTAAGGGTGTAATTTCAAAAACATGCGTTAATGAGTCAGTCAGGACAAAGGCTTATTAAATCTATCTATAATCTATATACATAATGTTTTTTCAATAACTAGCCAATTTGAGCGAGGTGATTAGGTAGGCCATACTTAACAACTTTTACTATGGGACCAACTCCGATATCACAAAAAAAACATTGGATCTTTCAAACATTTCGGCAGATCAGACGTCGAAGTTTTCTATGGGAAGGCCATGATGAGTAATAAAACATTGAATTTTTGTGTGAGCCTTTCTATATTCACCCCCCCCCCCATTCCAACCGCTCTGGGAGTAAAACCAAATTTTGAATATCTTTTAAAAGAATCATTATATGAATGACATGACTGTGGTAGATATTTAATTTCTTTATCTCGAAGGACAGAATTTAGAAGCTTAAAAATCTATTTCTCATGATTTTAAAAAATTACACTTTTTTCACCCCCTGTATCATTTTATCTGTAAGGTGTATAGAGCTATTATGTATAAAAAATATTCGACAATCTTCTTTGAACATTCCATAAATACTTTAATCATACTGACAACTGTTTAAGCATCAAGGTTAAAAAACCGAATTTCGGCACCTTTAAACCAAGATGGCGGCCAACACGGGGAGCCTTCAAGGTCTAAAATCTAGATTTTTAATAACCACCCTGTAGCCTACCAATACCCATTAAAACATTTTGTACTCCACATTTTGTAAGGTGATGTATGGCGATGAATCTCCGATTACTGGATTAAAAGGTACCTACATCATAGTCGGTTGTTAATAGGGTTTATTTTTAGATATTTTTTATGGCAGTAATGCCTTATCGATAACCAACAATGATGTACCTTTGACTTATTGAAAACGTCACATATTTTGCTAGTTGCACCTTGCACAATTTGGATAATTTTTGAAAAAAAAAACCGGTATATACATAGATATATTTAATAAGTACCACTTAAATTAAAATGATAATAAAAAATGCAATACGGCGGGTGTATTGCATTTTTTATTATCATTTTAATTTTAATTTATCTCTACTCAAATAATAAATGACATAGGTACAAACATTTGCAGACGGCGATCTCCTACTAAGTACCTAAATAGAAAATGTTATATTGGCGTTTGGTTTACTTCCATAGTTTATATACACTGTACTACGTTCATTATTATTATGTATCGCCGATACCTACTGTCCCCTATCGGGTATAAGTACAGTAGGTAGGTATGTAGGTAACTTAAATAACACAAATTATTCTGTATCATATTATAATTATAAATAATTTTCAATCAAAGCGTCTACGTTTCAAATTCCTTATGACAGTTATGACATTGATTGGGTTTCGTTTCGTTTTACCACCTAGCTAGTCGGAATGGTTTACTTACTAAAGCTGTATACGAGCGTGACCTTGACTGCGAACTCCCGTCGCCCGCGTCAAAACACCCGTGGCGTGTAGCATAAGAAATTTATCCTAAACGCTGGGAGTTAAAGTTTATTTGTAAGTGGAATTAGCAATTTTTTTTTAAATTATACTTTTTCTTTACCCCATTGCATTTTTTTTGCGTGATTTGTTAATTAGTATTAATTTATACGTGATTACAACAAAGTCTAAAATAAATTGAGTCTATAATCAATTTAATTAATGTTAAACATACGTAAATGACTATACCCGTAATACAAAAATATTGTTTGTAGGTTTTTGAGGTAAATAGCTTGATAAAGTAGTTTCATGATACTTTAATCAAAGTCCTGCCTATTAGTAATTATTACTATCGACTTGCGATATACGCAATCGAAGCCATTGTATCTTCTTGATTAAGTTGCTTTACGTGGAAATATTTAGTTTGATTTTACTTGTTTTTCATTAATTACAAAAATATTGACAAGTTGACAAAATAAAAATGTTATTACTATATAAAGTGAAAAAATAAAGCGTTTTTTTGACACTTAATTTTTGTACCTTCTTCCGGGAGGAAAGTTAGTAGGATTCAAAAATATAGTATCTTAGAATGTCACCAAAAGCATAAGAAAAAAAAATTAAGCTATTATAAATTAATGTTTTGCGCGGCCGTATCTTTACTGTAGTAAAAATGCAGTTTTGCTATCTGTTTTTAAAGAATAATAAAGAGCTGTCCGAGCCAGTGAGGTGAAAAGATTGATTCGTATCTTTTGCTCGCGGCGATATGTATCACTCATTTCGCTCAGTGGATCAGTTCTGTTTGCATTTTCGCATCGTCTGACTCATTTGACTAGGCCGGGTCACTGGAATCATGAGTGGGAAAGAGCGAGCAAGTAACACTGTAAATGGTCTAAGAGCTGGCCACTTCAGATATGACACAATAATGAGAGCAACGAAACCCGTCTGGTTCTATTGCTATACTATCCTTATTGCAAGATCCGGGCATCTGGCAGCTTTTAATGGGTGGAGGTCAGAGTAACAGACTAGCAAATTTTTTAAATTGGAAAATAGTATTTAATACCAAAATAGGTAAAAACTCCCGAAGTTGTCTCAAATATAAAGGATAGGGCCTATATTTTAATATTAGAACAAAAACATTGCGTATTATTTCGGAAAAAGAAACAGTAAGTCATAAACTATGAATTACCTTATACGTTGTTTTGGACTACTTTCCTCCATGAGAAAGTTTTGGCAATTATATTTGGATATTATTTAATTATTCATATAATTTCTCATAATACTGCATTAAAACCAGAACTCCAGGAGTTGCTTTCTTCAAGTTATTTGCATTCTTTGACTTCCACCACTTTACAGCTGCCAGATGTCCGGATCTAGAAATAAGCATAGTATAGCAAACTAACGAGAGGGGTTTCGTCGCTCTCATTATTGTGTCATATCTGACGTGGCTAGCTCTCCGTCTAAAAGTTGTTAACACTGATATAGATAATTTACTGACCGAGTTAAATCTTCAGTGAGTTGAAGAGTTAGTGAGTTGAATCAATATAGTTAATTTAAATCCCATCAAAATATAAATGTGAAAGGCTTCACATTTACACTTTCACATTTATGTTTTTGATGGGATTTCATTTATTTTTGTTAGGTGTAGGTTCTTTATTATTATTTTATCACTTTTGCTTTAGGAAATGTGTCATTCCACTTAGGTATGTACTTTATACTATAACCCTTTATACTAAGCGTCTAATTCTATTTTACTATTTATTTATAGGTGATTTTTACAAATAAACTGGCTCCCTACACCTATAAAATGTACCTACGTACATATAATTACATACATCAATAACGTACTTTATTCTGTTTGTAAGTACGCTACCTACATAGATAATTAATAACTTGGTAATACCTACCTACCAGAAGGTATTATAATTGGTGGCCTATATATTATGTAGCCCTAGAAGTGCACCATCCCATCTCACCCCGTGGCGTATCGGAGGGTGAGATGGGCAGTAGTATATATAATATAATTCCATCTTAGAGTATATATGATTTCCATGTTCTTGAATCTGCGATTTTATTAGTTGTAAAATTAGAAATTATTTAGACTATGCGAGAAAAAATAGTCTTTTTATTTTTGTTTGACTGATTTAGCGCACCTAGTGTACCTAGTGACCTGCTTTGCACTTCGTAAATCGTGGGTTCGGTTCCCGCAACAGACACACACAGAGTGGTGAACAATTTTATTGTTCTTGTCTTTAAGACAAACATGTATTGTCTTAAATTGGTATGCATCTAAATTTAAATGAGTCTTATCTCATTTCCACTCCATACCTACTTATAGTAGAACAAAATTACACATTCGTTGTTTTCGAAACTGACTCACACTTGGCCGTTTTCAGATTTTTACTTTATTTCGACCTAAAGACAAACCTTCGGGCCAAATTTCAGGTCGGTACGACCATTGGAAGATAGACCCATTTAGTTCATTATGCAGGGCTTGTAACCGGTTACAAATATACCGGTATTATAAAGGTTAAACCGGTTTTTTATTTAGGTTACGTTCGAACGAAATTGTTTGGGAACGTTATTTCGAAGCGCTCTCTAACCGGTTACTCGGTGTTTGGATATGGGGGCAATGACCGCGGTCGCGCGGCGCGCCGGTGGGGCGGTGGGCACTTCCTAGCTGCATTCAACCAAAAATATTGGAAATATCGTACCTATATCAATCAATCAATTAATCATTTATTTATTCGTAAAACATAGGTACATTAATTAGGTCTTAATGATAAGTTTAGAAACACTATGTTTTGCTTGTTGGCATACGATTTTTTTTTACCTAAGTACAAATAACTTAAAATTACCATGCCATTAATAACTAAATAATTAAATGAATGATAAAAATTACACTTAATACGCATTGATAATTTGAATGTCAAAAGGATAAGCCATAACACATATAATTTATTCTTAATAGTAATGTCAAGTAGAGAGTATTAGTCTTACAAGAGTTAATTTAAATATTAATATCGTTTAAAAAATGTTGCACACTATAAAGTTTTTATTTAATAACAATTTCAGTTCTTTTTTAAAGTTTTCAAGACTTAGATTTTTAATAGTGTCAGAAATTTTGTTATATATTTGGGGTGCCATTCCCAATAAAATGGGAAGAAAAAGGAAGAGCCGCATTTATGCATATCTAAATCTATAAAAGAAACTGATTGATTGACTGACTGACTGACTGGCATATCAACGTACAGCCCAAACCGCTGGTTCTAGAGATTCCAAATTTAGCACGTCGGTTCCTTATAATATAAGGCCTAGGGGTGCACTAAGAAAGGATTTTTCAAAATTCACCTCCTAAGGGGGTGAAATGGGGGTCCAAAATTTGTATGGCGAAACAAGATTAGTTAGACTATTTCATTCGAAACTTTACGGGAGTATTCCTAACGACAAACGATTAAAGACTTGTTTCAGGTTTTTTGAAAATGCAACCCCGAAAGGGGGGAAATGTAGTCACAAAGTCTGAAAATCCACATAGGTTTTGTTTCTATGGTTTATCGGGTCCCTGATTACGAAAACAACAACGATTTTAAAATCCATTATGGCGGACCGGACGTGAAATACCTTAAACCCTGTTGGGGTGCGATGGGGTTGAAATGTCTAAATATATTAATATGGGCGTCGTTTTGGTTTTTTTTGGACGTTCATTACGAAATTGGCATTTACGAAATTTTATATTGTGGATATGAAAATTCTTGAAAGTATTTGTGACAAATTGCATTCTTCTTCTAAATATACAACGTGTCCCAAAACTCAACGATAAGCCGGCACCAGAGGATGGAGCTGCTTATAATTAGTCGAGAAAAAAAAAGAAAAAATATATCTCAATTATTTTAGAAATTACAGAAAAAATTAAATTCATCGAAAATCGACGCCCCTAATGGTGTTTTTAACCACAATGTCTACAAATATTCAAATATTTCTGTTTTTGTTTTTGGAAACTTACGTAGCCCTGATATCTAACACAGCCCTTAAAAATACCATAATACATGTAGTTTTTACACAAAAAATAATCAAAATTCATTTTGTCCCTACAATTTTGAAAGTTTTTTCTTTCAGTCCACTTTCAATCATCATGGTTTAAAAAAATTGTATTGACACCACTATGGCAATTATTTTTAAAAGTTGACACAACTAACCAAAATTCCAAAATGGTATAATACTTTAGGGAACCTAGTCACAACAAAAAACAACGTATTTTTAAAGAAGAATCGACATTATTTCATGTTGGCGGTAATCACTTTTATCACTTGTTGAAAAATGTTGAATAAATGAAAAGAAATGGTACAAATAATTTTTAATTTTTTTAAATTCATTTACTACAGTAAATGTTCGAATTGCCTGCCACCGGCATTAATACAGGCATGACATCGCCTTAGACATGATCATTTTATCAGTCGTGCATATCTTCTACCATTGATATGATCCGCAGCTTGTGTGATTTTTTGGCGAAGCTCGTCCAATTTTGCTATGGGTTTTGAGTAGACTCTGTCTTTAAGACAGCCCCAGTAGAAGAAGTCCAGGGGGTTCAGGTCGGGCGAACGAGGTAGCCATAAGATAGGACCAAGTCGCCCGATCCAACGCCCTGGATACTCTTGGTTTAAGTATTCTCGCACTGCACGGGCATAGTGAGCTGGGCAACCATCATTTTGAAACCACGTGTTTTGTAAATCACGTAAAGCCACGTCTTCTAATAATTCAGGCAAGTCGTTTTGTAAAAAGTTCAAATAGCCTTCACCATTAAGGTTTCCTTGTAACTCAAAGGATCAAATTACATTTCCATTTAAGATGCCCGTTCATAAGTTAACCTCGAATTGATACTGAGATTTGTCTTCTCTCTTCAGGTGCGGATTTTTAATGCTCCAACTATGTAAGTTGTGTAGATTTGAATAGCCATCTTTCTTGTAGGTTGATTCGTCCGACCATAGAACTTTGTCTAAGAATTGGGGATCTTCCCTGTGCTTTTGCAGCATCGCACGGCAAAATGCGACCCGATGTGGATAGTCCCGCGGTAGTAACGTCTGCACACGCCTGTAGTGATATGGGTGAAGTCTGTGACGTTTTAGAATTCGATGTGCAGAACATTTTGGGATTCCCGTAGCTAGTTCTATGGCACGTACCGAGGTAGTTGAATCGTTTTCTATTTCATTGAGAACTTCTTCATCGCGTTCCAATCTAGGTCTTCCAGTGTGTCTCCTGTCAAATGGTAAACGACCTTCCGCAAAGGCTTGATGCACATTAATAAACACTCGATAATCCGGATGTCTTTGAACATTTGGCTACCTTTCTCGATACAATCTGCTAGCAGCGTTAGCATTGCATCGGCTTTCTCCATAAATGAGATGCATATTAGCGTATTCCAACGGTGTGTACGATAGCGGCATGATAAACGCTAAACAATCCAAAATACGGAAAAAGTCCAATACACAAAACACAGTCCAATACACAAAACAAAAGTCCAATACACAAGACACAGTCCAAAATAATGCCAGGTCAGTACAGTTTGCACATCACCAGTCCAAAAGCAAAACCAAGAGTTGTTAGTATGAGAGCTACATCAATTAAAGTAACGGTGCACAGCGAACAAAGGATCAGAGTGAACTGACTTGAAAATTGTATTAACTACCCACATTTCCCATTGAAATTTTAAAACTTGCAACAACAACCCTTTTCAAAAGTGATTTTTAAAGGCTGTGTTAGATAGCAGGGCTACTTAAGTTTCCAAAAACAAAAAAAACAGAAATATTTGAATATTTGTAGACATGGTCGTTAGGGATGTCGATTTTCTATGAATTTAATTTTTTTTCTGTAATTTCTAAAATAATTGTTTTTATTTTTCTTATTTTTTCTCGACTAATCATAAGCAGCTCCATCCTCTGGTGCCGGCTTATCGTTGAGTTTTGGGACACGTTGTATAAAAGAAGAAACTGTTTGACTGACATATCAACGTACAACCCAAACCGCTGGTTCTAGAGATTCCAAATTTAGCACGAAGGTTCCTTATAAGGCCTAGGGGTGCATTAAGAAAGGATTTTTCAAAATTCACCCCCTAAGGGGTGAAATGGGGTCCAAAATTTGTGTGGGGAAACAAGATTAGTTTACACAATTTTATTCAAAACATTACAGGAGTATTCCTAATGATAAATGAGTAAACAAGTGTTTCAGGTTTTTTTGAGAATTTAATCCCTAAAAGGGGGAAATGTGGTGACAGAGTCTGAAAATCAACATGGGTTTTTTCTCTATGATTTATCGGTTCGCACGATTACGAAAACAACAACGATTTCAAAATCCAACGTGGCGGACGTGAAATACCATAACCCCTGTTGGGGTGCGGTGGGGTTGAAATGTCTAAATATCAAGATGGGTGTAATTTTAAATTTTTTGGGACGTTAATTATGAAAGTGGCATCGATTTTGAAATTGAATATTGTGTATATGAAAATTTTTGAAAGAATTTGTGCCAAATTGCAATCTTAGCTAAATATATAAAAGAACAAACTGACTGACATATCAACGCATAGGCAAAAATGACATATCGTAGTTTCCATCTAGAAAATCAACCCTTAAGGGGATGAACAGTCGGTTAGAAGTTTGTATGAGAAATTTTTAACAGCTGAACCTATTTAGTTTCGATGAAACTGGCTATACCGTTAGTTTGAGTCCCGGGAAGGAACATAAAATAGTTAATATCGAGAAAATCAACCCTTAAGGGGGTTAAATGGAGGATGGAGAATTTTTAGCCGTCAACCAATTTAGATAAAATTTGGTATGGATATAGTTTGAGACCCGGAAAACAACATAGGATAGTTTTTATCCCGCAAACAATCCTAGAGGGGTAGAAAAGGGGTAAGTACTTTGTAGTGCGAATTATTAACGGCTGAGCCGACGATTGAGATGAAACTTGGTACATAGATTTAATATTAGAATTTAATATTATAAATGCGAATGTGTGTCTGTCTGTCTGTTACCTTTTCACGCTAAAACCGATTTAGATGAAACTTGGTATAAATATAGTTTGAATCCCGGGAAATGATATAGGATAGTTTTCATCCCGAAAATCAATCCCGTATCCCTAAAGTGGGGGTTGGAGGTTGGTATGGAGAATTTTTAACCGTTTTTTGTGTATATGGTTTGAGTCCTGGGAAACAATATAGAACAGTTTTTATCCCGAAAATCAATCCTAGAGGGGTAGAAAAGGGTTTGGGTAGGCGGAAAGGATATATAATAGATATTATCCGACGAAGTCACGGGGAAAAGCTTCTATTCAAGGGAAGGGATAATCTCTTAGTAGTAACGGGCAAGTAAAGTAAGGCGGGTAAGTAGTTACGGGCGTAACAATTCAACAATTACTGCAATAATTTCTTTAAAGAAATAAGGGAACCGCCTTCACCAAAATGTCGTATGACGAAACCTCCAGCATTCTTGTAACAAATACTTTTCCGAAAACCTAAATCGGTTCAGCCGAACGCGAGATAATCGCGGCCAAACATACATACCTACGTTCGTACATACAAACGTACGGGTCTAACTGAGAAACGCCTTTTTAAGTACTTTTAGTACGCGGGCGAAGCTCAAAGCCGCGGGCCATAGCTAGTAATCCAAATAGAAATGAGGTATTTTGGAAGATTCGTATCTTTATTTATCTGTGCTATGCTTAAACGCACATGCTCGTTAGTACCTATCTACCTCCCTACTTATACTTTTTCTACAAAGTGTCTTAAACGGTTATATGTATTGATGAATTATAGGTAAGTAGCCCCCGGTATAGGTAGGTAGGTAGTAGGTTTTTGGACCCGTTGTGTTGACGATGAGGGACCCTCTTGTTCTTTTAGCCGTCAACACAATAAATCCTCCCTGTAAAGGGTCGGCAACGCGCATGTGACTCGTCTGGAGTTGCAGGCGTCCATAGGCTACGGTAGCTGCTTACCATCAGGCGGGCCGTATGCTTGTTTGCCACCGTAATGGTGTAAAAAAAAGTGTAGGTTGGTTTATTATATTATAATTCATTCATCATACTAGGTAGGTACTTACTACTCTTACTAGGTAGCTAATGGAATGGCACGTACCTAATTCTTGGGATGATACCTTTTGTACTAATAACGTATGGTTAGGTTCGCGAAGTAGGTATTATTAAATTTGTCTACCAGTCAGGTAGGTACATTGTTTATAATATAATGTTTCGTGAACCAAACATACAGTCCCAATTAATAATATGTATACATTTCGGTACTTATCTACTTACATCTGGACAGTAAAATTTAAAATCATATGGGTATAAACTATAGGTAATACTTACATTTCAAGAGCTGGACTAAATAAATAAATAAATAATTATAGGACAATCTTACGCAAACCGAGCTAGTCCCACAGTAAACTCAATAAGGCTTGTGTTGTGGGTGCTAGACGACGATATATATAATAGATAGATATAGATAAATACTTAAATACATAGAAATCATCCATAACTCAGGTACTGTATCTGTGATAAACACACAAATAAATGCCCTGACCAGGATTCGACCCCGGGACCTCCTGCTTCGTAGGCAGGGTCACTACCGACTGGGCTAGGAGGCCGTTGACTAGGTATTAAGTTCAATAGTTGTCGCGTCTTGAACGCCAAAATTAACTAACAACTACAGTGTAGGTAGTTAGGTACGTTTCTATCATCAAGTTTTAGAAATCACGATAAATTATTAAAATACCGAATTAAATATTTTGCGAATGTATCTCTAGGTATAGCGTACAAGATGTGTCGATCATATTTTTCATTCGACGCGCCGGCTAGGTGCTTCCTTTGATCAGGCAGGCCGCCACCACCGTGCCGTACCATAGCGAGCGGTCATTCACCCTAGTCTCCGCTAACACGGAGGGAGCGCTCTCTAACCGGTAAATGGATTTCGTTCCCTGCGAGCGTAACCTTTATTATGGGTTAGGCTCTCAAAGTGTGGCTCTAACTGCTACGGAAAATTTACCGGTTTACAAGGCCTGTCATTATGACTTCATAGTAGAACAAAGTTACACCTTCGCTATTTTTAAAACTGACTCACACTTGGCCGTTTTCAGATTTTTTCCTTTACTTTGACCTTAAGACCTATCTCCATGCCAAATTTCAAGTCAGTACGACCATTGGAAGTGGTCTAGGTTTTTGATGAGTCAGTGAGTCAGTGAGTGAGTGTATAGTAAAAATAGCGATTTTCTGACGTCAATATCTCAAGAACTGCTATAGGTAGAACAATGAAATTTTGTATTCTAGACAATTAAAGGGATGTCAACAGACACTCGAAATTTCATATGCGTAGATAAAATATGTTTTGAGTTATAGGGTGGTCGAAATTGGCCCGAAATGGTTCGTGTAATATAACCCACGGCCGGTGTGTCGCTTTTTTTTGCTCGAACTTGGCGGACACACTGCCGTGTGTCTAGATCTCTCACTCGTGAACGACCCATGTTTATTACAATGAGAGACTTATCATCTTATTCTCACTTGGTCTGAGCCCGTAGTACCAGACAATGATATATCTGCTCGTCGCTGTTAACTAGATGCACCGAGCAGCTCAAAAGGCTCACACCAGACAAGAAAGTACTGACCTATGGTTATTGTTTTTTTTATTATCAACTAGCGACCCGCCCCGGCTTCGCACGGGATAAAAATGGTTATTGTGGGTTATCCCTAAAAGATAGACATATACCATCGCAGAATTTTTTGTAGACCTTTTTAAGATATACAATACTGTAGTACATTATTTTAATCTATCTCTTAGGACTCAACCAGCGTTTGCAATGTAAGCGCAAAAAATGGGTTTATTACGACATCACATTAGAAACCTCTAAAATCATCAGTGTTTCTCCACCATATTATGCATGTATTATACGTATAAACCTTCCTCTTGAATCACTCTCTCTTTTAAAAAAACTGCATCAAAATCCGTTACTTAGTTTTAAAGATCTAAGCATACGTAGGGACAAACAGCGGAAAGCGACTTTGTTTTATACTATGTAGAGATAGTGATATTTTTTTTTTTTTATTACAGTAAAAACCTTCAGTCAGGGTCCATTAACATCAATCGCTAATGAAACGAGAAGGTCCTTGGCGATCGATCAATCAAATTTACTGCTATTCACTTAGTTCGGGTGCCAAACTATGTGAGAGGACTTTCCATTCGATTTCAATATTCATTTAATGTTTTTCGTTAAGTTTTGTCATCTCGCTCAAATCTGGAGCAGACCCCGACTGGGGAAGTACCTCCACTTTACAGAACACCACAGCCAAA
Organism: Pammene aurita; assembly: GCA_947086415.1. Classification (NCBI taxonomy): domain Eukaryota; kingdom Metazoa; phylum Arthropoda; class Insecta; order Lepidoptera; family Tortricidae; genus Pammene; species Pammene aurita. The sequence continues at coordinate 28,934,385 of OX352297.1, forward strand.
TAGCACTAGGCCCTACTCATAGTGTTGTGTTCCTGCTGGTGAGTAAGGTTGCCAAAGAGCTCAAAGAAGACCCGTGTGTTGACGACGAGGGACCCCCTTGTTCCTTTAGCCGTCAACACAGTGAATTTTGTAAAGGGTCGGCGACGCGCATGTGACACCTTTTGGAGTTGCAGGCCTCCATAGGCTACGGTAGCTGCTTACCATCAGGCGGGCCGTATGGTTGTTTGCCACCATCGTGGTATAAAAAAAAAAGTTATGGAAAATCGATCTAATACTATACTACTGAAAAACCAAGCCCTCAAAAGCAGTTTCCACTTTCCCTCTTTCGAGAATATTATCCAGAAAAACCGCAATCATGTGGAGACTGAATTGTTTCGAAATATATTGTATTTTTCTCGGTTTCTTCAGCCAAGTCATTTAAATTGGAAGCAAATCTCCGAAGAAGCAATACCGTACGGATTTCGCTGCGAGTGACATTCCATCAATCCGAGTTCGATAACGTTACGGGAAATCTAATGTAAAGACCCAGGACCGAAGGACTTTTTCCTTTTATAATGTAAAAAAGAATGTTTAATTTTGTTTGTTCAAATTGGGAGTGTAATAGTTTATGTTAAGTTTTAGCTTGAATTATGTATTTTTCACACTTTTATTCAGCTTGACCCCATATGTACTTCAAAGTTTGTTAGTTAAATTTCAATCACTTCCCGGTGTGATACAGCTGAAATATGGAATATTTCCGTAATGTAGGTACATGACAATGACAATCCACCAATGGGGCTACAACTAAAAGTCGTCACCGAACTGCGACTGTGGCGCCCCAGATCAAACAACCACCCATATCGCGGAGGAGTGCCCCAGGAGACACTTTGAGGGCGGGCTGATCGATCTAAACGCACTGACCGCAGATGCCAGGGATTGGTTATCAAACCTAAACATTCAATTATAGTTGCATGCTTTTCATAGTTTTTATTTTTGATATAACATTGTTCTATACTTTGACCCAAATAAAGCCATACGATAATAATAATAATAACAATGACAATGCTGTCTACTACGTACAGTTAGCAATAAAAGTGTGAACCAAAAATATTTTGGGAGTATGTTTCGTTTGTAATATGCAAACACTATTTAGTGGAGGTAAGCCCTTCTTTTAAACGATGTTTAAATGCTTTGGCAATTGGTTCACAGTTACATTTTTTCCATACATCTATGTAGGTTTAGAATTTATTTCAGTAGTTTAATTATAGCTGGTTGTAAGAGCTAAAGCTCTTTTTTAGAATCATACTTATTGGATTTTCCGAGCAATAAAGGCAATGCCTTAACAAAAAAGCTAATGGTTCGATCATTTATTCACCGGTGGGCGTTGAACGGTGGAGACTGCAATTAAAAAATAGATATTTCAGTTGGTATCTGTTAATTGGTGCCGCGGATTAATTAACATCCTATTTATACTATCCTATTTATAATTTAAAATGATTTATTAAGATTCCTTATTTTGTAAGAAATTTAATCTTATATTATTTTATTTCATACACAATCTTGTATTGTTTTTGAATAAAAATCTGAATCTGAATCTCATTTACGCATCTTATACTGAATAGGGCAATCCAATAAGATTTAGGGTGCACTTAGGTGGCTTGGGTAGTACAGGGCCGAAACATGGTAATGTTTAGAAAAAGGAAAAATAGATAAATCTACTGCCTTGGGAAAATATGAAGGATAGGTATGGTGAAAAGAAAAATGTTGAATGTGAAATTTGATAGTGCCGCGGGCATGAATCCCGAAGTCCTTAGTTCCAGTCTACCCCGAAGCGGCGTATTTTCCCTTCCTTTATTTCTGAACAAAATTAAAGAAGCAGGGCACTCTTGATACATCAGACCTGAGAGATTGCATCGTCTTATACAGGCATTAGCACTTTACACCATAAACATAAAACCTCACCTTTCAGTACTCACGTTAAAAATAGTTTGGGATCGAGCCAGAAAAGGTCAAGAAAACATTATTCGGCGAAAGGTAAGGTTGAACCAGGCCAGCAATATTTCATGAACGCTTTTTAACGCCGTGGCCTTGCTGACGTCGGGCAGTATGGCAGAGTTCCAAATGTACTGTCACGGATCAGATAACAGCCTCATCTGGAACTGTGTCGCTGTATCGCGTTACGTTGTTCCTTAAGTGGTGCAGCGTCTTGCTGAATATGGACATTATACGAGGATAATGTACACAGACCATTCGTTTTGCACCCATACGAATGACTAGCCAGTATAATTGCAAAACAACATAAAACAGGAAAAAAATATCGGATGAGCAATAATCGCGTGAGCAATAGTCTACAATGAATCGGTTTTAACGTATCATAGATAGGGTTGTTATGTGAGGTGGGTTAACGCTGCTGTCACTAAATAGTATAAACCCTTAATTTTCATGATATAACTCTGGTTTTATTTTATTTTAATCAGAACATCAGTAATTAGCATTTTTTTCGTCACACGGAACAGCGTCATCTTGCATGCCATTTTATGAAAACAAAAATTCGTGTGCGTTTGGGTTCAGTCCCAGGATATTTCTTACAATCGAGAATCAGTACCTACATTTAACTAAATTCGATAACTCAACAAATTAAAAAACATCCATGTATTGTTTTCAAAGAATTATTTTTGATTTTCAACTTTCCTACCCTATTGTCTATTTTAATTCCAATAAAAAGTATCCTAGATTAACACGCGCTAACCAATGCAACCCATAAACTTCATTTCTTAGTACCAAGTCTCAGCTTCTTTTGCTCCCAAGGGGTGTGAAGTGCAAACGTGAAATTTTAATAGTCTCTCTACGGAGTAAATCTTCGCTTTTACTGTTTTACATATAAAATGCATTTGTGTTCCTTGAGGTCCTGAACGTAGAAACTTCAATATGACGCTGCAACATTGAAACATTTACAACGTTGCAAATGTAATGCACTTTGCGTCGCGTGTTTCAGACAATGTTTTTGCGTTTGTAATCTAGTATCACATTATATTTATTCGACAACGCGGTCGTTTACTTTATGAAACTCTCAATAAAACTACACAGTTTCCCAAAATACGAAAACACATTTGCTAAGCCGGCAAAGCTGCCGACAAAAACTGGTTAATATATAGGTATTATGCTAGGGAATATATAGGCAAAATTCTAGTTCTCCTAAAATAAGTATGTACGTGTTTTTCATTACAAGGTACACGCAAGGGGTTGTGCAATATATTATCGTATTGTACCTACAATACTGCGACCGCCGACAAGGCATTGTTAGGGCCGAAAGAATAATTATCTTCGTTTGCCAACCGGGACGGGGACTAAAGAAGATTGATTGTAAAGCTCCGAAAAAACGGCAAAATATAAGGTCGCAGAATTGGGATGAAATATTTTGATTTATACTGAACAAAAGAAAAGCAGTTTGAGATGCTGTTTAATAAGCTTTGGGAGTCGCGCAATTGTTCGAATGTACCTCGTAGTCTTTAAAACATTTTACAAGGTTTTTAAGTGATTCACCTTTAAGTTAAGCTTAAAATAAAGCAAAAAACATGCAAATTCTGTAGGATATAAAATACTTTCTATAAACTGACTGTAGGCGTCATAATCATCACATACCTACCGCTACTACAAATATCAGTATCAGTGCCTGGTTAACTTAACAAATCTGTTACTGCATGAACAAAGCAAATCAAAATATTTGATACAATATTGCAACAAACTGGGCCGCGATTCGAAAAATAAACACACACTGGACAGACACAGCTCCAAACCAACTTAACTCTACGCTATAACGACAAACTATAACAACATTGGTACAATGTGTGACCAATGTGTGACCAATGTGAGACCAATGTGTTCCTGCGCTGCAAAGCATTCACGCTGATGTACATGAAATCACAGATTAAACTTTACTAACTAAAGTACATAATGCACGCAAGCAGTTAGAACCTTACGCGAACAGGTACAGTCGCCATCAAATATATCGGAGCGGCCAAGGTACTCAAAAATATCTGAACATGCACTTTATCGCCTTGAGAACAGAGGCGTTGTTCAGATATTTGTGACCACCTAGGCCGCTCCGATATATCTAATGGCGACTGTACACCGTGACGCATTTGCCAACTCTAGACGCACTTTCTAGGCGTATAAGTTATGCTTTTTTCACCAAATTTGTATAACTTATAGCTGACCAAATATTTCTTAAAAGAGGATGGAAATACAAAATCTCTTTAATAAATAAAAGAGAATGAACAAAATGAAATAAAATCGGTTTGATCGAATTACGTCGGGCTGAGGGCGACACAGCTGTTGGTGCTTAAGTGCCTGCTTTAAAAGACGACGGCTATTTACTCCATGCTTTATTAAGAAGCCACTCTAAATATACAATTTACTAAATTGCAGGAGACTTCTCAATGTCAATAAATATCTATATCAAGATAAAAAATGGACCGTAAATTAAATACGGGTATTGTGTCGTATAACTAAAGCCAATTTTACAATCGTATATAAGTATATGACTCGTATATAAGTTTTTTTTTATGACAGAGGAGGCAAACGAGCAGACGAATCGCCTGATGGTAAGCAATTAATGCCGCCCGCCGTTTATAGCGTTGAGTTGAGTTGGGTTGGAGCTGTGTCTGTCCAGTGTGTGTGTTTATTTTTCGAATCGCGGCCCTGGTACAAAACTAAGTGGAAAATTTGTATGTAAAACATATTTCACATGGCGTTACTTGAGTACGTGCCTATCGCAGCGAGTAGCATCCAGTAAATGTGTTTTCATTACATTTTATGCGTCTCTTGGTCCCATGCAAGCATTTAAGCCAGACTGTTGGACATTTATGTAAGTAAGCTAGTCTTTTTCATGCAAGGTTTTTTAAAAGTCTCAGTTTAATTCTTCGGGTTTAAATCCTTTGCAATGGTTACACCACTTTTTAGCGTTTCCTGCTTGCATCCTAAGGTCTGGAGACCTTTTTCGGCAATCCAAGCCCAAGACGGCACAGCCCACAGATATTTGTTTTGAAGGCTCGGGAAAGACTCGGTACCTCATTTTAGGCGGGCTTTCATTTCAACCAAGTTAGCCACAGTTTGAGCTTGGGCTGATGCAGTGATTTTAAATTATTTTTACCTTTATTTTTAAACATCGTTAGCGGACCTACATATACGCTTATAATACAGAAAATTGTACCAATTTTTGCGATGGAAATCAGCCAAGTGCGAGTCGGACTCGCGCACGAAGGGTTCCGTACCATTAGCTATAAAAACGGCAAAAAATTATGTTTGTTGTATGGGAGCCTCTTAAATATTTATTTTATTCTGTTTTTTAGTATTTGTTGTTATAGCAGCAACATAAATTCATCATCTGTGAAAATTTCAACTGTCTAACTATCACATTTCATAAGATACAGCCTGGTGACAGACGGACTGACAGATGGACAGCGGAGTCTTAGTAATAGGGTCCCGTTCTCACCCTTTGGGTACGGAACCCTAAAAATTAGCACAACAATATCCAGATACGAATATAAGAATTAAAAAAAAAATTAAACAGTTAGCTATTTTGTTTTGTGTGTCAAGTATTATCATGTCGATTTCCGGATCAGTTAACAGCTTTTCACTTTCTATTCGTGCTTTTGTTACTTTGTGCTCGATTTTACACATTGTTTTAAGATGATATTCAATGGAGGTTGTTTGGCATCGTCGCTCACCTATTGTGTGTCGTTGTGTCATCGGCAAACTTGATGTTCGACGATGGAGATTGAAAAGTGCATTAAGCTGAAAGGATATATAGTAAATTTGAATCACGAAGTAGTTTACTGTGTTTTTAACCGACTTGGAAAAGGGAGATTATTGGTTCGGGTGTAGGTAGGTATTTTTTATACCAACCTATTTTCACTGATAATTCTGTGCTCCGTCGTTAGATTATAACATATATATATATATATATATTTTGGTTCAAAAACGCATTTACATACAAGAATTTGCGGAGTCTATATAGAAAAAAATATACGGGGTCTGTAACACGAACAAAAAAAAAAACAAGTAAAATAAACTCTTTGTCCTAAAAACTAAACCTGATATCTATTTCCGGACCGATACGACCTTCAAACCTTCAAGAAAAGAGCGTATTCCCATCTTAAAGGCCGGCAACGTGCTTGTGACCCCTCTGGTGTTGCGGGCGTCCATGGGCGGCGTTAATTGCTTACCATCAGGCGATTCGTCTGCTCGTTTGCCTCCTCTGTCATAAAAAAAAAACTTATATACGAGTCATATACTTATATACGATTGTAAAATTGGCTTTAGTTATACGACACAATACCCGTATTTAATTTACGGTCCACTTTTTATCTTGATATAGATATTTATTGACATTGAGAAGTCTCCTGCAATTTAGTAAATTGTATATTTAGAGTGGCTTCTTAATAAAGCATGGAGTAAATAGCCGTCGTCTTTTAAAGCAGGCACTTAAGCACCAACAGCTGTGTCGCCCTCAGCCCGACGTAATTCGATCAAACCGATTTTATTTCATTTTGTTCATTCTCTTTTATTTATTAAAGAGATTTTGTATTTCCATCCTCTTTTAAGAAATATTTGGTCAGCTATAAGTTATACAAATTTGGTGAAAAAAGCATAACTTATACGCCTAGAAAGTGCGTCTAGAGTTGGCAAATGCGTCACGGTGTACAGTCGCCATTAGATATATCGGAGCGGCCTAGGTGGTCACAAATATCTGAACAACGCCTCTGTTCTCAAGGCGATAAAGTGCATGTTCAGATATTTTTGAGTACCTTGGCCGCTCCGATATATTTGATGGCGACTGTACCTGTTCGCGTAAGGTTCTAACTGCTTGCGTGCATTATGTACTTTAGTTAGTAAAGTTTAATCTGTGATTTCATGTACATCAGCGTGAATGCTTTGCAGCGCAGGAACACCTCGCGAATGGTGCGATTCTTGGATTAAGAGCTGGCCACGTCAGATATGACACAATAATGAGAGCAATGAAACCCGTCTAGTAAGATTACAATACCATCCTTATTGCTAGATCCGCGCATCTGGCAGCTTTTAATGGTGGAGGTCAGAGTGACAGACTAGCAAAGTTTTTAAGTTGGAAAAAAGTAATACGAAAATAAAAAGCTGCCGAAATTTTCTTATTTATAGAGGGACGGGGCCTATATTTTAACATTAGAACAAAAAACATTGCGTATTATTTCGAAAACAGAAACAGTATGCGACCAACTATGAAATTCATTATACGTCGTTTAGGACTACTTTCCTCCATCAGAAAGTTTTGGCAATGATATTATCTAATTATTCATATAATTTGTCACAATACTGCATCGAAACCAGAACTTTTGGATTTGTATTCTTAAAGTGGTTTGCATTCTTTGACCTCCACCACTTTACAGCTGCCAGATGTTCGGATCTAGAAATAAGCATAGTATAGCAAACTAACGAGAGGGGTTTCGTCGCTCTCATTATTGTGTAATATCGGACGTGGCTAGCTCTCCTCTCCGTCTATCTGGTACACTCACCAGATCTGGATCTGGACTCACTGTTAAAGATTAAGTAGTGTTTAGCAAATTATTCAGTTGAAAGTAAACAAGCCCAATAATATGTATTTTAAAAAACCGTACGACATTTACCGTACGCGTATCCAAACAATACAACTGTAAAACCAGCCCTACTCGTATTTGCACGGAAATGGATTAAATGTCAAATGAACTAGTTAATTCCGTTTTGGGCGGTCTTGACATTTTCCATTTAACCACACCAATGCAGGTGCAATACGGGCAGGTATTAGAAACTGGGATTTCAGGAAATCAAATTGGGACCCTATTCCGAAACAAAGAACGTTGCATTAAAGTGTGCGAAGCGTAATGATATAACATTTTTCACGTTGGTAAATATTCATGCAAACAAACATTGACAAAATGGTTACTAGGGAAAATTTATATTGAAACTGAAAATCTTTTGCACCCTTTATCTTAACCTTTATCATTTATAATAATAGTGTACTTTAATACATACACGCACACGCACACTCGCGCTTACGCACACTCGCACACACTCTCACACACACTCACACACACACACACACACTGGAGTTTTTTATAATTTTATAGATTGTACTAATATTCTTCCCTACCTTTTAGCTTAGTTCAAAATGTCAAAACTTACTCAGTATGTATAAGTAATACTTTTTGTATAAATATTCATGTCTATAGTTTAGTGAAATGGAAGGTAGTTGGTACTTATAGCACAGGTTTATCCTATTTTAAGTATCAGCGAAAAATATTTGGACAGTGCATCCTATGTAATATAGTTAAGAAATTATGTATACATAGTTGTAATTCTTTTGATCTTAATAAACTTACTTACTTACTTACTATAGGTATATGAACGATAATTAATAATTATTTACTAGTTGCTTAAAATTAAGGAATAGGTACATTGTGGGGAAACAGGATTGATTCCAACAATCTCTAGTTCTGAGATGAAAGGAGATGGAATTAATATTTATGTATATACTTACAGCAACAGACAAGTAAACTAATAGCCAGATAGCCATAGTTTATTTAATTATTCCTTAGGCGATGCAACAGACTGCATTTGCCTACATTCTAAACTTGTTTTCCAAATGAAAAAGTGTTTAGTGGCATTAAAAGTGCAATTGATATAAAATATGACGTTAATGGTGGCAAAATTCATGCATAGAATTATTGGACTCTACTATTGAATAATTATTCTAGGTATTGAATAATTTAAAAGAAAAATAAAAAAGAAACCGACTTTTAAAGGCCAATCCAACTTTCCAAGAGCAAATGCTCGAGCTGCTGTAAAAACTGCTCAAATCACTATAGATGTAGGTGTGCCTATAATACTTTAAGAGTTCACTCGATTTCTCCAGGATTCTATCATCAGATCCTGACCCGATGACAATGAAACCAAGTATGCAAGTGTCGAGTATACACTTTCAATTCAATTTAATTTAATGTGTTTATTTTGTGAAACGTAGGTAAATCTGGTTACAGTGGTGTACACAATGGTGTACAGTTTGGTATCACTATGTTTTGCGTCTCGGCATACAAAAACATACTCATATTTAAAATAACTGAGTAGACGCACATCAAACAAAAAAGTGTTTTTCCAAATTGGTCCAGCCATCGGTGAACTCATAAAAAATAGGAGAAAAAGCAACAATATCCAAAGATCCCGACAAATTGAAAACCTCCTCTTTCGAAATCTTGAAGTCGGTTGAAAAATACTTAAAATACGTTGATTATGACAATAACGGTGAAACGTTAAAGCTCTCCAGTAACTTAATAAAGTTCGGAAACCATATTGTTTACGTAGTAGCAATTACAAGATAAACAAGCCGCAGGGTACTACCGAAGTAACTTGGCCTCAACACGGATTCAAGTCACTTTCGACAAACTTTCTTCATCTGCCTGAAAGCTAATTTATTCTCTCTGCTAACCTATTTGAACGTCAAAGCCAATTTTAGAAATTATACTTTTGGACATCTTTGTTTTTTTGCTAATGGCGTCATTCTCGCAGACAATGGTTTACATTTTTCAACAGTATTTTTTTGTGTTAGTAGAACTTTCTATATTCATATTGATTTATACTCATATACACTTTCTACTAAATCATTTTCGCGGAAATTTTTCTACTCTATGATTATTTAATGTATCAATTAAATGGCTGAGTGGTATATATATCATTTTCTCAAACATACTCCGAAATGTATGCTTTAATGTAACGAAATGAAGACATGAAGTTGCTCATTTATGGCTTCTTACATTACTTCTTGACCTAGGCCAAGAAGTAATATAGGGAGTTAGTATGAAACGTACATTATTGTCCGCTGCTCTAACTTTTTAAATTTGCTCACTATTAGACTGACAAAGAAAATATTACATACAGCCAACGACCACGCTCTATGTAAGCATACTTGCGACATTAAAATTAAAAAAGAAAAAACAAAATCTATGGTACTATATTTATAAGCGGTTAAAAATGGTGCTCGAATAGCTTTTTCAAATGTCAAGTTGTCCTCCTCCCCGACCGCCGGCATTAACCACCAGGAGGTTGAAATTACTAAATTGTGTAAAATCTGCAGGTTGTATGGCGATCATCAAACTCAATTCTTTCTGGCTTGCCTATTTTGATTACTCATAGAAAAAGTATTGTATACAAAAGTGACATAATTATGCTCTTCAATCTCGTACCTTACTTAGGCCAATCAGCAAGTTTCGTGTCCTAAACACGCTACTCGACTGAAAAGCTCTTCATTATGTCACGACTGTATAAAATACTATTATACCTTTTAATAGCATTATCTATCGGCTTGTCAGTACCTTGCTGACTTTTGTGAAAAATATTAGGCTTCATCCAGATATTGCGGCACACGCTAATTGACCTTTCCCAAACCGTGTCGTGTTTGTCTCATTTAATTTGTATAATTAATTCTATGTTGCTTTTTTAATTTTTAACGGGGATTCCATGTAAGGGTCCCTATCCTACATGGTGTTGAGGACAGTGAACAACAATGCAGCAAATATATAATATGCAACGATATTTGAAATAGAGACATATGACCGGTGCTTTTCTTAAAAATGTGGTACATATTAATTATTCTTAAAACAATAAGTTCCTCCTAACTATTAAATTTAAACTTCCTTGAGACATAAATACTATCACTATAAAATATAACGGTTACACTCACCTCACTTTAATAGTCGCTTCGCGCGACATGTTTCGTGGAGAGTTTAGGTCTCCATCTTTAAGCACCAAGAGCGCTATTTGAACCGGCCCGATAGCGTACTAACATGTCGCGCGAAGTGACTAAAGTGATGTGAGTGTAACCGTTATATTTTATATTTCCTCCTAACTTCCCATCAACTGTTTATTTATATTTATAAGTAAGGCTAGGATGTAAAGAGTACTCTAAACTCAGGTAATTATTTCTCTACAATACCAATTGTGTAAGAAAAATAAAAGAAACACCTTATCGCTTCAAGTCACAAGATAAAGATCGTATTATATTAGTTCAAAGACGAGTGTATGAAAGTCGTCATAAAATAATACTGGAGTTACTCGTAAATTGTTTAATGGCCAACCACGAGCACTTGTCTGGAGCGAAAATTAAACCACACAATTAAAAATGTTTTAATGATCCTCGACTTGTTTAACTTTTAAAAGTTAAATCCATTAAGGTTGGTCAAGTAGAAAGTACATTGACTTTTTTCTCATCTAAAAACTGCGTGTTCATAAACTACTATTAATATAGTAGTTTATGAAACTGTTACGTAATAAGGCCTAATTACGTACAGTTGCATACACTGCTTTATCTACACTTATATTATATATCCAAAGTGTTCGGAAACCATAGAATGACCACCATTGCACCACCATGGCCAACTCGATTGTGCCGGCGGTCGGGAGGGAGCGTGCCGTTGGTCAGGAAGGAGCACAGGATTTACATTATGTTATCAAATTCGATGTTCGGAATTTGAAACTCATAACATAACGTATCAATATATGAGCATGTAAAGTTAAAATTACGTTACTGCCACAGATAAAAAGCTTATCATAGTAACATCGGTTGTGGTAATGATAGCCATTGCCTACCATTTTTGAACACGTTTTAGAAGACTTACAATGTGAGTGTAGAGTAAGCTTTTTATCTGTGACAGTAACGTAATTTTAACTTTACATGCTCAAACATTGATGTGTTATGAGTTTTGATAACATAATGTACTATCGGGTTCAGAATGGCATGGCCAATTTATGAATGAATTCATTGATAAATTGACCATGCAATTTTGAACCCGATGGTACACCTGCACGCGCCCGCGCGGCCGCCGACACGCTCCCCCCCGACCGCCGGCACTCTCCCTCCCGACCGCCGGCACAATCGAGTTGGCCATGGCGGTGCAATGGCGGCCATTCTATGGTTTTCGAACACGGCAATTAGTAAAAATAATATGAGTGTAGATAAAGCAGTGTATGCAACTGTACGTGATTAGGCCTTAAAACACTGTGTGATCTTATTATGAAACTCACCTGCGGCTCGTTTCATAAAACCACACTCGTATTTTAAGGACCCTTATTACGTAACAGTTACATAAACTACTAATTTTTGTACGAATAGAAAGGGCTTAATAAATACCTAAATAGAGACAAAAAACACACATTAACATGTAAACGTTCTAGTTTAAGTTTGTAAATGCGAAAATGTCAAAAGATTCGAAAGCGCGCGATGAAGTGCGTTCGAAACTGAAAAATAGGGAAATAATTACATACCGACATCGAAAGCGTATTTAAAAGCTAGAAGGATGATGATGATGATCAACTGTTTCATGATATTATTACGATATTGGTTCCTAAATACGCCTTTTTATTAGAGCTCCAGTCCAGTGTGTGTGTTTATTTTTCGAATCGCGGCCCAGAGCTCAGTTAAGAAAGTTGGAACGTAAGCGGAATGATTTCGTAGCACTACTACGTGCGAGCAATGGCGGACAGAGAATCGCTACGCGCTACGGCTACGGCCAACTATACAAAGAGAACACGCATTACATTTCGTTTTTGGGCCCATATAGGGCTTGTGCACAAATCACGCGAGGTTGTTTCGGCTACTTTCTGACCCCCCCCCCCCCTTGGTGACATTAAAGTAATTATCTAATCGTGTGGTAGAATTTTTTCTTAGTTTCGTTCACTAGAAAAATACACGTGAGGTCTCCTTATACCCCCAACGTGAACTGTCGTGATTTTTCCTGACCCCCCCCCCCCCTATCGAGCCTCGCGTGATTTGTGCACAAGCCCTTACTTGATTCTGCCATTTTAACTGAAAACAACATTAGGACCGTTCTGTCCAACGGCTAAACTAAATACTCTTTACATTAGTCAGGGTTGGGCAAAATACTGGGTTCATTGTATTTGAAATACAAAATACAAACTACTCTGGCCACAGGTATTTGAAATACAAAATACAAGGCGCCCACAAACTACTGTGGCGACAGGTATTTGAAATACGAAATACAAAATACTGTTTTCAAAATGATGTATTTCAAATACAAAATACATTTTATGAAATACTTTTTAGGCGCGACATACATTTAGCGGAATTCAGCCCAAAACTCCCTACCTACTCATCACAGCTCCATCGTGTTTGGGCTCATTAGACTTACCTTGACGAGCACTTCCGCTTGAGATGAGGTTCACCAGAACTCCTTATATACTTGTCACAACTTCATCGTGTTTGGACTCCCTATCTACTCATCACAGCTCCATAGTGTTTGGGCTCATTAAAATTACCTTGATCAGTGCACTCTTGAGATGAGTTCCAGGGTCTCATCAGGAGTTGGTCACCAGAACTCCTTTGTCACAACTTCATCGTGTTTGGGCTCATTAGATTTACCTAGACGAGCACTTCCGCTTGAGATGAGGTCTAGGGTCTCATGATGGAGTCAGGAGTCGGTCACCAGCACTCCCTATCTACTCATCATAACTTCATCGTGTTTGGGCTCATTAGACTTACCTTGATGATTTCTGCATGAGATAAAATCCGGGGTCTTGTGATGGACTCAGGAGTTAAATTTTCGAAATCTACACCCCCTAATTAGCCGAAAATTACTACCATGACGATTTTTCAGAAAAAGCGTATATTCGCCATCTTATAGTTTAAAACAGACATAATTTACCACGAATGCTGCGGCTGTGAAATGACCTTCCTGCCGAGGTTGAGGTTCTTCAAAAACGGAGTGTATATGTTCCTAAAGGGAAGGCAACGCGCATGTGAATCCTCTGGGGTTGCAGGCGTCCATAGGCTAGTCATCAGGCGGGCCGTATGCTTATTTGCCACCGACGTGGTATTAAAAAAAATTGAAATCTACACATTCGAAATAGTCGTAAAGGACTACCATGACAATGAATACATAAAAGTGTATTTCCACCATTTTTAAATTTAAAACAAACATAATTTTTGAAAACTACACCCCTAATTAGCCGAAAACGACTACCATGGTAATTTTTCAGGATAAAGTGTATTATCGCCATCTTGGGTTTTAAAACAAACATAATATTCGAAATCTACACCCCCTTATAGGGATGACGATGACACATGTTGAATTATGCAATAAAATTTAGTTAATAGGATGCAGATTAACAAATACATATATCCAAATAAAGTGAAAATATAAAAACTCTATTGATATATTTCAAAGATATCATGCTTCAAAATTTCAACATTTTTCCATTTTTTAAAGTACGGAATTTAAAAAAAACAATGATACCATTCGATTTTTAACATTTTACTGTTAAATAAATTGTATGGTAACCATATACATAAACGCAACATTTCACTGAAAAAATAGCAATTTCATATTTTTTCCATACTTTAAACAGGGCGACTATATGATCGTGACGTCACTTTTGCACGTCATTTTGTTAGTAGCGTTTCGAGAAACAAATGCAAATCTCAGACTTTAAGTGATTCTGACTTTTGTGTTGCTTTAACGCAATTGGCCTCTTCACACCTATTGGAATCTTCACACCCGAAATAGTCGAAAATGACTACCATGACAATTTATACAAAAAAGTTATTTCCATCTTGGATTTTAAACAAAATATAATTTTCGAAATTTACACCCCCTAATTAGCCGAAAAGGACTACCATGACGATTTTTCAAAATAAAGTATATAGCCGCCATCTTGGATTTTAAAACAGACATCATTTTCGAAATCTACACACCCTAAATAGTCGAAAATGGCTACCATGACCATTTATACGAAAAAGTGTATTTCCGCCATTTTGGAATTCAAAACAAACCTCCTTCCTCCTAGCGTTTGTCCCAGCTTTTTGCTCTATTGAGCCTGGGGTCCCCTCGGCAACCTAATCCCAGAAATTGTCATAGGCACTAGTTTTTAAAACAAAATTTGTGCATATTTTTGCGCGTTTATCCTCATTGTAGAGGGAATTTTATAAAAACTAAATTCCTAAAAGTATTGTTGGATAAGCCTCTCGTAGATCACCGAATGTAACCAGCCAATGAAAACAGTCTGTCGACTGGCACAGAAGATCACACGCTGGAATAAAATTTTATGAATACATTCCTAATATTTGGGTTGCGTTCAAGGACACTTTTAGTTCTTTCCCGTTGTCACTTAAAGATTTATTATTCCATCCTAGCTGTCGCGGGCTTGACATGCGTAGAGTCAGCAAAGATGATGAAGACATTGTCACCATTCTTGCTCAAACTAGTACTACTCGTACTTCTACTTCTGGGATCTTGGTATTATTATTACCATGACAGGTCTATGGCTAGTATGTCAATGCGCGTAACGCGTAACGAACTAAACTGTTGACATAATACTTGAAGTTTCGCGTTGACACTTATACTCAGTGTTGCCACAGGCCTAATGGCCAACTAACTATAGTTAAAAATCGGTCCATATTATGATTATGGAATTAAGATAATGTATTTTATGTTAATGTATTTTAAAGCTTATAGAATTTGAAATACAAAATACTAAATACATGTACGTGTAGTGTTTAAAATACAAAATACAAATACTTTTCGAAGACAGTATTTGAAATACAAATACAAAATACGTATTTGTATTTCAAATACGTATTTCAAATACATGTATTTGAATACTGCCCAACCCTGACATTAGTCAATACTAATGTAAAGAGTATTTAGTTTAGCCGTTGTTAAACATCAAATTATTAGCAAATGTGCCTGAAATGGTACTCAGATAGTAGGTATCTCGTCGTCGAGTTGCAACCCGTAAATATGTCGTATGAGAATACCGATCATTTACTGGTTTACAGATAATTTCTATAGAATTCTTTACCGGTTTGCATTCCTTAGCTACTAATATTCCCTAGCTATTACTGGTCCAAATTGTTTCAAAGCAGGCATCGATGAGAATCGGGGTCCATGGGGACATGCCACCGGTAGATTTAAATATTTAGGATGAAACAAGATAGAATGTATCTCTCACGAATAAACTGTAATCGACTTATTGATTCAGTTTAATTTGCCTATTTAATTAATGTGAGCATTGTTGATTCACTAGGCCCGTGTAAATTTCATCGAATTTCAAATGGGCATGCATTAGCACTCGCGTCCAAATCCAAACAAGGATGGCTTGTTTTGCTGATGATTTACAAACAGACAGCGCCGCATTGCGTCTATCTTTCCAAAACTCGGATCTCGTTTACCGTGTTGATACAATACCAGTCTCTATATTCTGCGACTTAAAGTCTAAATTTAATTTAAAATCTGGCAATTTATACGATAAAAGGATACATGTTTATTTGTGTCAGCGTTTGTGGATTCAGGTCAAGGTTTAGTCTCTTGGACGTTTCAAAGGTGACAAGTTATGTTTCTGAATTGTTGAAGTGGTTCTTGAATTAGATTACCTTGCTTTGTAAGCAAGCGTTCTAGCGTATTTGGCAGTATTTAGACGCATTGTTGGCATTTGACTGACCTGAATATACCTATTTAGTTACTATCTAAAAGCGACACATTTCGGACTCCAGCTGACTACAGTGGTGCACACTAGTGCATACAGCGTACACACACATCTATATTCGTCCATATAAGAACACTTCATAAACAGTCCACGAAGACAGCTTGTCACACGCAAAGCATCGTCAATTGACGATTGGGTGCGGCTTGCGTGACAATTCCGTACTGGAGCGAGACTGTCCACGGCGCGGCCAAACTGCATTTTGCTTATTGTCACGCAATCGTCATGCTACCTGCAGCATGCATGTCCAGATGTCCATGCTGCAGGCTGACGCTACACACAACCGTACTGAAACACGACAAATTTTGCTTCTATTAATGTACCATCGGGTTCATAATTTCATACCTAATTTATCAATGAATTCATAAATCATAAATTGGGTATGCAATTATGAGCCCGATGGTACATACAGGCTCCATAACTTTTATTATTTTGTTTAAACGGATAACCTCTGTAAATTCGATATGCATTGCGTTTGGCATTATAAAATTTAATTTACTTCACTTTTTCGTTACATGACTTGCATGGTATTTTACAAGAAATCCTTAAAAATAGTGGAATTACGTTTAAACACGGATTTCCGCAACCACACAACTCTCTGAAACGTGTTAATGACGTGAGTTCACGTTGAAACGCGAGTTACGCGAGGCTCGCTCGTCGGTTCTTCATGTCAAAAACAGATAAAAGGGTTAATTAGTTTCACTTATTTGTATCAGAAGTATGGAAAGCTGCGCATTGTAGCTTTTACTCGTGTTTGAATTTTAATAATTTGTTGACATTCGTATCTGTGAAAGCAATGGGGTAGGTACGTACTACGTAGGCGATTATCACACTTTGTTATATAACCAGGGTACATTTACAGTTTCAATCGGTTGCCTCGCAATATTTTTACACCCCTCCCCTCGTATTTCCGCTCCAGTCCAAGTTGGGTCAGTTCGGGTTGCACAGGGCGGTTCCTCATCACTTCAGGAGCTTAAATACTGCGAGCCATTGTCATTCCTTTAACTAGTAGTTTTAACACCAAGCGCATTTAATAACTCATAATTTTTTATTAGCTCATTACTCACACCGCCTCTTTCTCTTAGGCACTGGTCCTACCGGCGGCGAGTAAGCTAGTAAAGTTAAGCGAGTAGCATTACATCGCGGGCCTTGAAAGGTCGATCGATCACTCTAGGTATACCTCGACAAACCGCAATGTAATGCTACTCGCTTAACTTTACTAGCTTACTCGCTCTTGGTGGGACCAGTGCCATAGGCGGCTTTCACACTGCTGCGGTTTCCGCATGTGGCGCCGGTGCTCGAGCGAGACAGCGCTCTGCATGTGTATAGCACTGTCTCGCTTGCACACCGACACTTTTGTGATAGTATAATTGTTACAGTAGATTTGTATAAATCAGAACTGCTTAATAACACTCATTAATCTCATATGAGGTAAATAAAATATTGATGAGTTTCGTGCGGCATTCGGACAGTCTCATTCATTAATCTAAATATATAAAAGAAGAAACTGACTGACTGACTGACTGACTGACATATCAACGCACAGCCCAAACCGCTGGTTCTAGAGATTCCAAATTTGGCAAGTAGGTTCCTTATAAGGTCTAGGGGTGCACTAAGAAAGGATTTTTCAAAATTCACCCCTAAGGGGGCCAAATGGGGGGGGGGGGGGGGGGGGCAAAATGGGGGTCCAAAGTTTGTATGGCAAAACAAGATTTGTTAGACTATTTTATTCGAAACTTCACAGGAGTATGCCTAACGATAAATGAGTAAACACGTGTTTCAGGTTTTTTGAAAATTCAACCCCTGAAAGGGAAAAATGTGGTACATACAAACATACCAGTCTAACTGAGAACCTCCTTTTTGAGTACTTATAGTACGCGGGCGAAGCCGCGGGAAAAAGCCAGTTCAATATAATGGAATGAACCGAAATGATACATCACGACTTACCTTGTAAGAGTGTTTATCTATGTAAGTAGAGATCTCAATTAGAACTTAGGTACTCAATCATTATAAGCGTGATAGCCGCCTTTTTGTACCACAATTCAGATATCTCTTCAAATTTTAT
Source organism: Pammene aurita (assembly GCA_947086415.1). Lineage (NCBI taxonomy): Eukaryota > Metazoa > Arthropoda > Insecta > Lepidoptera > Tortricidae > Pammene > Pammene aurita. The sequence goes on from OX352297.1 coordinate 28,952,992, forward strand.
TTATATGTACAAACATCAGCTCTCTTAACTGTACATCGGTGGACCTTATTTCAAAAGACATAAGGTCCACCGATGGGCAGTTAACAGCCAGCAAGTACCTATTTATTTTGTTGGCAATTTACAATATAATTACAATTCATTCTTCTTTCTCCTCGCCACTTCCAGTTACGCGGGGTCTTTCTTAATTTTTAGGCGCCACTGGCTTATACTGGCTTACTGGCTTACTATGATTGCATGTACTTATAAACCATTATGTAGGTACCTATACATACCTATTCTTAGTCTTAAATTTCGATCTCTTGTACACAAATTTCATCCCGGCTATTTAATAAAACATGACGTGGTTTCCTAAATATTTACGATAACCCTCAGTTATATTTCCAATTTAAGATGCTGAAGTAAATATTCCTCTCAACTCACTAGTCTCACCTCCGTAAGCGCTTTAATTGCGCGGCTGTGCGGGAGTCATTATACTCATTATGCTTTGTTGGGCGATGCGGATGAAATGAGGAGTCTTATATATGTATAAGAAGTACCTACCTAGGGCGACATGTAGTGCAACCCGATGAGGTACAACACGTTACAGCCCAAAGAAGCTGGAAGTTTTTAGATGCAATGGGAATCAGTAATGAATTATAAAAGGCTGCTACTATTGTAGCAGCCTTTTATAATTGATCTATTGATCAAATCTGGTCGACGCGGCACATCGATAGCCCAGGACACATAGGCATTACGATTTTAAGGCACTCTTCCGGTTAAAATAGTAAAAGAAAAGTAAGTTATTAAGGATTATTACAATTTTGTGTGAGTGTTTTCTTCTTCTTCCTCTTTGCCTTTTCCCACGTTAGGTGGGGTCGGCTCTCCTAATTAATTTGCGCCAGGTTGATCTATCCTGGGTTGTTGGGTCCTGAATTTGGGCTTTCTCCATAAGTTTGGTCATAATGGACTTTTTACCTGCTGAGTGTATCTATCATAATTTTAGCATAAAGTTGCGAGGACATCTAGAGGACTTGAATGGGTAGGTATTTTTGGATTTTCAGGTCATATACAAAGAACTGTATATTTCCAACATATCGTGAACGCCAAATTATGTAGGTATGTAACTTAAGTTCTATAATTTGTAACTTGCTACTTACGAATATTTTAAAGTCGGTTACTTAACAACTAACAACTACGAATTTTTAATTTCAGTATTATTTTTGAGCTAATTCATAAACATTAGAGCGAAAACAAGGGTCTCTCGAAGAAAACTTTAATGGTTCTAAATGAAGTGAATTTGTTAAGGAAATTAGAACAGGTTTCTTGGACACTATTTCTAAAGATACGAACAAGTTTCTTGCTAAAATTTTGCATTCTGTTCGTAAATTTAAAAACTCTAATGTACTATATAAGTAAGCTCATCGCAAAAATGATTAATTTTGGTGTGCTGTTAGTAGAAGGATGTAAAAGTAAGCTTAATAAAAATAAAATTAGACTACCTTGAACACAGACGTTAAAAAGAAAGATAGAAGTTAACGGAATTAATTAACGCTTATGTAAAGTGACCATTTAATTTTTTGTTCTACATAAACTAAACTTCATCATGACACTGATTCGGAGTGTCAAAGTTATTATCACGATATAATGGTGCACTTACATGTATGGTCACTTGGCATGCTGCTTACATCTGTCTCATATGTGGAATGAGACCATAATGTATACATTATGTGGATACGCTAATATCGTCGGGTTCATATTACCAACTGTTAACTGGTAAAAAATACAGCACTGGCAGTAGTTTGCACTTGATTGATTTTATTTGATATTATTATGCAACACTCTTCCATAGTTTATGAGGGACCTTTGTCTATTTATTTTTTCTGTGTTATAACGGAAATTATTATTGTGCAAGGAGATGACAACTTACATGTGTTTTCATTGTAACAAATATAGCTCCGTAATGTTCTACTATGCTTAACCTTGTGAGTTTTATGGTTTTGTGTTTGTTGATACCAGTTATCGACATAGCTCAAAGAATTAGCAAGCTGAAGTGGCAGTGGGCCGGCCATATCTCTCGAAGAACCGACAACCGCTGGGGTCGACGTGTTCTTGAGTGGAGACCGCGTCTCGGCAAACGTAGTGTAGGACACCTTCCGGCCAGGTGGGATGACGATCTGCGAAAGACTGCTAGCAGATGCTGGATGCGGCAAGCTGAAGACAGGGCGCTATGGCGCTCATTAGGGGAGGCCTATGTCCAGCAGTGGACTAGTATAGGCTGATGATGATGATGATACCATTTGGCACAAGTCTTCCATTTGTACATTTTCTTGTTTTGAGCAATAAAGTTTAAATAAATAAATAAATTAAAAATCTGCATTAAATGATGTTTAACTGACAAGAAAATTTGTACGGTTGTAATTCATGTGTACGGGAGGTAGGTACTCTAATAAAAATATTTTTTTAGTTTTTATTTTGACAGTTTCTCGGCATTACTAACTATTACACATACCCATACCAAATGTCAGCTTTCTAGTGCTGACGATCGCTGAGCTAAACCGCGGACATTCAAACGGACAGGCTGACATGGCGAAACTATAAGGGTTCCTAGTTGACTATGGAACCCTAAAAAGATGAATATACAAACGATTATTATTAGCCTTTTTATTAAATTAATAACGTCATTTATTATTAACTAGCTTTTTCCCGCGGCTTCGCTCGCGTTAAATTCGGGGTAACACGGTTCCCCTTTCCTGATTTACGTAAAACCGTACCGTATGCACTATACTCGTAGTGTGAAGCTCGGGCCGATGCCCGCACTTTACAGATAGAGAACACACAACGTTAGCGTGTTTCAGAAACCTATCAGCGCCATCTATATATATATAGATGACACATATATATATATGTGTGTGATGATATATATATATAACACTTATTTATCTTTCGAATGTTGTTTTTTTTTCTCATGTTTTAATATTGTTTTTTTATTTTTCGTTTGTATCATAGAACCTGTACTAATTTTGCGGAGTCTCACACAAATTTCCATCCCCTATTTTAGGGGCTGGGGGAAAATTTCCAAAAAAAAAGGCAGGTATTTTTCGTTGGTAACAGAGTCTGTGTACCAATTTTTAGCTTCCTACCTTGAAAACTGCGAAAAGTCCCATATAAAATGTCACCCCCTCTTTTAAGGAGTTGGATTTTTTTGTTAGTCACAAATAGTCCGCATACCAATTTTTAGCTTTCTACCTTGAAAATCGCGGAATGCTCGATACAAACTTCCACCCCCCATTTTAGGGAAGTGGGGGGTTAGAAAGAGACAAAAAGTAGCCTATGTCACTCTCCATCCCTTAAAAAATTTTAAATTTAAAAAATCACGTCAATTCGTCGCCCCGTTTTGCCATGAAAGACGGACAAACAAACAAACAAACACACACACACTTTCCCATTTATAATATTAGTTTGGATATACGCATTTCTAGGCAGTTTTCTTACAATAATAAGGTAAAGTAAGTATGTTGGCTTTTCCACAGCTCGTTTCAATTGATTGCATTCGTCGGAGCATGCATAAACAACTAGAAGCTGTAAAATAAAATTTACAACTCGACTGTACTGCATCATAGTGGACTAAACAAAATCAGTAAACTAAGAACGTTTAGTCAAAACAAACGCTGAAACTTTGATCTACTTCTTACTCATTATGGAAATTTTCCTGATCGACATAAATATCCTTTTAACAAAATTGCAGGAGCTTCGGTTGAGAAATGCGACAGGACAGGTGAACAATGAGACATTTAAACAAAGAATAAAGCATTTTTGCCTTCAGTGGAAATGAAGATACTTCGCTAATTAAGTAGGTATAATACAGACCGTAAATTAAAACTTGCACTGTTAAGGCCTGACTAACTCTACCGACCGCAAATTGACCCTTGGACCTGTCCAGTGACTATATTTCTATTCAAAATAGTCGTACAATGTATCTATTACTAGCAAGAATTACATTGAAATACCTTAAAAGTATATTAAAACTAAATTAAAAACTAACTTACCACTAAAAAAATGGTCCCCCAGATCTGCCCCCTGCGGAAGGGTGCCCATAATGCTGGCTACATTTCCTCGCTGAATCGCGATGCCGATTCTCTGCGCAAGAAATGAGTCAGCTCTAAGGTCCCTAGTGGAGTCGAGGAGCTTCTTTTTGAGGTCCCTAAACAAACTATGGGCACCCTGACACCACGGTCCCAGAGTCTCAACAGCAAATGCCGCAAACACATGGTTGCTGATAGACCAGCATATTTGCGATGCTTCAGGGCTTCAGCCGCTGCTGCCGCTCCGCCAGCCCTCAGCGAAGTAGACGCTAAATGGGACGGCGCCAAAGTATCCACACAAGTGGCATCCCAGATGAGCGGCCGCCCCATTCGCCAGGTTATCCCCTGGGTCATACCATCAGGCCTCTTTCCGTCATCGTGCACAAGACCAGGTGGCTATCACTTCAGGCCTGCTATCAGGTCTATTACTTAACATCTAAACATAACAACACACAAAATTGAAGTAAAACTAAATAACTGCAATAGAAAAGTGGCCTAGAGTTCTAGACACTTAAAATGTATCTACTTATAGTACATTACTACAGAGGCCGGGAAGTAAGGGGTTGCCGGTCGAGTACATATAGTCGGTTAAACGTATTTCTAACAAGGTTTCCTACTGCAGCAAATATATCTGCTGCGAGAATTTACAGCACCAGCGATACGTTCGGAAACCGCCGAAGGTTCAAACTTCGGAACCCGGAGTGCCTCAGGCGGAGAATTTTTATAAAGTTTGGAAGTCCCGAATCGTACGAGGAAACGCGGTAATTGGGTTGTTTTGAATTTGACGTGTTTCCGTGGATTTGAACGCGTTCTAGAGATGTAACTTTTCAGTTCTAAAGTACAATAATAATTAAACGAATACCGGAATAAAAGATAATAAAGATTAAAAAAAAATGGGTGACGTATTATGATCCTTGCTAAAAAGTTAATTGAAATGGATCATTTAATGTTATATTATGTCTCTTTATTATTTTATCATTAAAAACCCACTCATCATGACAATTATGTGGCACGGTGACTTAATAGGTAGGTAATATAGTAGTTTATGTGACTGCTAGATCATGAAGGGCATTAAAATACGAGTATGAGAACGAAGTGAGTTTCATAATAATATCACAAGAGTGTTTTAATGCCTAATTATATACATACACTGCTTTATCTACACACATATTATAAATTCTCAATGACGTGTTCGGGAATGAATTTTCATACATTATTACGACACTGGCACAGATAATACACTGATGTTACAATACTAGTTGCAATAATGGTGATTATTATTTACGGTTTCCAAACGCAGAAAAGGGGATTTATGATATGATGGGTGTAGATAAACAGTGTTTATTAATTACGTCGTGTTTCTAGTAAGTCAATAAGATCCAGGACAACTTTTAAGTGCTCAGAAAGACAAACTTCCTGTTTTCCTAATTGGGTACGTACCTACTAGCTGAAAGTTTGTGAAGTCTACTAATAGTTGAAGACTTCTTGTTCTATATTATACCGGGGTTGTTTTGTTTTCGTACATTATATGGTGAATTGACTTTGTAAAGTACTAATGAGTGTTTAACAGGGATTTTAATATTTATCTATTTTATTATATTTCATAATAATCTACGATATGTGTACATGGCACCCCTTACATTTCATTAAATTGTTAAATAGGCCTTTACGCGTTGGCTTCGGTTTCGACTACGCCTCCCAAATACGTATATCTGCGGGCCTACCGCTAACTTCGATCATCGTAATTTCGTTATGTTCGTCTTTATCGCTCTTGCATATTCGGAAGATAGTGATGCAAATAGACGACCGAACGAAGTGGTGCGCGGTTATAGGCCTGGGGGGCGATTTTTGAGATTCGAGCGTTCCATATCAATTTAAATAGCAATAGTAATTTAAAATCATGATTATTTGTACTATTAATTACATGCGTAAATAAAGGCGCCAACTTTTGTGTGCGATTATATTCGAGGTTAACTTCTTTGAATTCAAGCGCTCGAAAGTAAAAAATCGCCCCCCTGGTTCCGTATACGTGTAAAAGTATAACCGTTCATATTACGTTCCACTTACTTGTATATTACCTTTAAGTGTGCACACTTAAAGGTAATTATACAAGTTATCATCATCAACTAACTAACATTTTGTATAAAACTTTGGCTTACACGTACAATGGTCTAAGAGCTGGCCACGTCAGATGTGACACAATAATGAGAGCAATGAAACCTGTCTAGTTAGATTGCTTTACCATCCTTATTGCTAGATCCGGGCATCTGGCAGCTTTTAATGGGTGGATGTCAGAGTGACAGACCAACAAAGTTTTAAGTTGGAAAAAAGTAATACCAAAATAGGTAAAAAATGCCAAAGTTGTGTAATTTATAGAGGACAGGGACAGGACAGGACAATGTCTATTATTGCGGAAACAAAAACAGTAGGCGACTAACTAAAAATTGCATTTTACCTCATTTGGCACTACTTTTCCCCAACAGAACCTTCTGGATATGATATAACCTAATTAATTACATAATTTCCCATAATATTTCATTAAACCCAGAAGTCTAGGATTTGTTTTCTTCAAGTTATTTGCATTCTTTGACCTCCACCACTTTACAGCTGCCAGATGTCCGGATCTAGAAATAAGCATAGTATAGCACACTAACTACATGGGTTTCGTTGCTCTCATTATTGTGTCATATCTGACGTGGCCAGCTCTCCGTCTACAAGAGAAACTGTCAAAAATAGCCAGAATAACTCGATATACACAGGCGAGTAACTAAAGTATCTTCAGGAATTGTGCAACTTCTGAAACTAATAAATAGTTAGCAAACCGATGAAAGACAATAAGTAATTTTTTTGCGAGTTCTGGAACGTTAAATCCAAGTTCGGTGAATGTCGCTTTAGGTGATGAGAAAATATTAAGGGGTTGCCAGTGACAATATGTGAATTTATGTTATTATGTCTACCCCAACTAAGTCCTAGATTTCTATAAGGTATTGAAGAAATTTAATCATATATCTATTTTGAAATTTGCTGTGACGTCAGTCATCCGTGACCATGAAACCTGTGCCGTAACGTAACTACGTATATAAAGGTAAATATTTGCCATCGACCCGTGTTAAGAGTGCGGTAAAGTTTCTTTTTCTACTCCTGTACTTTTATCTGTCATTTATACATTCGTTAACACCTTTATAAGAACATAGATAATACACTCGATGAAAAGTCTATCTAGTCTATTCCCCAAAAAAAACACTTGTTCTATAAAAGCGCCAAAATAGTATCGCGGAATCGCGTGCAAACACGGCTATTAATATAAAATAAATTACTGCCAACCTAAGAAACCTAAATAAACGCAGCGTTTTTAGAAAAAAAAACTTTAAAAAAGAAAAAATTATAAGAACCACAGTCAACTTTTCGATACTATTTTACGGTAATTAAAAGACTACTATTAGTTTGTATACACATTTTGAAAGACTGTTTCTTTTTAAAGTGTATAAGTTGAATACTTTTTGATTTTATGTTTCATTTATAAATAATCTAACAGCTGTTTCACGATGTTTGCTTGGAGAGGTGAAAAAAGGAATATCTTTATTGATTAAAGTGATGTTAAACTAGAATGTAAAATATATAAATGGGTTGGAAAATGAGTCGTTTAAGGAATAAGTGGAACAGTTTTTTTAAACAATAGTAAGTTTATTCAGAGAAATTTTAAGAAAACTTGCCGAAGGGGAGGTGGTGTTTTTGGGAATGTCTTAAAGTATTTCATAAACATTAAAATGTAGATATAAACTTGGCTTCATGCTTTAATCAGATAATATAAAAAATATTGGGGGGCATAACAAATCATAATAAAAAATCAAGCGACAATTTTGCACGAATCAACGTCCTCACTAAACAAGTTCTGCAAGAATTGAGTGTTCGGGTATTAAATAATAATAGGTGTGTATACTCTGAACAATTTGAACTGAACTCATCCACTTAATGTCTTATCTTTTGTGTGTAAACCGCAGGGGCGCGTGCCACTATGAAAAAAATGGTTTAGCCACGTGTTAGCGTTTATTGAATTTCTACTATATGGACCACGCAATAAGATTCAATATGAACTAATACGAAAAAAGCTCTAAGTTCTATACGGTTGCACCCAATACAAGCGATTCAAATGCTCTAGCACCAGCGTAACTCGACACCGAGATCCGAAACAAACGTGCGTAATTGGTGATCGCGCTTGCACTGGTATTCCGAGCGCACGGCTAGTTAGCGATAAGGAGGCAATTGTAATTTTCCCGAACGGGCAGATAAAACAGGGTTGGATTCTGATTAAAACATTTGGGTGGATGTACGATTTACAAATATTTAATATATGAAATATATACCTATACATATATAATAGATTTTAATAAATATTGGGTATGTTAAAATTATAATCAGACATATAAATAATCAACTATTTTAAAATTGCTTTCTTAATTTTACAGCTTAGACTTACTTTAACCTATAGCAATTTATGTACTGAGAATAACTCAATTCAAATATAAATAATATGAATCTACATTATAGTTGTGTTTTTTATCATAATTTGAGAGATATAAAGAGAATATAAAAATATATATATTTATAGTACATATTAGTCAACACAAATAATCATATTAATCTTTTCATCATATTAGCATATATAGCGGCAGAAACGTTTACTCGACCATGGTTTTGCTAGTTGGGTTATTATAAAACCTTAGAGTGGTGGGCACTGCCAGTTTATACTTATTTCTAGTATTAAAATTATGTATCTCACAGTTCTTTCTAAAATTAACAATGTTTCTATGTACATACACAATATTTTCATAGATATATTGACTATGCACTGTCATTATATTAATGTCCTTAAACATATCTCTAACTGAGGCTCTATATTCTCTTAATAATAAATTATTTAAACATTGCTGTCTTAATTTTATACAATGTGATAGTAATAAAAATACTTTAAAGGAAAAAATAACACTTCACACGTCTTTCATTTAGACATAACAGATGTGTCGCCAGGGTCGTTCTCTCATTGTTGTAATTGATAAACACGTGGTATAAGTACCTGTATATTTCTGAATGTTATCTACCGTAATTTTCCCTTACCTATACCTAACCTCAATCATGAAAGAGGGAGCGAGATACCAATAAAAAAATCTACCTGGTCTGTTATCAATTTCTGAGACACATTTGGTTATGACAGTTTTGAGTCTAGTGTTTGACTGGCTTTCGCTTGCTCAATACATGTTTTATTTCCCGATTCATGGTGCTCTTTTACGCAACTTGGCTACGTTTTACTGGATATTCCCTGCTTTCGATTGGATTTAGTACCTTGCGATTTAACGACCCCAGGCTGTGTCTATTGAATTATCATAACAAGCACAACTATAATGTAGATTCATATTATTTATATTTGAATTGAGTTAATCTCAGTACATAATTTGCTATAGGTAAAAGTAAGTCTAAGCTGTAAAGTTAAGAAAGCAATTTTAAAATAGTTGATTATTTATATGTCTGATTATAATGTTAACATACCCAATATTTATTAAAATCTATTATATATGTATATATTTCATATATTAAATATTTGTAAATCGTACATCCATCCAAATGTTTTAATCAGAATCCAACCCTGTTCTACCTACCCGTTTGGGAAAATTACAATTGCCTCCTAATCGCTAACTAGCCATGCGCTCGGAATACCAGTGCAAGCGCGATCTCCAATTACGCACATTTGTTTCGGATCTCTGTGTTTAGTTACGCTGGTTCTAGAGCATTTGGATCGCTTGTACTGGGTGCAACCGTATAGAACTTAGAGCTTTTTTCGTATTAGTTCATATTGAATCTTATTGCGTGGTTCATATAGTAGAAATTCAATAAACGCTAATATGTGGCCAAACCATTTTTTTCATAGTGGCACGCGCGCCTGCGGTTTACACACAAAAGATAAGACACTAAGTGGATGAGTTCAGTTCATATTGTTTAGAGTATACCAAAAGTATGTGTATTTTTTGCAATAATAGGACTTCAAACTATCTTATTAAATGCAATTCCTGTGCGTTATTTCATTATTAGCGATTTTCGTTTTAAAATCGTTACCGGACTTTTAACATGTTATTTAGAATGAGACAAGGGTTACTGGCGAAATTTTTAAATATATCATATGAAGATGCATGATAAGATGAAAAAGTTGTGCAGATTTTGAAATGGCAATCACTTCTAATGTAACATTAATCATTAGGCTACCTGGGCATGGTACCGAGAATTTAGTCAGCATTTTATTTGCTGTATCGATATTCTGATGCGCAAGGAAGCTACCAGCTCTTTGATTATCAGCGGAATCGATAATGAAGTGCTTGTTGTGATTCAACGGGTAAATTCTACCGAATAGCATAAAAATGTTCTCGTAGGTCACAACCAACATTACTTAGATGATGACTAACCCGGGCGGGTATCGAGTAAGTCCTCCTTTCATTAAAAGTAAGTAAGGGTTGTGATTTTCATTAAATAAAGATACTAACACCGTTGAGAAGCAGTGCGTTCGTAGTAAGTCTGGGCTTACAGTCTCCAGTGGCACAGATTACACGATGCAATGTATATTTAAAAAACCGGCCAAGAGCGTGTCGGGCCACGCTCAGTGTAGGGTTCCGTAGTTTTCCGTCCGTCACAGTAAGTGTCCCCACTTAAGAGTTAATAACACCGCCATGTAGGATATGATATGAGAGTTCCACGTACAGCGACATATATCGGCAAATTAAGTAAACTATTGCGCGCGAGCTTAAAGTATGGAAGATGATTTTTATGGAATAATTCTTTATTGCGTGGACCGATTTTCACCGTTTTAACTTTATTTGAAAGTACGTCATTTTATTGTAATTTTGTAGAAATTACAGGTACAATAAACACCTGCTTATACGGTTAAATTACAAACTTAGTTCAGAAATTATTTTGTAATTTTTTTTCAAAAACTATTCATCCTATCAAGTTCAAAATAATTTTCCTAGAAAGCTTTTATAAAGTTCTACTTTTGAGATTTTTTTCATATTTTTAAAACTTATGGTTCAAAAGTTAGAGGGGGGGGGACGCATATTTTTTTACTTCTGGAGCGATTATTTCCGAAAATATTTACATTATCGAAAAATGATTTTAGTAAACCCCTATTCATTTTTAAATACCTATCCAACAATATATCACACGTTAGGGTTGAAATGAAAAAAAAAATCACCCCCCACTTTACGTATAGGGGAGGTACCCTAATAAAACATTTTTTTCCACTTTTTATTTTACCACTTTGTCGGCGTGATTGATATACATATTAGTACCAAATTTCAGCTTTCTAGTGCTAACGGTCACTGAGATTATCCGCGGACGGACGGACGGACGGACGGGCAGACATGGCGAAACTATAAGGGTTCCTAGTTGACTACGGAACCCTAAAAACCAGCTGAATGGGAGGTGGACTCGCTTATATAATGATATTATACATTTTTAGTAGGGTTTTTCTATCAGTACAAAAGTGAAAAAAATTGTGCGCATTGAGAAAAAGTTGTAAACTTTTGACCATGGATAGAGCGCCCTACGATGTGCATTTTTTAGTATTGGAGGTCCGTATAATTTTTGGACCTTCACGTCAAAATCAGGGGTCCCGTGCAATATGTTATTACTCTCTGGTTAAGGCTGGTAGGGGTTGCGTGGTATCATTTTCGTATAAAACAGATATGCAGAATTCATTTTTGATATTAAAAAAGTAAAAATCTATATTTAAAAAAAAGTTCTGCGAAGAGGAAAAACACTCAAAAAATATTATTTTTTAAAACGTTGTATAAGTAATAAATGTAGTTTATTTTTAAATAAAAAAAATATCATAAGGAAGCATATTTAATGCAGATTTATATATTTTACTGTACAAAAACTATGCGAAAAAAATTTATTCGCATTGTGGTGTATATGTTTTCTCCATAATAAGTATGGAAAATCAATAAGAAACATGAACATCCGTAGCGAATTGACCTTAAAATGTATGTATTGCAGCAAAACTGACTAATAAAGTCAGTTTTGCTCAGAAAACCTTCTACAAAATGAAAAAAAAAACAAAGTATTAATCGTTATAATTGGAACAAATGTGTTTTTTTTTCATTTCTGCATTTTGTAGAAGGTATTCTGAGGAAAAGTGACTAATAATAAACAATATATACATTTTAAGGTCAATACGCTGCGGATGTACATTTCACATTGAATTTCGATACTTACTATGGAGAAAACATATACACCACGACGCGAATAAACGACGCAAATGATTTTTTTCGCGTAGTTTTTGTATTGTAAAGGCCTTAAAATGGTATGTATTTAAAAACTGGTATATATTCAAGCTCTGGTATTTAGATCAAAAATATGTTTACTTTTTTGCACCTTAATATAAAGGAGTAAGGTTAAAAAGTGTAAGTAAACATATCTTTGACGTCTACTGTTCCAGATCGAATCGAACACTGTGCTATTTTTTGTTAATAACAATGACAATAAAACCAGAATTAATAAATAATACGGGACAATTTTACACAGTTTTCCTAGTCCCATAAAACCTTAGTAATTTGCTGGGGACGAGGCCCGAGGGTGGTTTATGGGGCGGGAACTTAAAAACGGAAAGCATCCTTTTAACGCCGCAATTTTTTACGCCGGTTGGTACCAATGTTGGACCAATGTGTGACCAATGTGTGACCAATGTATGACCAATGTGAGACCATTGTGAGACCAATGTTGAATGAAAATCTGTTCGAATAGCAAATGTAAATGTCGTTATAGCGTTGAGTTGAGTTGGGTTGGAGCTGTGTCTGTCCAGTGTGTGTGTTTATTTTTCGAATTGCGGCCCTGATTTGCTGTACTGTTATGTAATCTATGGCTTCGTCCTGAAAGAGCAAGCCGTTAGCTTAATTAAGTTGAGGCATTACACTTTACTCTATGGTGGGCAAAGAAAAAGTAATAAAGCGAACTAAGAGATTTTGTTGTTGGTACGAGTATAATGGAATATGGACTAGAGATTTCATAATTTAGCTGAATCATCATCAGGCCTTTTCCATCTTTTCAGATGATTTAGCTGTAATATCCTTCAGTTTATCACTGTAATCACTGAAACTGGCTCAGAAACGCACCATCAGACCTTGCACGCCGTGCGGTGGCCGCACGGCAACTTAGTTCATTCATATCATCATCATCATCATCATTCTAGATTCAAATGTATTTTTTTATTAAGGATCATTAAGTTCCTACACGCTTTTTCTGTAATTTGAACAGTTTGCTCAAAAACTGACAAAAACCGCGTTTCGGGATCTTTGCGGGGGTACGGAGGGTTACTGAAAATTAACTTCGGGCTATGACGTACACATCCCAATTGATACAATTTGCTCTTTAATTTTGCCATGTTTATAGCTTATTTTCCTGAATCAACTGCCGCCCCCCACTCCTTGGGTTCTGAAGTCTTCGCTTGAGACATTTTATACCAACATCTATACTAGCTTGGCAATCGCACAGGACATACATAAGTCATCTAATAACATCACATTATGGACTAAGAGCTGGCCGCGTCAGATATGACACAATAATGAGAGCAACAAAACCCATATGATTACATTGCTATACCATCCTTATTCTAGATCAGGGCATCTGGCAGCTTTTAATGGAGGTCAGAGTGACAGACTAACTATCAAAATTTTTGAATTGGAAAATAGTAATACCAAAATATGTAAAAACTGTCGAAGTTGTTTCAGATATAAAGGACGGGGCCTATATTTCAACATTAGAACAAAAAACATTGCGTATTATTACGTAAACAAAAATAGTAGGCAACAAACTATGAATTACATTAAGTATACGTCGTTTGTCACTATTTTCCCCCAACAGAAACTTTTGGCAATGATATAATCTAATTACTCATATAATTTCGCATAATATTGCATCAAACCCAGAACTCTCCGATTGGTTTTCTTGAAGCGTTTTGCATTCTTTGACCTCCACCACTTGACAGCTGCCAGATCTCCAGATCTAGAAATAAGCATAGTAAAGCAAACTGACTAGAGTGGTTTCGTTGCTCTCATTATTGTGTCATATGTGACGTGGCTAGCTCTCCGTCCTTAGGCCGGCTTATAACTACACCCGTGTACCCGGGTATGACCCTTAAACTACGTCCGGACACGGGTATGTCCTTAAACTACGTCCAAAAGAGACGTATGAGTACTACGAATGACATCTCGCTATGTGTGGTAGGGCACAGCATAGCGAATGTCATCTCGCTCAAATTTGGAGCAGAGCCCGACTGGGGAAGTACCTCCACGTTACAGAAAACCACAGCCAAATAGCACTAGACCCTACTCATAGTGTTGTGTTCCTGCTGGTGAGTAAGGTTGCCTAAGAGCTCAACCCAGTGTGTTGACGATGAGGGTTGTTCCTTTAGCTGTCAACACAGTGAATCCTCCTATTTGTAAAGGGTCGGCAACGCGCATGTGACTCCTCTGAGGTTGCAGGCGTCCATAGGCCACGGTAGCTGTTTACCATCAGGCAGGCTTGTTTAGGACCGTCGTGGTATTAAAAACCGGCCAAGTGCGTGTCGGACCACGCATAGGAGGCCCAAGTAACACAGGAAGCACTATAACATATGAATAGTTAACTTATTTAGAACTTAAGGACCGTATAAACTCTTATATACGTTCACCGAGCAACTTGTCGCATTATATGATGCTTTGAGCTGTATAACGGTTGTATAATGGCATAACTAAATGCTTTTGTAAAGCCTTTAGCTTTAGTGCAGCAAACTACAACGCAACTGAACAGCTTTCGACTGTTTAAAAACACTTAAGTGCTTTAGGTTCTATAATAGCATTATATAATGCTTTGAGCTGTATAATGGTTGTATAATGGCATGTATAGATGCTTTTTAAAGCCATTAGTTTTAGTGCAGCGAACCAAAATGCAACTGTACAGCTGAATGCTGTACAGTTGCGTTTTGGTTTGCTACACTAATGCTTCGGTGTGGTTTAGTGCCTTAGGTTCTACAATAGCATAAATAAATGCTTAATGTTGTTAATGAGCATGAATATTAGCCATTATAATGCTACGTAAATCCGGTATACAGCTTTCAGCTGTTTTTAGTGCTTTAGGTTCTACAATAGCATTTTATGATGCTTTACGCTGTATAACGGTTGTATAATGGCATATATAAATGCTTTTGTTTAGCCATTAGTTTTAGTGCAGCGAACAATATGCAACTGTACAGCTGAATGCTGTACAGTTGCGTTTAGGTTTGCTACACTAATGCTTCGGTTTGGTTTAGTGCCTTAGGTTCTACAATAGCATAAATAAATGCTTAATGCTGTTTAAGAGCATGAATATTAGCCATTATAATGCCACGTAAATTCGCTATACAGCTTTCAGCTATTTTTAATGCCTTAGGATGTACAATAGCGTTTATAAGGAGGTAATACATTCCTAATGCTCTATAATAGCAATAATATAAACCATTATAAAGCCAAGTAGTTCACTATAAGGGGCTGTTCATAAATTACGTCATTTCAAATGGGGGGGAGGGTCTGGACATCGGTTGATGGTAGCATGACGTAGGCGGGGGGGGGGGGGGGGGGGGCGGTCATTCCGAAGATCACATCATCAATGTGTAAAAAAGGAATGAAACTCGTGTTTCTATAAACTTTTAATGCTATAAAATATTATCTACTAAATAGTTTTTTATTTTACAATTAAGCTTAAAACGCATTTTTATTTAAATGACGTCACTTTATTTGGCAGGGGGAGGGTAGGATGATTTTAGGGGGGGGGGGGTAAAAATCATCAAAAATTTATGACGTAATTTATGAACAGCCCCTATACAGCTTCTAGCTGTTTTAGTGCCTTAGGGTCTACAATAGCAATTTTAAGTAGTATATAATGCTTAATGTTGTTTAATAGCATAATTATTCACGTGTAATGCTGTAAGCATAAATAAGGCATTTTTAAGGGTCACTGAGCTGCTATTGGACTAAGAGCTAGCCACGTCAGATATGACACAATAATGAGAGCAACAAAACCCGTCTGGTTAGATTGCTATACTATTCTTATTGCTAGATCCTAGCATCTGGCAGCTTTTAATGGGTGGAGGTCACAGTGATAGACTAGCAAAATGTTTTAATTGGAAAATAGTAATACCAAACTAGGTAAAAATTGCCGAAGTTGTCTCAGTTATAAAGGACAGGGCCTATATTTTAAGGGGCTCCCTGGCGCCAACGACCTTAGATCTGATTCCCTTAGTTTTCTAATGATTTATATAGCTTATCATATTATCAGTAACGGCTTTAAACAATATAGTCTATACTAATATTATAAATTGGAAAGTGTGTGTGTTTGTTTGTTTGTCCGTCTTTCACGGCAAAACGGGGCGACGAATTTGTATAGTTTCTCATAATATATAGTATTTGTATAGTTTCTCATAATATCGTTTCGTTTTTCGTTTTTAACGGCCTCCTAGCCCAGTCGGTAGTGACCCTGCCTACGAAGCAGGAGGTCCCGGGTTCGAATCCTGGTCAGGGCATTTATTTGTGTGTTTACCACAGATATTTGTTCCTGAGTTATGGGTTTTTCTATGTATTTAAGTATTTATCTATTATATATATCGTTGTCTAGTACCCATAACACAAGCCTTATTGTGCTTACTGTGGGCCTAGGTCGATTTGTGTAAGATTGTCCTATAATATTCATTTATTTATTTATTTATTTAATATTGCATCAAACCCAGATATCTAGGATTTATTTTCTTGAAATGGTTTGCATTATTTGACCTCCACCACTTTAAAGCTGCCAGATGTCCAGATCTAGAAATAAGCATAGTATACCAAACTGACTAGAGGGGTTTGGTTGCTCTCATTATTGTGTCTATCTGACGTGGCTAGCTCTCCGTCTATATAGACCAACGCCATTTTGTAAATAATTTATAACCTAAAAATAAAATCATGCGGACCTATTTATACAAGGAAAATACCTATATAATAAAGAAATTACTTAATTTAAGACTGCTCAACCAACACTATTATGTTAATAATGCAAAACTCGTTCTATACGAGGATTACACAATTGTTTTGTTTATTTGACGCATATCTTTTATAATATTTTATAGCAAAACCACAATAAATCAAAGGCGCGTGAAAATTTTCAATGAAACTTATATACACATTTACAGTAAACTACATTGCGCAGTAATATTTGAAGGATATAATAACGTAAAAGAGTCAAAAACTTTTATAAATTTTGTTAGGATGCAAACAAATATGACGTGTCACTCATTCAGTTTTTTGTACCGTCTTCGTCCATTTTATATTGCGAGACAAAGTAGTTAAATCACAACGTTCATTGCATTATAACATTTGTTCCGTCGGTGTTAGAGACGTTTTTGCATTGACGTAAGGTTTATTTTACTACACTCTTATGCTAGTATAATGCTTTTGTATTGCGATTGGCAAGTTAATCGAGAGTACTAATGCTTCTTTACTGCGATAAGCAAGTTTTTTGGCCGTATTAATGCTTCTTTAATGCGGTTGGCAACTTAATAGAGCGTACTAATGCTTCTTTAATGCGATCGGCACTTTCCTTGACAACGATAATGCTAATAGCGCAGACATAATGCGCCTGTAATGCTATTAAATGACCTGTATAGGATCTCAAGCTGGGTAATTTGTGCCCATTTAAGACCTATATCAGCACTATAAACGTTTATAATGCTACTATAAAACGAACTCAAAATGCTAAAAGCATACAGATATGCTGTAAGACGGCCGTTATACTGCTTTGATGTGTTACTTGGGGGGTTCCGTACCTTCAATGGAATAAGAACCAACTAATACCAAAAGGTCGTATCTGATGCCTATGGAAGAAGTTTTTTGGAGATAACACAAAAATGGCTGAACCGATAATGTTCAAAACAATTTTCTTTGAAAGTATATGATACGGCGCATCTCTTCAAATTTTTTCATATTTTTTGAATTTACGGTTCAAAAGTTACGGGTTGGGGGGGGGGGGGGGGGGCTACACAACTTTTCTGACTTTCGAAGCGATTATTTCAGAAAATATTCTTTTAATCACAAAATAGTCAAAGAAACCTCAAAGTTATTTTGAAAGACCTATCCATTTATGTGTCACATGTTGATATTTGGTATTTTTTTTTTAAATTTAGTTACCTGTATTGAGCGCCCCCCTAAAAATATTTTTTTTTTTTCAAATTTAGCTACATAACTAAGTAGCTGAGCATACAAAATACACCTTATGTGTAAATTTTATTCAGATACGTCGTATAGTTTCCGAGTAAAATGCCTGTGACATACGGACGGACAGACAGACAGACAGACATGACGAATCCATTAGGATTCCGTTTTTTGCCATTTGGCTACGGAACCCTAAAAACGTATATTTAGCTGTGCTATGGCCAGGTCATTCTATTTATTATAAAAATATAGACATCTAAATAATATTCAAAGGATCACAAGACATGTTGTTGGTAAACTCCAGCGGGGATTGAGTTCTATAATATTGACACCGGCATGGTTTTACACAAAGGGTACATTAGATCTCAATACCTTTTGCAGTAGCAGAACTGCGTTGCGAGACTGGCATTTTTGTACATGTAATGTTTTTGATGAGATCTCATTTACAACGAATACCACTTGATCGAATGTGTACCCATTTTAATTGATTAATTAAACGATTTTAATTAAAAACAAAATACATGTAGCTACTCGTGTGTCTAATCTTTGATATTTGGAGAAGTTAAATAATTGTAATGAGTTTATAAACCTGTGGCTTTTTATTTTAGAGCCCAAGTCCTAAACGATTTCTATGAAACTTATACAGTCTACTCGGCCAAACTTATATGATAATCCCGTGTAATTTCTGAATTTATAATGGTTGTGATCATAAATGCGTAGATATTATTTTTTCCCTATACCTAAATATGCTTGACTCATGCAAAATTGGGCACTAACAACTATACAAGACGAGAATTTGAACAGAACTGTGTGCATCGTTAGTCGGTTTGGTGTAAAACGAAATTAACTGTCCTAGCCATAACTGGTTTTGGCGTGCTCGACCCAATTTCGGATGCCTTCGCTCTGCAGTCGATGAATAGAATAATACCAGCCTGCCAGCCCGTCTCACGCGAATATTATTGAGCATATTCCAGTATTTGACCGGAAAGACATAAATACTATTTTTTAATACAATTGCTCAAAAAGTTTAGTTTATGTAGCTGCAAATCGTGCGTAAAGTTTGATTTTATGCACTAGTGCTAAAAAGTAATCTGATCTGCAAATCGTGCGTAAAGTTTGATTTTACGCACGATTTGCAGATCAGAATTTTAAATAAATAAGTATTATGCGAGACCCGCTTATAAATGAAAATGACCCACTTGAACTACGCGTGATTGGGCATAAAAGAGTATTACAAAATTACACAATATTACAAAATCACTGACCTTATTTTGACGGGCCTCGATAAGGAGCGCAAGATGGCGGGGATACTATGCGACCTATCCAAGGCATTCGATGTAATAAATCACAAATTGTTATTAACCAAGTTAAGGCATTATGGTATTATGGGTTCCGCTCACAAGCTGTTTGCATCATTCTTGTCTGACCGTAGTCAGGTAGTAAAGATATCCACTAATGGAAAGACACTCACTTCGGATACCGGTCATATCAACTTAGGCATCCCTCAGGGGTCGGCAACTGGAAACACCCTATTCCTATTATTTATAAATGATCTTCCGTCTGCAATTACGAGCGGCACCTCCGTACTTTTTGCGGACGATACAACAGTCGTCGTGGAAGCCAAAACCCATAAACAGCTTGCTGGGAAAATCCAAGAGGCATGTAAGCAGCTCCAAGTTTGGTTTTCATCAAATGGTTTGCTCTTAAATGTCGCGAAATCCAACAAAATATTTTTTTCTGGTCGTAAGATTGCAGTACCTTCGTGTATTGTAAACAGTCCAATGCCATTGTGTACTGAGAGCAGATTCTTAGGTTTTATAGTTGATTCAACCCTCAGCTGGAAGTACCACATTAACGAGTTGTGCAAAAGATTGAGTAATGCCATCTTCGCTCTCAAAAAACTACAGCCCCTTTTATCGCGAAAAGCACTGAAAGACGTATACTTCTCCCACTTTCACTCCCTATTATCCTATGGAACATTGATTTGGGGAAATTCTACAAACGCAAAGCGAGCCTTGATACTCCAAAAGCGTGCGATTCGAACAGTGGCCGGAGTCCATATCCGACATCCATGTAAAAAACTGTTTAAACAAAATGGCATTATGACGCACTACTCACTTTACTTATTTCAAGTACTGATGTTTGTACGCAATAATTTACCAATGTTCAAACGTATCAAGGTTACGAACATACAAATCCGATCTACGGGGAGACTAAGTACAGTGCCGCGTCACAAGGCACTTTCACTCAAAAATCCGAGGGTAATTGGACCAACTTTTTATGAGCGTCTACCTACAGAGTTGCGAACTGAACCATCTGACGAAGCATTTGAACGCCAATTGAGAGACTTTTTATTGGAAAATCCATTATATTCTGTAAATGAATATATGACTTTGACATCCAATATTAGAAACTGACTTTGAATATATCTTTTGAAATTGTATTTATTATTGTTATATCTCTAATTGACATGTGTGTATTTTTTAATCTGATATTGTATTTTATTATTTATTCTTAGTTTTTATAGTTTTGTGACATTTAAATGTAATTAAGTAATCAATTAATAAAATATGTTTGTTTTCACTGTTTTGACGATCATAATATAAATTTGTATAGATTAGGCTAAGACCATTTTGTACTATAATTTATTATTATGAAATAAATAAATCTAAATCTAAAATCTAAATCTAAAATCTAAATCTATTATGCGAGACCAAAAAGTATTACTTGAACAACGCGCGATTGAATGAAGCTGTCTTTCGTACACTGACAGAATATAAATGTAATTTTATTTCAATCAAGTAAAAAAAAAAAAAAAAAAATTTAAACTGTTTATTGTAATGAAATGGGTTAAGTAATAACAATTTCACTTAACTTAGTATTAATCTTTTACATTTAAGATTGTATTACCAAGCTATTATTTTAGGGTGGCAACCCTTTTTAACATAAATTATTTTAAATTAAATCATATTAATCTATTTTACCATTTACATTGTTATCTATCAGTGCTTTTTTAACAATACTTTTAATATTATTAGGTTTTTATCTAGATTTTCTATAACTTCTTTGGGAAAGCTGTTTAGAACTTTAGGTATGTAGGAAGGCACTCTGTTACCATATTCATTATTATTTTTAGTGGTTACAAAGTTAGGTTCATTGGAGAGATTACGAAGGTTCCTTGGTCTATTGTATCTAATCAGCTCCCTCAAACGATGCTTGCATTCTAAGATCACAGCCATTTTAGCCTTATCATATACACTTAACACTCTACAGTAATTAAACAATTTTTCATAATTATTTTTGTATCTTTGTTTAATTTTAAGCGGAACTATATTAACCTCGGTACTCGTGCAAAATGACATACTTCTCGCACTTGTATCGAAAACTACTATTTTGTTTCAAAAAAATAGCAGTCACTTTATGGGAAGCTCTGGACTGGAAGGACTGTCGCGTATGTGCAAAAGCAACATGAGAAGAGCCCACGTGCGTTGTTGACCTTAATAACCTTATCACCTAATGTTAACAAATCTTTTTGTGATAAGTCTGTTTTAGTTTACCGAGACAAATACATACATATATTTAGAAAAGTTGTGCGGCATGCCAAAAGAATGGCGGTTCAAGGACATAAAACAGACCCAAATAACTATAGACCTATATCACTTCTACCCGTACTATCAAAAATATTTGAGAAACTTATAAAAACTCGTCTTCTTAAGCATCTTCAAGTGAACAATATAATAAACCCCAGACAGTTTGGCTTCCAGAAAAATATAGGTACCATAGATTCAATAAATTATTTGATTGATGATGTGGTTTCGAAAATCCATAGTAAAAAGAGAATTGCAGGCTTATTTCTTGATCTAAGTTCTGCCTTTGATACCGTAGACCATGATATACTTTTTAAAAACATAGAATTTTATGGAATTAGGGGTAAGACGGTTTACTGCGTAATTACCTACTAAACCGTACCCAATACGTTGAAATACGTGATACATATAACGGCTGTGAAAGATCGACCAAGTCTCGTCTGTTAAAGGTTAGCAGAGGTGTACCACAGGGGTAAATTTTAGGTCCAATTCTGTTTCTCATATTAACCAATGATATTATCAATTATGTCTCCAATATGGTACCAAACTGCAAGTTAATCATGTTTGCTGACGATACAAGCCTCAGGGACGAAATTAGCATAGATCAGCTAAAAATAGTATACTATGCCCTTATTGAATCTAAATTGCGGTATAGTGACCGAGCTCTAATCGCTCAAAAAAGGGCTGTGAGAATTATATTTCGAATCCCGCCATGGGTCTCCTGTAGAGAATATTTTCCTAAACTTGGCATTCTTCCAGTGCCCAGCCTATATCTACTTATACTGCTTACGGAACTGGTTAAACACAAACACAGAGAAACTGAAAATGAAGAAGAATTACGGATACTTACACGCACAAAAAATCTGAAAATAGAATTCCGTCCAAATTCAAAAATAGAGGAGCACTCTGTGAGAAATCAGGCCGTAAAGCTGTTTAATAAACTGCCTAAGGAATTAAAAACAATTCCAAAATATAATATTTTTAAGCAAAAACTAAAACAATTTTTGTTAAGAGGATGCTTTTATAGCTTGGATGAGGTGTTTGAATTTGTCTAGTTTATGTCTGATTTTGTTTTAGGTAATGCTTATTAGAACAGACCTTGTAATATTAGTACCTAGTTGTTGGTAAGTTGGATCATAAGTTCCTAATATTTTGATCTCGTTAAGTTTAAAATGTATGTATTAAGTTTTCTAATATTTTTTTTTTTCAAATTTTAATGTATTTGTTATTGTGTACAGTGAATTTCAAACACAATCTTGTATTGTTGATGAATAAAGCTACTATGACTATGACTATGACCTGCTTTCCCACTACTAGTTACTACCCCAGAACGCGTATCATGGTTGTCATTTTATCGCCTATCACGTCATGCATCACTTTCGCACTTACATACTTTTTAGAACGTGACAGCTATGGTGACAGGCGATAAAAATCCGACCATAGTAGGCTAGCAGGAAATTAAATGAAATGCCTGTTTATATCCAGTGACATGTAGCCATACGATAAAAAAAAAATTACCTTAAATAATCCCCGCCTGAAGAACCCGGTTCGTTATATTATATTAAATTGCTAACATATCATGGCACTGCATCGAGTGAATATGAGAGCGTTTTCACATTATACGATCCGATATCGGATGTCGGAAAGGAACACGAAAAGCTAAATTAAAAATTGTGCATTTCTAAATTGGTCACGTCCTTAAATAATGTTATAAATCTAATGTTGAGTGGGCGTATAAATCCAGACATAGTGCCCATTCTCTATGGAGCTAACCTGATCGCTCTCACTAAAAAAGACGGTAGTGTAAGACCAATAGCAGTTGGGTCTACTCTCAGACGCTTAGCGTTCAAAATAGCAGTTAGGCACATCGTGTCAAAATTACAGCGCAAGTTTGAACCGGTTCAACTAGGCTTTGGAACAAGAGGTGGGTGCGAAGCCGCAGTTCATGCGCTCCGCACCTTCCTCAGTACTGATGATTGCCAAGTTTTATTTAAAATAGACGTAAAAAATGCTTTCAATTCGGTGAACAGAGGGACACCCTGCTGGCTGAAATTAGGAATCATATCCCAGAACTTTACAATTATTTACTACGCTGCTACGCAGATCCCACTAAGTTAATGTACCGCAACCACGAGCTTTCATCAGAAGTTGGATGCCAGCAGGGTGATCCCCTCGGGCCGGCCATTTTTAGTTTGGTGATAAATCCCATCATACAAAATGTAACCTCAAAATTTAATGTCTGGTATTTGGACGACGGCACCCTAGGAGGAGACATAAATACCGTACTTTCCGTCCGTACTTTCTGACCTCTCGACCCTCAAAACCAAATTTAAATCTATCGGCCTTGATCTAAATTACAATAAATGCGAACTCTACATTCACGAACCATCCTTAAACCTTTTAGATACTGTTAACAAATGTAATATTTTAACACCAAATATTAAATCTGTTACTAAAGACACCCTTAGTCTCCTAGGGACTCCAATTTTTGACGATTTTCTTCCTGTTTTTATAGACAACACAATATAAAAATTTCAAAATTGCGCCGATCGTCTACTAGAATTTAAGAATGAAAAATGCTGAATGGGGGTTCAGCATTTTTCATTCTTAAATTCTGTCTTTTCGTCCCAAAATTAACGTACATGCTTCGGTGCAGCCCTTTTTGGAAACATAAAAATTCACTAACGCGTATAGACGCCTTAGTCCAAACCCAATTAGAACTTATTCTAAATTTAAAGCTCACCGAACAATCTTGGCTCTCCAAGCATCCCTTCCCGTCCGGTACGGCGGGCTCGGGGTGCGCAAAATTTCCAGTGTTGCACTGCCGGCTTTTCTATCGTCTGTTAACAGTTCTGGTGATCTCATAGGCAAAATCCTGAGGGCTTCGCCCACAAACTATGAGATCTCAGACTTGGATGACGCTAGAAATGCCTGGCTGCCTGCGTGCCCGGGGCAAAATCTGCCGTTTAATCCAAAATCACAAAGGAGCTGGGATGATGTTTTGTGTAAACTAACATACACCTCTCTTTTTGAAAATAGCACAGGAGCCGAACGCGCGCGACTGATGGCCGTGGGCTGCAAAGAGGCCGGCCAATGGTTAAATGCTTACCCCTCGCCTAACACAGGTACCCATTTAGATGCAAACACCCTCCGGTTGGCGGTCGGGCTACGTTTAGGGGTCCCGGTATGCGTGCCACATAAATGCCTCTGTGGCAAGGATGTCGACCGGCTGGGGCACAACGGATTATCTTGCCAACGTAGTGCGGGACGTTTTTCGCGTCACGCCGCTTTGAACGACATAATCCGTCGGTCTCTTGCCACCGTCAACGTACCGGCAATATTAGAGCCTACCGGTATAGCCAGAGACGATGGCAAGAGACCCGACGGCATGTCACTGATACCGTGGAGGATGGGACGAGTGCTTGTGTGGGATGCTACCTGCGTGGACACGCTGGCGCCGTCCCATCTCTACGGTACTACAAAGAAAGTAGGCGCGGCGGCGGTGGCGGCTGAAGCCCTCAAAAGGCACAAATACAGGAGTCTCGACGCCAACTACAACTTTGTTGCTTTTGGAGTCGAGACTCTTGGTCCGTGGGGCCCAGCAGCACAAATTTTTTACAGAGAGTTGGCTAAACGGTTGGTCGACAAAACCGGGGATAAAAGAGCTGGCAGCTTCCTCGCCCAACGCCTTAGTATTGCGGTTCAGCGAGGAAATGCTGCCAGCGTCCTCGGCACGATGCCACAGGGGCCCATTTTAGAGATAGATTTTTAGTTTTTAGTATTTTTAAGTAAGTTAATTTTAGTTTATTTACATAGTTTATTTACATAGTTTATTTAAGTTTTATCCTGTACCTATTAAATAATTGTATATTACGTATTTTACGTATAATATATTCTTATTTAAATTTGTGTAGTACCGATAATACTTTTTGATGTTATGGGGCCGGACCTGACAGTTTCATCCCTAGGTATTTCTCCTCTGTTGATTTTCTTATTGGTGAATTATTGTAGCTTTCTAATTTTTTTCTTAAAATACTAAATGTTGATTGCTCAAAAGAATGGGGTACTCTCTAGCAGCTGCTTTTCTCCCTAGACTATTCGACATCCGATATCAGATCGGACAGTGTGCAAACGCTTTGAGAAGGCAAATAGTAATTTTTCGTAAAAGTACATAGTATCAATTTGAAGTCCATTGTAAACACTGAACCTGCAGTTATATCTATTTAAGTAGCATTAAGGGCATGGTCGGGACTGTTGAAGTCGTTTAGAACCAATTTAAAACTTCCCCGATCGGACTCGGCGCGCAAACTGCTTTCGCTCTCAACTTCATTTGCATGTGGTTCTTGTTTTTGATTGACTGTGTTTTGGAGATGGGTCAAACTGAAATTTAAGTACTTTGGCAATGGAACTAGCTATATAAAAGGTCATTTACACGCTCATATTATCAAAACAAAAAAGGCTTGTCGAGAACTGTTTACTATTGATTGTTACAGTACATCGATCGAACCTAGGTTCTCCCAAAGCGACGTTATCAGGGCGACCCAGAGGACTTCTACACTAACTTAATCGACTGGCTGTGCGACCTGGATGTCGATTTATAATAGTACCGATTAAAATATAGCATCTTGGGCTGCAGACAATAGTTTAATGCTTAATCCATGTAAAACAAAATATCTGATCTTTGGCACCAAAAGTCAGCTAAACAACATCGGTCCAGTTAGAAATGTTATGTTGTCAGGTGAACCCATTGAAAGAGTATATGAGGCTCGGAATCTGGGCTTGATTATGGACAGCGAACTTAGGTTTGAGAAGCATGTTGCTGAATCTGTTAGCAACTGTTTCTATAGGCTCAGACTACTCTATAACATACGACCGTTTATTAACGAAACACTGCGCACTCAGTTAGTAGAATCGCTTGTTCTGTCCAAATTAATTTATATGGATTTGGTGTATGGTCCGCGTCTCCTAGCAAAAACAAGGCGACTAATTCAGCGGGTGCAAAATGCGTGCGCCCGTTTTTGCTACAACATTCCTCCAAGGGCCCATGTTACACCATTTTTAAATAAGCACAGCATTCTTAAAATGCAGCACCGTCGCAAGCTTCATCTGGCATGTCTCCTATTTGGTGTGGTTAAACACAAATCCCCATCATATCTCTTCGAGAAGTTATCATGGATGTCCACCCGTAGGTCACTTGGGCCACGTAATTGCAGTGCACAGCTGAAGACACCTCGGCATACTTCAGCAGCTTTTCGTGGGAGCTTCCGGTATTCGGCAACCAAGTGCTGGAAGAACATTCCACCACCTCTCAGGAACCTACAAAGTGTAATATGTTTTAAAGCCAAACTTAAAATATTCACACTTACACACCAGCGGCAACAATGACACGAGTTGCTTTTGACATATTGTATATATTAATAGCTAAGTTCTATGAATAGGCAAGTCAATAATAATATTCACCTGTTTTTATTTCCTTTCCTCACTGTGTATCCAATGTATAAAATTGTTTTTTTTTTTCATGTAACCTATATTTCATTCTTTTCTGCTGTTACGAGTATGTATCACTGCTGCGCGTGAAGTAGTATTTTATGTAATTCATTTCTTTGTTTTTTCCTCATTGTACTGTATAAACGTGTAACAATGAAAAGCCAAGCATATTTCATAGTCAGTTGTTGTAGAAACTCTCACTTAGGCAAAGCTGACGTATAATTTTATGTAACTGTGTAAGCTTAAACCACCTAGGTAGTGTTCTTTATTTATATTGTATGATTTATTCTTAATATTTTAATGTTTATTCCACATATTTTGCCCTTATATTAACGTTGTAAAAGTATTTTTTTCCAATAATGTATCTTTATGTATCTGGCTGTACGGCATGGCCTCTTGCGTCAATGTCAAACGTTATCGTATTCGCAGACTAGATGGAGCTAGTCGCTGTCTACGCTCAGCAAAGTGGCTGCGTTCAACTTTATAGTAAGGCCGTGTCGTACGGCTGCGATCGTGGCCCACAAATGGTCCCGCCGGAAGATCAGCGCTGGCTTTCGGGTCAGTATAAAGCTGAGGCGGGTCCATTTCGTGGTAAACTTTGTATTATGTTCTAGATTTCTATTGTTTTTTTTTTTTTTTTTTTTAATACTTTTATATGCAATTTTTATCACGAATAAAACGATTGATTTGATTTGATTTGATTTTAATAAGAACATACCTACTCGCACAATGTAAAATACGCCATACGATTAAATAAATAAACATAGGTTCTTAGTTGTCATTTCGGGTTTGTTAGAAAATGTGAGATAAGATTGGAAGCGGGTATGGTACAGTCGAGGACAAAGAGATGTATACACTTTTGGGCCTTATTACAACGCAATAAGGTCCAAAAGTGTATACATCTCTTTGTCCTCGACTGTACCAATCTAATTGGTAACATTGACTTGAAAATAAATATATCCAACCTAGAAAATTACAATCAATAAATAAAATTGATGGCTGACACCATTAGGTCTTTTTACGTCACGAGTATTTTTTTAAAATTTAATAATAGTACATTACTGCAGAGACCAGTAAGCTGATTACGGTCGAAGCATGTATAGTGCTTTTCTCAAACATGTAAGGAAATAAAATTACTTGTTTAGTGCTTCAGTTACTGGCTGAGTGATTTAATGTTGTATGAAAATCCTTTACGTACGTCGCGCTGAACCTGCCTTGGAATAGAGTCCCTACTGGTCTCTAATTACTAACGTAACAGGAACATTTCCGAGCATGTTTGAGAAATAGTACATTACTGCAGAGACCGTGAAGTAAGGGATTTAAGGACGAGATTGCGGTAGATAAAGCGAGTCCTGCAATCCCTGTTCCGGCCAAGGATTGTATAGTGCTTTTCTCAAAGAATGTAAGAAAAAATGTTTAAATTGCCGTCTTTTTTATTTTTTAAACTTGACATTTGAAAAACCTATACGAGCACCATGTTTAACCGCTTATAAATATAGTACCATAGATTTTTTTTTTCTTTTTCAATTTTAATGTCGCAAGTATGCTTACATAGAGAGTGGTCGTTGGCTGTATGTAATATTTCCTTTGTCAGTCTAATCTTAGTGAGCAAATTTAAAAAGTTAGAGCAGCGGACAATAATGTTCGTTTCATACTAACTCCCTACATTACTTCTTGGACTAGGTCAAGCAGTAATGTAAGGAGCCATAAATGAGCAACTTCATGTCTTCATTTCGTGACATTAACGCATACATTTCGGAGTATGTTTGAGAAAATATTTTTATACTGTCGTGCTTACTTACTATCACTACGTAAGTGGTCGTCCGATGTGGGACATTTAATCTGGGGATAAACAGAGATGTCGGACAGTGATGGATGGTGCCATCCGTCTTGTTGAGCAAGCTGAATGGCCGGGGTGAGCGGAGACAAAACATTACAACACTTATTCACTTTTATTTACTTGTTACATTAAAGGTTAGCTGGAAGAGATCCCTTAAAGGGACAAGTTCGCCTTTGTACACACTCACTATATTTATGTTGGTCATGTACTTGTTTTGTGCAATAATGTGTTTTACTTCTACTACTACTACATTATGTTACGATTACTTATACAATATCTACGTATCACACATACAGAAATGAGAAATATAGTATTGTTAAATAATAATAGCAGGTAAAATCAAAAGGAAAAGCGGCAGAGGAAAAAGAAGAACAACATGGATCTAGACTACCTCAAGAATTGGACGGGAATTGACGCTGCCTCACTGGGCAGAAAGACTGCGAATCGAGGAGAGTTCCGGACTGTGGCAGCCGAAATCCGTAGAGGGTTTGGTACCTGAAGAAGAAGAAGGTATCACACATATGATAACGAAGTAAATGTGAAACGGATGGCGACTTTATTGTCAAGATCATCTTAAACATCTCGCCTGTTTAGCTACATTTTCTAGAATTATTTAGATAGCCTTTCTATACAGGGTAAAATATTAATCACCGTTGATATTTAGTGAGGTGATTAGGTAGGCCATACCTACTGAACAACTTTTACTATGGAACCATACCAATTTTTTGTGATTTGCTTAGTTTGTAACAGTGTTTGCATGAAATGTTAAACTTTAATCTGTCACACCACCAATGCTTTTAGAAAGGGACTATATTAAAAGATGTAAAATATATTTTCAAAAAATGAAGTTTTCCCATAACATTTCACAAAATATTTTCATTTTCTATGGAACATTTTACTTTTACACAGAAAAGGTTTCATTCAAACCTCCTTTTAAAATAAATAAAGCACACTCTAATTCAATTTGTTCTTTGCGGCCAAATTAAATGATAAAAAGTTTGTGCAGACGTAATCTCGTCCTGAGCCAAAGTACTTTTACGACAAAATGAGAAAAAAAAGATCGAGAAACTTTACCTCTTGTATCTCATGGCCCTTTGGGTTTTGAGCTCTATTTTTTTATAATTTTGTACGTGATGGGTTGTCAGAGGAAATGTCTCTATATCGACAATCGTTTAGAATCCAGTAGGTACAGTAAATAATTGAGTTGTCGTAAATAAGTAGAAATGTTAGTCATTGGTCTTGTGTTCAACGGCCTCCTAGCCTAGTCGGTAGTGACTCTGCCTACGAAGCAGGAGGTCCCGGGTTCGAATCCTGGTCAGGGCATGTATTTGTGTGTTTATCACAGATATTTGTTCCTGAGTTATGGATGTTTTCTATGTATTTAAGTATTTATTCATATTTATCTATTATATATATCGTCATCTAGTACCCATAACAGAAGCCTTATTGAGCTTACCGTGGGCCTAGGTCGATTTGTGTAAGATTGCCCTATAATATTTATTTATTTATTTATTGGTCGAGGTGGTCAAGTTTTTAGGGGTTATAAAAAGGTACTGATACCCATTTTTTATTATTATTTTGTATATTACATTTTGATAAAAGTATCGGTAAAACGGTGTGGTTTGTCTCGATACCGATACCGCAGTAATACAGGATGTATCAAAAATACTTGTGATCCGTTTAAGGGCATAATTCGTATCGTATTGCGACAAAGAAAAAATAGGAGATTTTTTTTGACGAGAAATTATTTTATTTTGTATAGGACCCGTCGTCCCAGCCGGCCAACCGTCCATACAAAACCAATGTTTTTTTCACGTCAACATTTATTTTTCGTAGTTTTTCGTTATTAGAATACGATACCAATTATGCCTTTAAACGGATCACTAGCATTTTTGTTACACTTTGTACAGTCGACCACAAAGAGATGTATTCACTTTTTCGCCTTATTGCGTTGTAATAAGGTCCAAAAGTGGATACATCTCTTTGTAGTCGACTGTACATATAAATCAATTTAAATAAATAATTTGTTAAGAATAGAATCTATAAAATAAAATGAGGTTAACATACTTTACGTTTAATAAGATACCTTGTCACGAAACCCTCCGAGCGTAGACGCTATAATAAAATGTATAGCAACCGACGCTGTTTTTTCGGGTCCCTCGGCAGTACAATCACATACGCAGGTATATCCTACTTAAACTAAGCCCTACAAAAGAGTCTTGCCTTACCAACTAGATAAAGAAGGTATTACAAAACCGTTCTACGCTAAGAAGGTAGATATTCCCCAGTCCATTTTGGAGTCAACCGGCAGCAACAAAAGCCACATTCTTGCCGTAATTCGACGCGATCTCACTACAACGATGCAGCCACTTAAGGTAAGAGAGCTTTTTATTTTTATTTACCTTCCCTTCCTTCCTTATGGGAATAAATTATCTGGCATTCTCTTTTGTATTTAGGTCTTTGCTTTTGCGTTTAGTTTAAAACGTTTTACATCTTAATTGACTCATAGCAATTAGTGGTAACCATAGTTAAATATTTGAGATTTCAATTAGCATGAGATCAGCAGTGTCGGTGCATACGTAGAATTCGATTCACAGCGGCTTATCTTAATTTCAGATAGTTCATCATTTTTTCTACTGCTCATGTTAAAAAGGTAGCACCATAGTTCTAGTTGGATTATTATTTTTAGACACACGTTAAGATCTGTTAGTTTCTATTTTGAAAAAAAAAAAAAAAAAACTAAACGCAACACTTTTATAACAGAATTTATTTAAAATTGTCATGACATTTCCTTCATTTTGTAAGTACTTTATTGGAATGTTTATACAGTCATAACAGTTGCGATACAATTTTCAGAGCACGTCTTTCTCTCTAGTATAATACAATTCAAAAACATTAGAAACAGCCAGTACGTATTCCATTGTAGCGGCGTTTCTAACATTCTAAACAGCGTCTTAGCCGCTGCTTCATTCACTAAACATTTTGTCTCTGCCTCTAGAACTTCTCTTGCATAATTTGACCACAAGTTTTTTGTCATTCAGAGTAGGTACCCAAATTCTATACTGAGAAGCCTAGGGTATAGTTAAAGGGTTGTGTGTGACTAATTTATATTATGACCATTAAGAAAAAAACTTTGATTTAAATTAACTTTTGAAAAGCACCAGCAACTACCTTTCCAACTGTCTAAGCTAATACTGCTTTGCATAGATTTATATTTCTATCATTAATTGTATGAACGGTTGTATTTTTGGATGGGCATGACATAACAATTTGTTTGCATCTGCAATTCCAAAACATTTTTATTTTTCTAATTTTGTTGCCGATAAGTATTTAATAGTCCTGTCAGCTACGGCCCAAGTTACGTAGACTTGGTTACCCGAGACGATACGCTCAACATTTGTGCTACTTGTGAACATCGCTGATCTGCCAGGATGAAAGATTAATGAGTAGCCCCCGAGACAAAAGAAATTTGAAAACAATTTCACTGTTTCCTCGCGAAAGCCGTCTGAGTAAAACATAATTTCTGGGCTAACGGGTTCATTATTTAGTAGGCCGCCAACCAAGCACCCTAAATTAGTTTTCTTAGCGAAGCACAAGAGAAAAAGGAAGAACTAAAACTTCTATTGTTTTTTTAGTCACGTTGATGGTAACGACACCTAAAAGTAAAAGTATAAAAATTATTATACTTATTTTTCGTCCCGTATAAATATAGTAGGTATATACTTAAGCACCGTAAAACGGTACAACTTTTTGATTGTTGTAGCGTGGGTTTAGTTTTTTCAGAACAAAATATTTATTCAGTCGTAAATAAAATGTAATCATAGGTTAATATACTTTCATTAATTAGTAAGCATAGAAAACTACATATAAAGGAATGTACGTGTTTTTACCTAAAGTAAAAATACATTATGCAAAACAGCAATCAACATAGCAATGTTGCAAGACATCTTTTCAAAGTTATCAAATATTAAGGAATAATATGTGGATGATTTAAAACCTTACATTCTGTTTAAAATAAAGGTGTTTAACATCAATTAATTCAATGATTAAGTATAGATACAAAAACATTATGCTGTTCGATTAATATGATATAAATCGTTATATTGAAAACTATTATGGTTATCGATAAATATAATTAAAACCATTATGGCTATTTATTATTAGGCTCTATAACGATCTGCGTAAACATTATATGACAATTGCTAAGTATGACACAAAACAATATGATTTTCGATAGTATGAGCAATAATTTGTATGACACAAGCTGTTATGCACATCCATAATATGTTTTAAAATTATCTATGCTACGACCCAATATGGACCCTATGTTGCTTTGTTGCGCTGTGTGCATATTTTTTACGGCGTAATAATTTCTATTGTTTTAGAGACGCATGTCAGAATTAAAAATTCTTACAGTTTTAAAACTTTTCTTCCTACTTTTCATGTTCAGCGCTGCTCACGCTGCCGCTCACTTTCACCATTTGCCCATGATGTCGTTATGTCCACATGTCAGAATGGTCGGCAATCATTTTTTATTATATAGAATATAAAGATCAAGACACTTGGAGACCGTATACATCTCTAAGGATAATTTTGAAATAGTATGTTTATTGTATACTAGAATCCTAAATAAACTCCGCCGTTGTCGGTCCCAAGCCCGAATGAGAAAGGAGGAGGGTTCGTGTGGAGGAGAACTACCCATGCCGTAAAACAGACAACGCCGAGTATCGGGCGGCGGTAACTAACCCGACAACCCTGTGAAGACCAAGCGTCCACCGGGCGGTAACCAGTGACCGTGAGGATCTAAATACCCTCTAAAAGACTGACGCGGAAGGACGTGGGAACCCACCGCGCTTATCTTCCCATGAAAACCCCCTTATGGAATCAGAAACAAAGAGAGTGAGAATGTTGGGCGACCCGACTAACCCTCGGCGCCACCCAGTACCCGGGCTGGATGGTGTGAAATTGACGACCGAAGCTTCCCTTGAGGTGAATCGACAGGCTTCAGGAGGAAGAGATGTTACTGTCGGTGCCACAATATCTAAGATCGAGAAGACCTCATTACGATCCCATCACCGAATTGGCGCTTGGAACGTTAGAGGTCTGCTAATGGCGGGTAAACTGACCATCGTAGAGAAGGAAATGGAATCTCATAACATCTCCATACTAGGCATCAGTGAAACTCACATGCGTGGTAATGGCCACTTTACCACTGCGACAGGGAACACCATGTATTAAAGCGCAATGTCTCAGCTAGGAAAAATATGGAGAGATCGCAACATTTCCGTTAAAACCAAGACCAAGCTAGTACGGACTCTAGTCTTTTCGATCTTTTCGTATGGCGCTGAGACTTGGACACTGAAAGCTGCAGACCGCAAACGCATTGACGCCTTTGAGATGTGGTGCTGGAGAAAGATGCTCCGTATCCCCTGGACAGCATTTCGGACTAACGTATCCATATTGCGAGAACTTAAAGTCTCCTCGCGGCTATCATCCGAGTGTCTTCGCAGAGTCCTAGAATACTTCGGTCACGTTGCAAGAAAAGATGGTGGCAACCTGGAGAAGCTCATCGTGACCGGCAAAGTAGATGGGAAAAGACCTCGTGGACGCAGCCCTATACGTTGGTCTGACCAGATCCGCACCACTCTCGACTCGACCTTGCACCACGCCATCCACACCGCCAGTGACAGAAACAGGTGGAGAAAGATCGCTCGTGAAAAAGTGATGCAGAAGGGAGGTCACGACCCTCAGTACTGAGGAATACGACACAAGGAGGAGGAGATACTAGAATCACTTACTTTTTTTTTAAATTTAAATTCAAAATTTTCTAACTGTTGATGATGGATTATTATAATTTGGAAATTTATGTAGAAGACACAGTTCAGGTAAGAAAGTATATCAAACTTGTATGTAATTCATTTTCAAATAGTCAGATTTGGACTCATCTTTTTTCTTTGGTATTTTTCTTGAACTATAACCTATTGTTGGTTAATCTAACCTTGGTTTGATATGTTTTCTTATAGAACAACGCACTTATATGTATTGTTTAGTTTTGATGTACTGAAAAAATAAGTCCCGCCGAGTTTCTTGCCGGACATAATTCTTCTCGGGTCAGAGGTGTAGGGTTAGAACCGGTGTAGTTTGATTTTTTTTCTCTCTTTTACTTTGACGTGTAAAAGTGCCCTTGTGGCCTACTTACTGAATAAATGTTTGAGTTTGAGTTTGAGTTCAGATCTTCATAATTCATAATTCATAATTCATTTATTGCGTCATAATCATGTGTTACATGAGGTCTTACAAAAAGCTTACTGCTAACGTTCACATGAACCCTGTTAGGGCATAGAAATGTTCATTCTTACTAAACTAGTACTTAGGTAACTAATGTATCTAACGATATTTCATTTATCATGCAATATAGGTACATAATAACATTAATAACACAGTTACAGAATATTAAATATTATAGACATTGAATCTTGAAGCAAATCAAATTATTTTGTTCAATATTTTTTGATTTGCAATTTTTAAGTAGTTACACTACTATATATAAACTGAAAATAGATGTCATATACTTCAGAAAAAGTGACCAAACC
The DNA here is from genome assembly GCA_947086415.1 of Pammene aurita. NCBI lineage: Eukaryota > Metazoa > Arthropoda > Insecta > Lepidoptera > Tortricidae > Pammene > Pammene aurita. Next base: position 28,988,800 of record OX352297.1, read on the forward strand.
CTCCGGTGTCCGAGGCCAGATTTGAACTGGCGTCTTCAGCTTTCGCGGCTGACGTCCTGACCACTAGGTGACCGGGTGGTCTAGTGGTCAGGACGTCAGCCGCGAAAGCTGAAGACGCCAGTTCAAATCTGGCCTCGGACACCGGAGGGTTTGGTCACTTTTTCTGAAGTATATGACATCTATTATAGACATTTTTCAAATATATTGCTTATTAATTATGTCAAAGATATCAAAATACATAATATATAAACGTTTGTACAGGTAACTTATTTTTTATTTACTTCGTTTATGTGTGGGCTTTGTGCAGATTTCATTATTGCAGTGATGTATCGTTGAAGAATTCATTTATAGTGTAGTAGCATTTTTTAATTAATAGTTCTTTAAGTTTTCGTTTAAATACTTCATCTTTGGGTTCCTTTTTTATTTCTTCCGGTAACTTGTTTGTTATTAGTATGCATTGGAAATACGGACCGTCTCGAAACATTGCTAAATTAAAAACTGGTGTTTCTAACTGTTTAATGTGTTTCCGCCTTTCTGATTTTATTACCCTATATTTAAATAGATTGAAGTTATTCGTAACAAAAAGTGCTGCTTCTAAAATATATATACAAGGTAGGGTAAGGACTTTGAGTTTAACAAAAAGTGGGCGAGAGCTATTCGGTAATTGGGTGTTTGTTATAGTGCGAATGCAATCTTTTTGGACAAGGAACAATTTTTGTGCGTCAGTGCTGTCTCCCCATAAAATTACACCATATTGCAACCATGCATGTGCGAAAGCGTAATAAGCCGATAGTGCAGTTTCTTGGTTAGTATTAACCTTAAGGGTGCCTAAAGCGTAAATAAAACTACTTAACTTATTTATGAGATTTTGGATATGGGATTTCCAATTTATACTAGAATCTATATTTATTCCTAACAATTTAAATTCTTTTACTTCTTCAATAGGTATGTCATTTATCTGTAATGACATTGGCATATTTATGTATTTTTTGTATGGGTTTGAATTGTATTATTTTAGTTTTACTTTGGTTAATTTCTAAATTATGGTCGTCTAGCCAATCACAAACCGTTTTTGCTACTTTTGCTAAACGATCATTGCAGTCCGCAGTACTTGAGCTGCTCAGGAGTATAGAAACGTCGTCAGCAAACATTACACATTTCGCGGGCAGTATTTTAGGCAAACCGTTAATGTAAGCGAGAAATAACAGACATCCGGCTACACTTCCCTGTGTATCTTGCAAGTTCCGTGTCCAAGTCCCGTGATCCAATTTAGCTGTTCGCAACTACCGCCGATCACGTGTTTCTGGGTCTCTGTCTCAATTCCATCGTCTTGTGGCTACTTGTTCATTCGGATTATGAATTCAAATATGCTTGTAACTGCCATTTTCATCTGTCTCCAACTTCAAAGTAACGGCCTCTCAGCCCAGTCGGTAGTGACGCTGCCTACGAAGCAAGAGGTCCCGGGTTCGAATCCAGGTAAGGGCATTTATTTATGTGTTTATCACAGATATGTGTACCTGTATACCTATTTAAGTATTTATCTATCTATTATATATATCGTCGTCTAGTACCCACATAACAAGCCTTATTGAGCTTAATGTGGGACTAGGTCGGTTTGTGTAAGATTCTCCTATAATATTTAGTTGTATATTTATTAAAGTAGTTAAACTAATGTGTCAGACTTGGGAGGCTGATGAGGCTTCAAATTAGAGGCCAACGTGAAGTATTAAAGTTTATTAATTCTTGATTCTCTATGTGGTGTTGATGATGCCGCAAAAACGATTGTGAAATTGAAAATGAAATTAAACAGCTGGAAATAATTTTAATACCTTCATATGGTCCTAAATTCGTGTAATCCGAGTTTGCCCAATCCCAGGTGTACATAATTTTTGGGAAATCTTTGATGCTGTGTTGCTCTTGACGATTTCAGCAGATCAACTATTCCTGGCAGCTCTATATTCACCTAAGCCCAATGAGACCTCCTTGGTCAAAATCCGCCACGAGATATTCTCAAAATTCCTCATAAAGCCAACTTTCAATCTGGCTTCTCTAACTCCAACAAATGCAGCCGAATTGAACCCTCTTTAACATTGAATGGATTGACTTTTGCCGACCGACCGACCTGCCGTTTTCAAGATTTCGAAGGAGGTGGTTCTCAATTCGTCGGGATTTTTGTCGCTATTTTTTTAATTTATGTTCACCGATTATTCGAAGACGGATGGACCGATTTGGAACATCCTTTTTTTGTTTGGAAGAGTATACTTCACAGTTGGTCCTATTGTCAAAGTCCTGGAATGAGACAAATTCAGATTACACGCATTTAGGACCAAATTAAGGTATTAAAATGATTTCCAAGCTTCTGGAAATTAATTCCTTAACGGTTTTTATGGATCTTATTTGATTAGCCTATAAGTACCTACTGGATATTTTTGATTGCAGTGATAAACCCATATTAATATCAAGGTTTTTCTATAACGAAGTTGGATCTACCATAGGCAAACTTACAAGAGACGACAAACAAATTCCTAATACGAGAGACTTCTATGTTTTGGAATTCATTTAAAAATATTCAGCAATAACGTACATTTCAATTCAAAGGTCATAACATAACGCCGGCGTTTCTGACACACGCGGCACAACGAGCTGTCTGCCAAGATAATATCCTGTGCCATCCAAGAAAATATTTAGGTACTGGGACGATATATTATTTATAGGTGAGGATGTGTGGATACAATTGTATGGCAAGTATATGCTAAGCGAATATTTATGCTTTTTGCCTGGCCCAATTCCTGGTGTACCCTGACTGTTAAACTGTTAACTTGTCTTTCCCATATTTCTCTATGGGGCGGAAACATTCAACTTAAAGCAGACTTACGCAGACGACTTAAAGATTGATGCCTTCGAGATGTGGGTGTGGCGGCGAATGCTCCGAATCCCCTGGACCGCAAGCCGCACTAACGTATCAATAATATCCCAGCTCAAACTAGGAAAACAACCGAGACAATCCACCATTTGCCTCCAAAGAGTCCTGCAGTACTTCGGTCACATAGCTCGCAGAGACCCTGGCAACTTGGAGAGACCTGTGGTGACGGAAAAGGTGGACGGTGGACTGCCTAGAGGACCAAGGGCAACACGGTGGTGTGATCAAGTATCGGACTAAATGGACATCACACTTATTAACGCTTTCCGCAAAGCAACCGAGAGAGAGATTTGGAGAGCGGCCATTATGAAAATTAGTCAGCGGAGTCACGATCCTCAGCATTGAGGCCAGTGAGGGACCGATTGAGAAGAAGAAGTGATATTAGATCATCCCTTAGTTTTTGGAATACCTGTAGTCTTGTATAATTTGGTGTTTTATATCACAATATTTACAGGGCTATCGTGACTACCTAATTATTTTTATCATGGTGCAATAATAGTAGTAGAGTTTTACCGCTCGCTACGCTTACGGTAAAACTCGCATTATGGCCAGGTGGGGACGTAAAATTGTGTACTCACCACGGGCAGTAAAAAAGAAAGCCCTCTATCGCATATTTACAACCCTCGCCTGCGGCTCGGGTCCCAAATACCTGCGATTTCGGGCTTTCTTTTTTTTACAGCCCTAGGTAAGTAATGTACTATTATGTAACTGTTATATTTTAAGGCCTAATTACGTACAGTTGCATACACTGCTTTAACTCATATTATTTATCCTAAATGCCGTAAAGGTTGAACACGCCAAAACCTGGGCATGTAAAAATAGCTATAGTTATTCGGAAAATGGAGATATTCAAATTTTTTAAACAACAATTTTCTCACAAGGAACTGGGCTATAAAATGACGATAAATTTATTTTCTTTTATTTATTCGTTGGCAAAATGTCGAGCGTACAACATCAAAAACGTGAACGCATTTTGCACGAACATGTAAAAAATCCCATGTTAAGCTACAGAATATCGCGAAAAGGCTGAAATATCCACAATCTACGGTTGGTCACGTATAAAAAACTTTCGGTGAACGCTTGATAATAGATAGAAAGCCAGGAAGTGGTGGGTTGCAGGGAGTCAAGAACAAGAAAAAGGAAAGAGTATTTTAAAGATTTTTGCCTCAAATCATACGATTTCATCTCGTGATGTTGCTAAAAAAGTGAAAATGTCTCAGTCCTATGTCCAAAAAGTGAAACAGAGGGTAGGACTGAGGAGTTATAAAGCCCAGGCCGCACCAGATCGAGACTCAAAACAGAACTTATCCGCAAAGATACGGTCGCGACAACTCTATGAAGATTTTCTTACAAAATTTGAATAGGCGGTGATGGACGACAAGACGTATATAAAATTGGATTTTAAACAAAAACCTGGTCAAGAGTTTTATACTAGCAAATCTCCAACAGATACTCCTGAAGATTTTGAATTAAAAAAACGAGGGCAATTTCCAAAAAAATACCTTCTTTGGCAGGCAATATGTAGCTGTGGTAAAATAAGTCGCTCGTTTATCACCACCGGGACAATAAACGGCGATATTTATCGGAAAGATTGTTTACACCAGCGTTTGCTGCCTTTTATAGGACAGCATGCCTCACCACCGCTGTTTTGGCCAGATCTAGCCAGTAGCCAATACGCAAAATCAGTTATGAAATGGTACAACGCTAACAGGATCATGGTGGTACCCAAAATATGCAATCCGTCAAATAGTCCAGAACTGCGGCCTGTTGAAGAGTACTGGAGTATTATGAAAGGAATTCTAATAAAGAAAGGCGGAGAAGTAAAATCGGTCCCTGAGCTACAAAAAATATGGACCTGGGCGACAAAAATCTTTTCTAAAGAGAGGGTGCAAAGTCTTATGAGCCATGTGCGTAGAAAAGTTCGATCTATGGCTTACTGTGTAAACATTAATTAAAATTAAGAATGTGATTTTAGAATTCATTAAATTTGCCATTAAATGTGGTATTCATAATGTGGTTTTTTATTTTTTAACTGGTTTAAAAACAAATTTTGCGTGCCCGAGTTTTGGCGTGTTCAACCTTTATTCCGAAACCATAGAATGGCCGCCACTGCACCGCCATGGCCAACTCGATTGTGCCGGCGGTCGGGGAGGCGCGTGTCGGCGGCGGCGCGGGAGCGTGCAGGTGTACATTATGTTATCAAAACTCATAACACATCAATAGTTGAGCATGTAAAGTTAAAATTACGTTACTGCCACAGATAAAGAGCTTATCATAGTAAAATCGGTCGTGGTAATGCTAGCCATTGCCTACCGTTTTCGAACACGTTTTAGAGAACTTACAATATGAGTGTAGATAAACGATATTATGATTTAAGTTATGTGAATTTATTTTCAAGCAATCTGACTACAAGACCACTTATGTAGTATGTTTTATATTTATGTATAAACGTGTACACACATTGATATTTTTTTGTTTCGAAACTCGCTATCTAAATGTGGTATTGTGAAGCCACTCTTACCTACTCATTTGAAACTAACTATAGTAGTTTATGTAACTGTTACGTAATAAGGCCTAATTACGTACAGTTGCATACACTGCTTTATCTACACTCATATTATATATATTAAATTAAGTGCTCGGAAACCATAGAATGACCGCCATTGCACCGCCATGGCCAACTCGATTGTGCCGGCGGTCGGGGAGGCGCGTGTCGGCGGCCGCGCGGGCGCGTGCCGTTGGTCAGGAAGGAGTACAGGATTTACATTATGTTATCAAAACTCATAGCACATCAATATTTGAGCATGTAAAGTTAAAATTACGTTACTGCCACAGATAAAAAGCTTATCATAGTAAAATCGGTTGTGGTAATGCTAGTCATTGCCTACCGTTTTTGAACACGTTTTAGAGGACTTACAGTGTGAGTGTATCAGTGTAGATAATAGTAGTTTATGTAACTGTTACGTAATAAGGGTCCTTAAAACATGCAGGCGAGTTTCATAATAAGATCACACGAGTGTTTTAAGGCCTAATTATGTACAGTTGCATACACTGCTTTATCTACACTCATATTATTTATCCAAAATGCCGTATTCGGAAACCATAGAATGGCCGCCATTGCACCGCCATGGCCAACTCGATTGTGCCGGCGGTCGGGGAGGCGCGTGTCGGCGACCGCGCGGGCGCGTGCAGGTGTACATTATGTTATCAAAACTCATAACACATCAATAGTTGAGCATGTAAAGTTAAAATTACGTTACTGCCACTGATAAAAAGCTTATCATAGTAAAATCGGTCGTGGTAATGCTAGCCATTGCCTACCGTTTTCGAACACGTTTTAGAGAACTTACAATATGAGTGTAGATAAAGGTATCTAACAGAATTGGATCTGTGTTAAATAAGTATAGCTACTTGTTTCTGAGGGTATGATTCCGTAACGGCGTCACGTCTCGGTACCTACGAGCCATCGTTAGGGGCGCCATGTGTGGGTCTAAGGGTTGGACTTTACCGACTGACACATGACTCAGATGTGACTCCATTTTATCTCTGTAGTTTGCAAAGGAAAATATCACATTATGATTTGTTTTTTTTTGACCTTGGTCAAACAAGTCTAATTAGCCCACGCAGAATTACTTAGTAGAATTACAATGTAGAATTACTGCAATCGAGATCTGCTCAACTAGATACCTAGAGAATTGCAATCCAAGGTGATGAGGTGGTTCCGAATTTCAGTACATCAAAAACATTAGCCAGGAAATCAAGTAGGTATCGTCTATCGCAGCCATTCTCAAAGTTACAATACGGGTATAGGATATATTGTAACGAAACCTGAACATTTCATTCTAAGGTATTTCACAATGTTAAAAAATTCTACGTTTGACCCACCATCCGCGGAGCTGTCTCCTATAGATTAGGTACATTTGTTTAAACAATTAACCAGAGATGTCTTTGTTAAAAGTCAGAACTTTACCCTGCTCAACCTTCTCTCCATTAGCATTAGCTCTCATTTCGTTAGTTAATTAGTCTCGTCACTTGAAATAACATTTTTCTACGGAGTTCTTATAAGATTAAGAGGTAAGAAATGTCGGGAATTTCTAAGTAAACGAATTATTCAAAGGACGGAACAAGTTCGGATGTAGAAGTCTATTATCGGCGTAGAATTAAATGAGGCGCAATTTGCTAAAGTCTGCCAAGAGGTAGCCTTTAGCGGATGGGTTAGGTTACAATTGATCTTGTATTAAGTAGAACGTCTGTTAACGATACCACAATGTTTAGAAATATAGGAAAAGTAGAAAAATCCACTGCCTCAGGCGAGACTCGAACTCGTGACTCTGGGATACATACTGCAGTAAAACACTTCTTAATTGCATTAACACGTTTAATTTTGACGACAAAGTAAAAATATTTAATATTAGCAAAAATAATCAATTATTTAAAATTTAGCATTTCACGTAAAAATCACAATAACGGCATCTAAATAAGGGTATTTCACATTCAATAAGTTCCCTAGTGGTCAGAATGCAATTAAATTACAATAACAAAAATATTTAAATTTAGCACTTCACTTAAAAATGAAGACAACTGTACCTATTTCACTTTCACATTCAACAACCTCCCTAGTGGCCAGAATGTAATTAAATTACAATAATTAAAAATATTTAATATTAGCACTTCACTTAAAAATGAAGACAACTGTACCTAAACAAGGACATTACACATTCAATAGTTAGCAAAACCGGTAAGTAAAAATAAAGACTCGGCTAGTAATAATTTGGCTGCAGGAAAATAATGGGTTCATGAGGCGGGTGATATGGATGGTGACAGATGATTCGCTGGCTGAACGTAGCCTAAATTAAAGAGCCAGGTCTTTATACGCCCGTCAAACGAGGCAATTGGAATTTGGGGAATTTAGCAAAACAACAAAAAAAACTATTATGGCACAAAAATACTGGATACAAAGAAAAGGAATCCGATTTATAACGTTTTTAACAAAAATGTAAATAATTTGATACTCTCGAAAGCAGGATGGCTAAAGCTGTTGCTTTAAATTAAAAAGAGTTCGTGGGCAAGTGTCCGCTTTGATTTAGGCGGACCCAATAGCTCGCTGAACTCCTTTTCTCACTTGGAGAGCCCGCTGGATGCGGACTCTAACTCTCCGATGATGTGGCGAAGAAACCCGCGGAAATCGCGGCAGCTGCAGACCGTCCCGCCGGCCCGGCATCCACAAGCGCCTTCCGGAATCCTTCCGGATCAGGCGGTTCCAGTGTATAGCACTTGCTATATAATTTATATGGCCTTTTTTGCCCGGCAATGGTTTTGGTTTTATTTTTGCTCCAATAATGTATTAATAGCACTTGCTATATAATGTTTGAAATAAATCGCACTTCACCACGATGCAACTAAGCAAATTATAGCAAAAACCCCAGACCAAATCCAGATTATCTCTTTTTCTTTCCAAAATCTCACGGCGCTCTGACAGACTCAATCAAAAATCAACTTTTTTCTTTTTGACAATCTGGAATACCTCAAAAATTCACATTCAAAATTAGCGCGAGTATTATCTCAATTTTATAACTGCCAGACGTATTACAAAATACGGACTGATATAAGCGCCATCTACCTGTAATGCCGTGAATCACAATGTACGCTTTTTTTATATATCAACCGTGACCTAGCCTTAGACACAGAAGTTCAGAAGTTCTAAAGAAAGTCGACAGATGTCGTACGATACGTAGCGTCATGCTACAATACCCATTATTCTGACCAACTGAGCTACTGAGACTTACCTGATGGCTGTCGATTTCTCCACCATATCCTTTATGCGTCTTAGGGGGACGTTTAGTGACATCTGCCGAAGAGGTCTTACACTTCTCAACCGGCCATCGGAGTCCCAAGTTGTATGAGTAGCAGTGGATTTTTCTACTTGTCCTTTATTTTTAAACATTGTGGGTTGGGTGAGGCAAAGATAATGTAGAAATAGAGGAGCAAAGTCTAAGAATATTTTCAAGGCTTCATAACTTTACTAGGTGGCGCTGTATAGCCCCATTAATTATGCGTAACTCTAGTACAAAAGTTGCTTCAGAAGTTCAGAGTTACCGCATAATGTATGGGGCCATGAAGCGCCATCTAGTAAAGCTATTAAACTTGGAGCCTCAAAAAGTTATTTTCGTTCGTTCGAAGGTGCTTAGAATATTTGTACATTCTCTTTGGGTTTGGTTTAGGTAGCATTCAAAAAGGTAAAATACATATTATGTTACCAATGTATGTAAGATAGTTCAAATCAAAGGGGACTATTTTGCGACAGGCGCTTACGTTGTACTTTTTACAGATTCAATATTGTATCCGAGCTGTACTAGGTACCTACACCTACAACTAATTATGTTTCTGAAAAGTTCGAGTACCTACATATATACCTACGCCTCCTGTTGTTAGTCATTCCTGGCCTCATTGTTTGTAACTTAGTATTCATTTAGCCGCTAATTCGCATATTTATTACAATATATCAAAGGTCTTATTTACTCGTAATGCCTTAGGACACCTATTGCAATAATATAGTAACTTTCATTGGGACATTGGGTATTTACTCATACTATGGGCTATCACGTCTTTCCCGTCAGCTACCTTGGATATGTCGAAGGTAGCTGACGGGAAAGACGCTATTCGTACATATCTTGTACCACGACACAGAAAAGCACTGTTGTCTTTCATTACAGGCGTAGCGCGTTTCATGACGTATTCTCTAGATGGCGCTCACGTCACCAGAGTGCGTGCTTCGTTTGTTTTATTCCTGTCTTAACAATCACTCGTGAGTTTGCAGGTTATTAAGAATACACATGCCTTTTTACTAGACATAAACGTTTATTTTAATGTGCTAAAATAACTGTTGCCACAAAATGTCTTAGTAATCGAAAATGCATTTCGTGTTTCGGCTTGTGTTTAAACGCTAACCAAATATGTTCATAAATTACTTCCAATAAATTCTTAATGCTTACCAAACTGGATGAATGCTCACCAAATAGTATATCGCAAACTATTGTATAAATAAAGCTAATATTTCTTTTTATTACATGCTATAAAAATATGTAATCATCGTTAAAGATAGTTTCAGACCAAATAATCTATATTATTGTTTAATAGATGTCACCAATATTTTATATTGGTGACATCTATTACATACTTCCATTTTTGTCATTTTTGCTGACCGTGAAATTTTTTTTATACCTAACATATTACTACTTACCCCCAAATACAAGTTACTCATTTATCGCTTCATGCATTCAATTAAGATATGATATAGTACTTAAATAAATATTCTCAATTACTGCATCACATAAAATCACGCCGCCGACGCCGACCGATTTTATCTTTAAGTTCGTTTTCTTGGGGCTCGCAGTTCTAAATTAACCCACTTCTGGCAACAGTTCGTTTTCTTGGGGGTCGCAGTTCTAACCCAACCTAACCCACTTCTGGCAACAGTTCGTTTTCTTGGGGGTCCGCAGTTCTAACCTAACCTAACCCACTTCTGGCAACAGTTCGTTTTCTTGGGGGTCGCAGTTCGAACCTAACCTAACCCACTTCTGGCAACAGTTCGATTTATTGGGGGTCGCAGGTCTAACCTAACCACATCTGGCTGGGACTTTAAAACGAACAATGTGCCTGTGCGCCGCGTGGCAGTGGCCGGGGTGCGGCTTGCGGGGTAAAGAAAGAAAGGGAAGCGATTGTAATTTTAGATCGAGAATAATATATTTTAACTAAAGTTTAGATAATTTGATTATACTAAAACAAATTAGTCTGCTGTTTTTGGTATTAGTTTTGATTTTTTATGAAAACAATATTTGGTGAGCAAAACATCCATTCTGGGAAGCAAAAAGATATATGGACTCAACATATAATTATTCTGATGTGTGTATATTTATTTTGGAATTAAAAAGTTTTTTTTTAGGGATCTGGTATGGAGTGGGTTTATTTTATATGGAGGTAATTAATTTAACTTGAAATTTAGTTTTAGGATATAAAAGCCATTTTGGTGCGCATTTAAATTGTAGCGTATTAAAAATGGACAACGTGATTCGTGATCGTTCGCTCCCAAAAATCGTTTTTAGTAAGTACATTGTGAGAATTCTGTACGTACTAAATATAATTAAATGTCTGTTCTGTAGATAGTTCATACGCGAGATAGTAAGGTTAAAGTTAGAGCTATTGCTACAAATTACAGTTACAACAAACCGCTCGTCAACATGAAAATAGCCCAACAAAACACTTCACAAAACCGTAACACACGCAAGTAAGTATTTGAGCTGGATTGTGGCTTGAATAGATACGTTCCATTCAGCTGAAATCCAGTAAATATGAGCCCCGATTACAAGTACCTAGTAAGAAAACCTTAGGTCATACTTATACTAGTTCACCTGAGGCAATCGCTTTATAAAGAACAGTAACAAAACATCCCTGGACATAAGCCCCGCTCCCGCGGCTTTCTAATACCAGGTACCATACAAGATTAAAATAGCGTAACGTATCATGGTTTACAATGAAATTAATGTCCTTTTGTTACAAAACTCACAAACGAATATTAGGGGGATCAATGTTACTCTGCGTCCGTAGGAAACACCTTAAACAACCCTACACGTGATCCCTGGGTGGTGCTAAAAGAGTAACAAACTTGGCAGCTGCACTGTCCCATCTGGGCCTCGCAGCTCTCACTGAATTTTCTTCATCATCTGCTTTCCCACTACTCATACCTGTGAGAAGAAATGCCTATCTATATTCAGTGACATGAAGCCATACGATAAATAAATAAATTATACTCGTTTGTGATTTTATCGTTTCGTTCGTTTTCGTTTTTTATTTAGTAGGTCATTACTACGTCCTGTTGAAACTCAATAAACTCACGTCATTGTGGATTTGCGTCTGTAAAAACAAAAACAAATGTAGTATAGGTACTTAAATCCCTAGAGCAAAACACTTACCGTGTTGCCGGCGGTATAGCCATGGATTTATTACAGTTATTCATAGCGTTCATCTTTCATGTATAGTTTTGTTTAAAAATGGTTTGCTGATGCTGTCAAATGCCTCGCTTTGTTGCGTTAAAATCGAGAGTAAAAAAGCGGCATTTTTCACTTTTATTGTCATTGGCAAAATTTATTACTGCAATTGTTTTTAGATGCTGCTTTTGTTTCCATTTGTCTATATTATATTTATAAAATCACAGATGTTGGAAATACCAACATCTGCAATTATGACTGTGATTGAGATCTTTTGAGCGTATACTCAAACAAAAACGAATTACGTCATCTTTGAAATATTAGATGACTGTTATAATGGGTTCATTTGTATGCACTTTTTAATTTACGTGACAGTCGTTTTTCTGATAATTACATTGCGAATTCGAACGTATTTGCATTAAATCTGTAGAATTGCTGGTCTGGAGGCGTATTCAGATTTTAAATTAACATAGTACATCAACACGAATATAAAAAATGTCGACTTGAATAAAACTAGATACGTTACATAAATATACAGTAAGGACATCATTATTTTAAATGTATGATAATTATATAATATATAGACATACTTATTATATTTGAAAAAAAAAAAACAAAAACAGGTAGCTCCTTGTGCGCCTGCGTGGAATAGCACCCTTTTATTGTAATGAAATTTGTCTATAAAATATTACCAACATTCAATTCGGCCAAATGAACAGTAGGATGGTAGCACTTACATAATAGTAAAAGCTTTTTTTGTGTTACAAGTCATGTATGAAAAGTAAGTATACTTACAAAATAGAGCAGAAAACATAAACCATCTCCCAAAGGAAAAGTAGATTGGCAGGCTTACGTAAACAGTACATTACGTAGTTTATTATCTATAGTATTCTTGTCAGTTTTACGTGCTGGGGTCCCTAGTGGAGCCTTTACTCTGACGGCTATATAAATAGGAGTTCGTTAACTGTATATTGCGTGAGTTACATAAAAATGGTTTAAGGACTGTGTGTAGGTGCTTACAACTTAGGTAAGTAATTAATTACACCCTAATTTAATTATATTTTGCTGCTTACGTTAAGGTTTTGTTATGTTTCGTAAGTCGACTTAAAAATACGACTTGGTATCGTATTCTAATTATGCAAAACTAAGAAAAAATCTCGCGAAAAAGAAATCGGTTTTGTACGGAGAGTTGGCCGGCTGGGACGACGTGTCCCATACAAAAAAAATTTTTCGCTTCTAAAAAAATTACCTTCTACTTTTATTTACTCGCAATAATCGTCTTGCGAGTAAACCAATTATGCCCTTAAACGGATCACCATTATTTTTGTTAAAACCAGTATGGATATTTAAATGCAAAATATACTGAAAATATGTATTGGTTGAAGAAATTAGATAAGTTAAGTCAAATAAAAAGATTTTTTTGACCATTCGGTCAAAAAACCTTCGAGGAAGAACCGAAAAAGTTTTATGAATATGTTAGAAACGATTTTATTTTGTTACGATCATTTTAACAAATTGTAATCCTGAAAACGTTGGATGTGCCAATGCTGTATTCACGATAATCAATTTCTTCACTTGATGCAAGCATGATCAATGTCAATTTAAAGTCAAAACCACGACATATGATATTCTTCGAATAGGCCTCCGGGTCTTGGAAACGAATCTAGTGAAAGTTATACTTATAATATAAACTATAAATGTATGTTGGTTTTATTATGTAAGGGCTGCAATGCAAGCGCCCGCTCAATCAGTTTTACCATTCTCATGCAAATGCAGCCCGCTTCGAAAAGCCAGCGTATGAATTGAGGGCACATTCAGAACCTAAAAATATCCATTTGATTTGAACGAGTAACAGCACGTCTTGCGTATACACTTATTGGGATATCGCACTTAACCAATATACCAACTGCAATGTGCGGCCACCAAGTAATTTCGAGCTCAGGACGCCCCGTGCCGTTATATCGAAATAGGTCAAACTTTACAGACCATTCTGTAACTTTAACATTTAAGTACTAAATAGTTTGACAATTAGTTAAGCTCACTTGATATAAATAAAATCTAAAATACAGACATCAGTTAGGCATTTAAATAGTGAAATAAAACAATTAAAAAACGGATTTTATCGCGTGTATTGAGTTTAAATTACATCCCGACGTTTCAAACACTTTACAGCGTTCGTGGTCAACGGGTCGACCCGTTGACCACGAACGCTGTAAAGTGTTTGAAACGTCGGGATGTAATTTAAACTCAATACACGCGATAAAATCCGTTTTTAATTGTTTTATTTCATGAATAACTATCGCGGCAACCGAAGACAATATCATTTAAATAGTGTTCTGAAAACTCGCACACTGCAAATTGAACACACATTTTTTTTGCAATTGAGCGTATCAAATTGCTATAATAATTTTACATTTCTGAACACGTCTCTCGATGTGTATCGAGGATATTGTTCATCTTCTTTAGAGATTAGATTAGCGGGTCGCTTACTGATGGAGTAGCAAAAGATTTATGGCTTGTTGTAACAAGATAGGGGTGCCTTAAGAAATAAAATGGTCTGCTTTCGCAACCTAAATTCAAAAATTGGCGCATTTTTTCTTTGTTTTTTAAATTTAATAAGTATCAAACCAGCAGCCTGATGGGAAGCGGTCATCCATCGATGACATAAGCAAAATGGAAGGTGCCTTATGGGTTACTGGTTGCTGACCTACGAGAACCCTGTGTTTGTGAATCCATTTTTACGAAAGAAGCTACCATCTGACCTTCCAATCTTAAGCGGAATAGTTTTCCCGCAATGGATTCCTTCTCGAAAAGCTACTGGGACACAAGTTTACTAAATCTTATTGATCCGAGACTACCCTTAGTTTAACATTCAATTACCTGATACACCATAATAATAATAAGCCCGCGGGGGCAGCTTGTGGCGAGCTGACGGTGAGTGGCGACACCGCGGACCCCTATTCCAGAGGGACCTTTTATATCTGGCCCTCGCCTCTGTGCTTGCCTTAACTGGCCGGCCAGAGTGGAGTCGCAAGAGCGGGACCTATGCTCCAGGTTGGAAGTGTAAAATGTCATAACGCCGGCGGCCTGCTGAACGGATTACCGGGATCTGGCTACCGCAGACTCACCTCTCGACAACCTCACAGCCCACGCACCGGTGTTGCCCTTGAGCCATCTTTGATGTCGCTTTTTACGGGGGCCCATCTTGCGGCGGGCGAGTCACCGTCTGCCGGAAATAAAATTGGATACCGTTTTATTAGGCAGGCGTCCGGTTCTTCATGCAATAGCCCAGTAGTTAGTCCATACTTTTCACCCAATAGCCTAGTACATTTTAGACTCCATTAACTCTCAATAGTCTTTACACCATCGCGGGTGCTGTCTCTGCGTGCGTCCCATGACACGGGTAGGGGCAGCATCCGCTTAGTGTACCCCTCACTTTTCATTAAATTGTCGAAAGGGCCTCTGCGCTTGGCTTCGGCTCCGCATATGCCTCCCAAAGGTCCGGAACACAATTGTTCCGTGGTCGGGAAAGACATACAAATAATAATAATAATAATAATAAATATTCTTTATTGTGCACCACACGAGAAAAGAGAAAAATATACAGCGATACAGTGATAAAAACTAGGTAACAACAGGCGGTCTTATCGCTAAAAAGCGATCTCTACCAGACAACCTTTGGGTAGCTGGAAACTATGAACTCAAAACAATTAACGGGTAGTGCCGATATGATATAAGTATACTAGTAATAGTAAGTACTTACTTTAAAAACTTATACCTAAATACATAAACACATAATATATACAAAAATACACAATATATAAATACATAATACATACATAAATACACAATATATCTATACATATAATAAAGCTGAAGAGGGTCGAAAGTCTGTACATGGAAGATAATCGAAAAAAAGTTGGCTGGGGATACTTAGAATCGATAACAGAACACGTTCCAACAATTTTTAGAATTTTTGTCTGTTTATCTGTTTATCTGTTTATCTGTTTGTCTGTTTATTTGACCGCGCATCACGTGAAAACGGCTGAACGGATTTTAATGAAATTTTGTACAGATATAGTTTGAGTCCCGGGAAAGGATAATATATAGTTTTAATCCCGAAAATCAACCCTGGTGGGGGTGAAAATGGGGTTGAAAGTTTGTATGGAGATTTTTTAAACGCCGAAACGATTTAGATAGAAATGAGTATGGCGATAATTTGAGTCTCGAAAAACGTCATTAGATAGTTTTCAAACCCTTGTGGGGGTGAAAAGGGGGTTGGAAGTTTGTATGAGGATCTTTTTACCGCTGAACTGATTTAGATGAAAATTGGTATAGAGATAGTATGGGGTCTCGAGAGCGGACAAAGGATAGTTTCATCTTCAAAAAAGCCCCCCCCCCCATCTTACTTTAGAACCGTAGGTCCAAAAAAATAGAAAAAAATAATGGAAGTGAATTCTGAAAGGTACTTTCAATAAAAACTATCTATACATATAATAAAGCTGAAGAGGATTGAAAGTCTGTTCATGGAATATATTCGAAAAAAAGTTGGCTGGGGATACTTAGAATCGATAACAGAACACGTTCCAACTATTTTTAGAATTTTTGTCTGTTTATCTGTTTATCTCGGAAATTATCCCTTAAGCGGATGCAAAAGGGGTGGAAGCTTACATGGGGAAGAAACAACTAATAACCGCTGTACGTATTTAGATGAAATTTGGTATTGAAATAATTTGTAATTTTTTGGTCAATAACATGTTACCCGTCGATGCTTTAAATTTACCTTTACCCGCTCTCTTAAGAAATATTTGAAAATGTCATGAATGTCAAAGGGTTATTGCAGGTTCGAGGACTATATATGACGGACAAAGATGCATGGCTCAAACCATAAACTACTACAAAATCATCCAACATTTATAGGACACCGTTTAGGTAGGAAAACATATCAAACGTTTTGTGAAGCAGTCAGATTAGGATTTATTTTTTCTTTATACACAAACAACAATAGGTACATTATCTGTCTCTCAAGCTGTTTGGATATGTCTTCTTGAAGAACTACGCATTATTTTGTATTACTACATCTAATAATGTATTACTGTTTTGAAAAAAATAAGTCCCGTCGAGTTTCTTTTCGGTCATAATACTTCTTGGGCCAGAGGTATTATAGGTAGGTTAGAACCGGTGGTAGTTTTGGAACGAAGTTCCTTCTCGGACGGTTCGCGGATGGGGGGCTAGACGAAAAAGCGTCACGTCACGAAAACGCGACGCCCATACGATTGAGAAACATGTAAAATGGAATGAAATAAAAAATATATAAAATAGAATAAAGTGAAGTGCAGTGAAGTGTAGTGAATAGTGAAAGTGAGAAGTGACAAAGTGATAAAAGTGAAAAAAGTCGAGAACAAAAATTTCAAAAATTTCAAAAATTTCAAAACTTTCAAAAATTTCAAAAATTTCAAAAATTTCAATAATTTCAAAAAATCTGGCCTCGGACACCGGAGGGTTTGGTCACTTTTTCTTAAGTATATGACATCTATTTTCAATTTCAAAAAATTTCAAAAATTTCAAAAATTTCAAAAATTTCAATAAATTCAAAAATTTCAAAACTTTCAAAAATTTCAAACATTTCAAAAATTTCCAAAAATTTAGTTTAGATCGAGTGTTCCTCGACACTCACTTATTTTATTTTTCTCTGACGTTCATTAGTGCATTGTAATGTGCTTACATTGAAGAATAAATATCTTGATCTACACCAATATCATAAATCCTCTATTCCGCGTTCGGAACCGTATGTAATTACCACCATTATTGCAACCAGTAACGTAACATCAGTGTCTATCTATGACAGTGTGGTAAAAACGTATGAAAATTCATTACCTACGGTAACGTAATGAAAATCCGCCCCCCCGACCGCCGGCACGCCCCCCCTCCCGACCGCCGGCGCAATAAGGTTGGTCATGGCGGTGTAATGGCGGTCATTCTAATGGTTACAATGGATTTTTAATATGTGTGTAGGTAAAGCAGTGTATGCTTCTGTACATAATTAGGCCTTATGTAACAGTTAAATAAAGTACTAGGAACCCTTATTGTTTCGCCATGTCCGTCCGTCTGTCCGCGGTCTAGCTCAGTTACCGTTCGCACTAGAAAGCTGAAATTTGGTGAGGCCTGATAAGAACTTTCAATAAAAACTATATTGAATAAAATCGGTTCAGCCGTTTTTGAATTATTAGTCCAAAACGCATAGTGAAAGGAAGTGCCGAATAGTAAAATGACGTAAGCGCCGCCAAATATCCCTTAATAAACGACCTTTTGAACGGATGTTTTGTAACAGGGCGGCATCTACGAAACTCTACACTGAGCATCGCCCGACATGCGTAGCCTATAAAAATTCAACGTATAAAAGGGGGGCGGGGGGGGTTTAGCCTCTACACTCAATTGAGGGACCCCCCCACCCGACCCTCCAAGTGCACCTCAAATAGAAAAAAAATAATTTCTGCATTTGTAACCCCCCTCCCCTACCCCAATTTCAACCGAGCCTGTACTTACTTTTCATGCTTAGACTGATTTGACGGGAGGATCGATTTGGATGCTATTTGCCGTGGACATGAACGTATAAATACAAAAGTGGTCCTGTATAGTCCCATATACACCTACTACTTTATGTCGTTTAAATCATGCCAAAAAAATTAATATGATAAAAAAAGTATTAATTTTTTAGTGTATCGTAGTTTCATTTAGTGGTAATTGTAAAATATTTTATTAGGACTACTGTCCTCTAGCGTATCCATCTGTCAACTTTACTTCCAGTTCCGCCTCCAGGGTAGCGGGAGAGAAATTAGGGGTGAATTAGCCGCGGGCACAGCTAGTAAATACATAAATGCATATATAAACGAAGGCAACTTAAGGCAGCGAAAGGTAATGTGATTTCAGAAGATTTTTGAAGATCGGAAGAGATTTAGCAGATCTTACATTCAACGGCAAAGCATTCCACAGCCGAACAGCCCGAAAAGTAAAGGAGTCGTTATAAAATTTTGATGAAGAAGAGGGAGTAGCAAGGAGGCGTTTTTCCGCACACCGAACAGAAGACAGATACTTAAAACGCTCTTTAAGATATAAAGGGGTGGTGGGATTGAAAAGGGCATTATAGAGAAGAGCGAGAATGTGAGAGTTGCGGCGATGGCGTATTGGGAGCCACTTGAGCTGGGTACGAAACTCCGAGATGTGGTCAAATTTTCGCAGGCCAGGCATTCTGTAACCGCTCCAGTTTGTTTAGCTGGTCTTCCAAAAGATCGAGAAAGGCAATATCGGCATAATCTAAAATAGGAAGGAGAACAGATTGGGCAAGTGCAATTTTGGTGGAGAGTGGCAAAAAGTTACGAAGCCTACGAAGTGACCCAATGGAAGCAAACAACTTCTACTGATCTCACTAACCTGCGGTACCCAAGAAAGTGCGCGGTCCAACAGAATGCCCAGATTCCTCACTTGACTCGAATATGGAACCGGGACGCCATCAAATTCTATAGCCGGTAAGTTCCGAAAGTCAATCCGAGAAATGAGTTGAGCACTACCTATGATTATGGCCTGCGTTTTAGATGGATTCACCTTCAGTCCATAACGCTTACTCCAACTGGAGATATTGTCCAAGTCCCGGTTCGTGGAGTTAATGATGTCAGGCAAATCGCTGAGTGCGCATTGGGAGTAAATTTGGAGGTCGTCGGCATATAGATGGAAGGAAGAGAAAATATTATTAGTAATGGCATTAATGAACATTGAAAATAGAACCGTTTTTCCCCCGAAGGGTAAAAAACGGATATTTAGGTTTCTGCCGTAGCTTAACCCACATATTAAAGGTTGTCTGGAAGAGATCGCTTTTTAGCGATAAGACGCCAATTGTTTTACCTCTGATTATTCTGTTTGTAACTTGTATTTTATGTGTTTCTTTATTTTGAGGTGTGCAATAAAGAGTATTTATGTTATGTTATGTTATGTTATGAGATTACACCCTCGTAACTCAGCCCTAATCGAGTAAATTCCTCCACTAGTAGCGCCATCTGTCGCGCCACTCAGGTACTAATGTCGCCCGGTGCTAGCGCCAGGCTGATTTCTCCTCAGTACGATAAGTAAGCCGGCAAGGCCCTTAAGGTGTGGGTTAAGTAAGCTACGGCAGAAACCTAAATATCCGTTTTTTACCCTTCGGGGGAAAAACGGTTCTATTTAGGTATTCGTTGCCTTCGCTTAACCCACATATGAGACGTGTTTAAACCTCTGCCGGCGCTGGCCCGGGCGTACTGTGATGATTAGACATTAACCAACACAAATTTCGGAACAAAATGTGTACACAAGAGATACTTGTTGCTATACGTTATTACTTTGCGCAATAACTTAACTAGCATTATCTTTTTTTTTTTTTTAAATATCTAATGTGAAAATATCCTTATCTGCCGTAATTGGCAGTTTAGCTATTTATTTTAATGATAGAGTTAGGTTAACATTTCCATTTTTCCACTAACTACATATTTCTAGTAACCCTAAAACAATCGATCCCGTATTCGTATTTTTGTGATTTTAGCTAAGCGAGCTTCGATATTCCTATCTGGAGATATTGCGTTGATAACCTCAGGTAAGATTTCCGTCAAACGGGTCATTAAGTTATGAATGATGTAAAGAGTTATTTGATTCTGCTATTTGATCACTGATTTGTATGATGTACTTTTTATTATTTATCAGATTGAAAGTTCTTCCAAAAATCTGTTTTAAAAATCGTTCTTGATTGAGAAAACCTGTTTCACATCTGAAATTTTTAGTATTATTCGGGCCTTAGCGGTCAAAGTCGGTTAAAGTCTAATTATGAACTGTGACATACGCTGCTTTACTACACACATATTATAAACTCCCTGTGATGTCTTTAAAGACCGCTTGCTACGACCGCCATTGCGGCATTGATCAGATCTATTAGGTAGCGATCATTTGTTAGTAAAACCGAATGGGAAATTCAGGTAATTTTGCGAGATCCTTAGGAAAGACAATGTCTTTAATTACATCCAGACCTTATAGATGTCAATTGGAGTTTTGAGTGAGTATTATAAGAATGCTAAATGTTGACGACAGCAACTATGAATTTTAGAACTAAAATGGTATTGCTAAATTGACAATACTCCACCGGAAACCGACCGGATATACTAGGTAAGCTAAGCAAGCTCCGAATTAGTTTATATGATTTTCAATATAATGTTTATAGGTTTGAGAGAAGGACGAAGGTGAAACAACCATACCGATAAGAATATTAATTAAAAATGATGCTATCGTCTTCAAGGGCTGTAGGTATATTACTATGACTATAATGTTATTTGTATGTATTTCACGTTGTCCTTACTCGTTGACCTTACGTCTACCAACTAAATACATCTCTATCTCTCTTGATTATGTAGTTATTTTCTGTAGCCGGAATGAAGATCATTGGGTTCACAAGGATTGTCCGGGTCTGTAATTTGAGCTTGTACACTCTCTGTGGCGGCGATCTGATTCACAAAGCTAAAGCAAGATGTTTTATGCCTTGCTTGTTTTTTTATGTTTTATTATCGAATATTCTTTGTGTTACGTCGGTAAAATATTATCTAAGTTGCATAGTATAGATAATGAATATGATGATACACAACGAGAAGTCTAAACTGTTTAAGGTAGGACCTTGAAGTTTAAAACTATTAATCTTTGGATGTTTTGGAGGTCCATTAAGAGATAACTTTTTCAAATTCAACATCTAACGGCGTGAAGAAGAGATTCAACAATTTTGAAATTTTTTCGCGGGTAAAACCATTGGCAGTGGCTAGTATTATAATATTAAGGTTAACATTAAAAGGACCTCTGTTTACTCCCAGAGATTGTAAAACCCTTAATGATTTTAGACTAATGAGCCGATGAGGCGACATATTCGCATTTAGTTTTAGTGCAACCAAAAGTCACGTATTGACGGGTCACACCTACTCGTACTGAGTATTATACAAGTGTATTCTCTTCTGAGTATTCTTTTATACCTTTTCATTCTTAAGTCTACAAATATATTACTTGAACTGAGGATATGATTGTATTTTCTAATGCCTTCTTGCTTAACTTTAAAAGCAGCTGCATTTCAATCGTCCATATGTATAATAACCACGACACGATACAATATACAATCATTTTTGGCATGCTCTCATTGCTCTTTATTGGTTACGCTGCAAATATTGTTTACAGTATACCTTAGTATGCTAAACTAAGTCTGCTGCATCTTGCTCGCATTTCTACAGAAATACAGAGTTTATTCGTAAAAATAGTAAAAACACATTTTACACGTCATTAAAATTAGATACAATAAGTAAGTATACCATAACTTATTATCATTATTACATGTTAAATTATATACTTTAACAAATTTGTAGGTAGCTACCTAGTAGGTAGAACTTGTTTTCGAACGCTGCTGGGTCAATGATTCACCTAGGCAATCATGAAGTCATCGATACGATAATATGCTGACATTCAGTTTGGCTAATAAGCTTTACACTGGCGACACATAACTGTCGTCGATTTTAAGAACACGTTGAATTCATTCTGGACCCTTATTCGACAAGCAATGACAAACTGTGACACGTGGATATCCTTGCGAGATCATTATGTACTCGTTTGACATATGTACTAGAATGTGTCAAAGTGATCTCACTATCGAATGTCTGTTTTCGGTTGTATAAAACTGGCGACCATATTGTAGTCTTATGTCACTACGAAAGGTTGCTGAACTTGGTATCAAAGACACTGACTGGTCTTTGATGTGCTTTTTATATCATATCATATTTAACAGCGTCCGTTGCTTGAAGGTGGTAGTGCCCTAGTGCCTTTAAGCCTTCTCGCACAGACATAAAATAAGTCACTTTCCTTTTTAATAAGTTTAAGCATGATCGACTGTACTCTTATTATGTACTTATGCAATCTTATTAAATAAACGTCTCTTATTATTATTATTTAAAATCTCGACAGGGTTAATGTATTTATATGAGTATTATTACTCTAACAGTGCGTTAGGTTTACCTACCAGTGACGACACGTCCAAAATATTCGTAGACAAGCCGTGGCAAATTTGGTTATCATTTTCTTCATAGCCCACAGAAAAGTCGCGAAATGAAATTAGGCAAGCCGTCGGGAATCGAGTTTTACGGGCGCTTCGTCACCGCTACCTACTTGACTATCTGACGGCATGTTAGTGTTGAAGAATCTTTATATGGGTCCCCAAACGGGTAGCCCCTTGAAGTATGTTAACAATTTCATCCTATTTTGCCTAAATCACCATGCTAATAAGTTGTGAATTTTTCCGTAAGCACTCAGTTACTGAAATCCTTGGGGCGCCCTCATCTGACAAGCACTCAAATAGACAACCTATCTTCTTTCACAAGCAGGCATTTGCAATTCTTGTTTATAAAAAGGCCACCTAGGTTTACGTCGTCGCTATTCACCTGATTTGCCCCGCAGTACAAAATTCTTTGAGGATTTTGAAGCGAGATCGTTACATTTGACTTGGATCTGGAGTATGGTTAAAATCCCTCGAGATCCCATTTTTCATTCATTTATCACTTCCTTATTTGTTTACTCTTACGCCTCAAAGGAGACTTCCGATCCTCTATAGAGAGACCTAAGCCCTCCTACGTGTAAACCTGCAACGCGACTAGCAAGCTCTGCTGCTATAAGTAAGGAGTATTTAAAACCGAGTTAAGCCTAGCCAGTCATTTTAGGGGTCAGAATAACCAACTTCCATTAGGTTAGCTTTTAAGCTCTCTGGCATCGAAATCGATGAGGAGGACTATATATAATATATTTAAAGTTTGGTAAGTTTCCACTGTTACTAAATATTTTAAGCTTGTTGTCATTCCTAAGTAGGAGTTAATTCTATCGAAATGGAATCTTGTAAACTTATCTTTATACCTAACCTGATCAACTATATTTCTAATGCCTCTGTTGTTATACTAATTACAAGTCTATTGAACCGCTGCTATTATAGTTTCGTGGCATGTGTCTATCGTACTTTGAAATCTTTCAAACTAGAACTTGTTCCTCTAGAAGTCGCACTGAAAACTCACACGTTTTGTGATGCGAATGAAGTGATATGAATGGATTTTTGTTAGCACGGCCTGCTTAGTTAGTGGCATTATGTAAATCATTTTGTTTACACAGCTACATACTTATTAATGAGGATGTCTTAGTTTTATTTAATCAAAATTGTAGCTTTTTAGATTTCTTGGATATTTTTATTTATTTCGGTGTTAATTTACTCGTTAAATAATTTATTGCTTGACAAACAACAATCCTTCTTTGTGTCAAACGTTTATTTGGTAACTAATAATCAATGTTTGTGAGGTGTTTCAGTATGCCTGAGGACACAATCAGAATTTGACTCATATGTGCCTCCAAGGAGCAGGCGTTTGCTGTTTAGATTGATATGAGGTAATGCCGGTTATTCAGCTCAGCTAACAATTCTAGGGCATTACTAGAAATTTATCGTTTTTGATGTTATACGACAGAGACAAAACGGTTGTGCTATTCCTTTTCTAAATAATACCTACTGCGGTTAGCGGAGGAGAGAGTTCTAGACTTCTAGACTTCCTACGTCTAAGGTTGTTTTTCCTTGCCTCCCCCTTTCCTTTAAAGTAAAGGATCTGGTTGCGTGCTTACAAAACCTTGTCGGTTTTGACTTCTACAGAGATCTTGATCTAAATAGCTTATTTTGCGTTTATTCGCATTGATTTGTAGTATAAACTGTATTTGGCAAGATTTTTAAATCATTATAGGCTTACGTGTACCTACTTTCTGGGTTAAATCGAAATGTCCCCACACCTATTTATTGGTGACTGTGGACAACTTTTATACAAGCAAGTCTACAAAAGACCACGTGTCTTCCATTCTTCCTAACAGATGTACCAGACAGTTATTTTACACATGAACCATGCTTTAGCGATTGAAAGAATTTGCTTATTCTATTTTTCTTATCCGAGGTACGAGGACAGAGGAACGCCATTTGAACTTCGTTTAATAAATCGATATTATATCGTTCAATATCGTGACCGATGTCAAAATAATTTTGACTGTGCAAACGTTGGCGTCGTCTGTTAAAGGAGTAGATCAGCCAATAAGATGGCAGTTTTTTAAACTGTATCTATATAGATGTACATAGCCTGTGGAGCGACAGTTACAAAACGATGCATGGACATTACATGACGTCTCAAGGGACGACGCCATATCATGATACAGGTCGATGCAAGCCATCTGAAACAATACAATTTCATCTCCTAGAATGATAGACATGAGTACTCCGACATTGGCGACATTGTATCATATCCAGGACGACACAATGTTGTCTTACAGGACGATGCATATCGCATCACGGGACGATGCAAGTCGTGTCCAGGGATGAAGTCCAGTAGTCTTACAGGCTGGCACAATGTCGTCGCAAGGGAAGACGCAATGTCGTCACAAGAGACGACGCAATGTCGTCCCACAGGACAACGCAAACAAGACGGGATGACGCATGATGCACGTTTTCTCACAGGACGACACTATGTCGTCTCCCAGAACCACGCATGTCGGCTCACGGGACAACGCCTGTCGTCTCACGGGACGACGCCTGTCGCCTCACGGGACGACGCCTGTCGTCTCACGGGACGACGCCTGTCGTCTCACGGGACGACGCCTGTCCTCTCGTGGGACGACGCATGTCGTCTCACGGGACTACACATGTCGTCTCACGGGACGACGCCTGTCGTCTCACGGGACGACGCCTGTCGTCTCACGAGACGACGCCTGTCGTCTCACGGGACGACGCCTGTCGTGTCACGGGACGACGCATGTCGTCTCGTGGGACAACGCATTGTGTTTTGACGGTGCCTATTGGAGGTCACTGCGTCTCGTCGCTGGGCTACGGGCACCGAGCGGAATGTCACAATATCTGAAGTAGCAATAATGTCGTCTCATGGGACAATGCATTGTGTTTTGACGGTGCCTATTAGAGGTCACTGCGTCTCGTCGCTGGGCAACGGGCACCGAGCGGAATGTCACAATGTCTGAAGTAGCAACAATCATTATAGAATTTGCTTTTATTTATTATTTACATCTTTATGCAATTTGCACATAATAAATTCCAAAGAAACTGTGCAATCATTACACAATTGTTTGCAATTTACTTTTCGATATTTTTTAAACTTGATTGAGCACGTGTTGCTCGGCTGAGTTACAAAAGCGTACTGAGGAGAAATCAGCCTGGCGCTAGCACCGGGCGACATTAGTACCTGAGTGGCGCGACAGATGGCGCTACTAGTCGAGGAATTTACTCGATTAGGGCTGAGTTACGAGGGTGTAATCTCATATGTGGGTTAAGCGAAGGCAACGAATACCTAAATAGGAGAGGAGACAAGACGCCGCCCTGCGGGACGCCAGCCAGTGTACTGCACCAAGAAGAACAGGTAGTACCATAATTCATAAAAAAAAGTTTTATATAGGTATCTACTATAAATAAAACATTTCATCATAGAATAATACCTACCTACAGATTTTTTAACGATAGTAATATAGTTTAAAATCTCACTAAAAATAAATAAGTTCTTATAATTATTATGATGCTATATAGATAGACCACAATTTATCACTCCATGACATAGATTAATTACTTTTGGAAGTATCCCACTCTTTTAGAAAAAATTGACAAAATTATTCAAAATCTCTAAGTTACAGTGATGAATATAAATTTAGACGACCGCTCATGGACTCAGGCTTCTCTGCCGATAAGGCATGGTGGCCTGGGTATCAGAAAAGTGTCCAGTGTTTCACTCCCCGCATATCTGTCCTCAATACATTGTTCACTGGAACTCATGTCCAAAATTCTTAAGTCACCAATAGACCAAATTAGCTTACCTTTAATGTCAGAGGCCACAAATGCATGGAGTGATGCCTGTCCAAGCACTGATCTGCCCGCAAACCCTAACTCGCAGCGTCTTTGGGACGAGCCGCTCTGTAGGCTGGTACGGAATAATCTGTATCAAACGGCAACCAGCCTACCGGAGCGCGCTCGCCTCCTTGCCACTTGTGAATGGGAATCCGGGCAGTGGCTCCAAGCTCTGCCGTCCATATCGATAGGAACGCTTTTGGACAACTCCACATTCCGCCTTTCCGTTGCTCTCCGCCTGGGAGTGACCTGTGTTGCCCCACATCGCTGTCGCTGTGGTGATTCAGTTGACCAATTGGGTCATCATGGACTATCCTGCGGCAGAAGTGCAGGGCGGGCCCCTCGCCATGCCAGCCTGAACGATATCATCCGTCGGGCCTTAGCCAGCGCGGGAGTGCCGGCCATTTTGGAACCGAGCGGCCTCGTCCGCGATGACGGTAAGAGGCCTGACGGTATGACCCTCGTGCCATGGACGATGGGACGGCCGCTGGTTTGGGATGCGACGTGTGCCGATACTCTGGCGCTGTCTCATCTTCATGGCACAGCAGTAAAGGCTGGCTCGGCTGCCAATTCGGCCGAGCTCCTTAAGCGGCGCAAGTATGCAACCATAAATAGCGGTTGCATATTTGAGCCGTTTGGGGTTGAGACCCTAGGACCCTGGGGGGATAGTGCCCACAGGGTCTTCAAAGAATGTAGCCGCAGGTTAGTCGAGTTAACGCGTGACCGGAGGGCTGGGTCATATCTTGCACAGCGGATCAGCATTGCGATCCAAAGGGGCAATGCTGCCAGCCTTCTGGGCACGCTGCCAATAGACAGCGATTTGGGGCAAATTTTCTATTTATAGTTTATCTTTCAATTTTTAGCATTTAATTTTTATTTTAGGTCTAGTTTTATTGTGTATTGTAATGTTATCTGTTTCTGTGAATAAATATCCATTATGATTAATTACTTAATGGAAAGCTAGACGTTTTCAGATCCAGTTTTTTACCTTCTCCTACCCAAGAGGCGTGACGTAAGGTGACGTCAGCATGACGATACATGTCAGTTGAATAGGTTAGCAAGCGGTCTCTTAACATATTTTTCACTTCTCATGCTCAAAAGTGTGTCATATTATGCTTACCAAGGCGAACTAAAGTAGTACATTTAGCCTCTAGGGCTAATATGTATACATATTTATGATTTACAAAACATTTTAAATTGACCAATCAGAACACTTCACCATATTAAATCCACCAATCACAACACATATCGAAGTTAATCGGAACGTATACTTTTTTGGTGCGTATACTGTGTAAATAATTTAAGTCCTTAAAAAAAACTTTGTATTTAATAAAAACCAATCAAAATACAGCAATGTTAAAATCGACCAATCAGGAAACCCAATTTATTTCTCAAAACATGAGGTGTTTGTTTAGTTCCTACTTCACAATCATTAAAAAAGATTTTAATTTTTTGGAAGCGCCTAAAAGCGTGCTTAAACTGTTTAAAGAGCTAATTATGCCGTTGTCTGTGGCATTTATTCGCGGTGTTTATATTTTGTATCTATGTCAAAGAAGTTAAAAAAATTAAAGGGCCGATCAAGTTAAAACATAATTTCACCTTAGTTTAGTTAGTAAATAATAAGTATTTTTATCTTATTTTCTCGCAATAGAAGTGAAAAATAGCATGCATTACTTCTAAAAGCCTTATACCACTCGAACAATTTTACCGAACGAAAAACAGTACATCATATTTTAAACTTTTAGCTTCTGGAACAAAATCTAATTTTGAACAAAAAAGTTGACCTCGTGGGCCATTAGGACTAAATTTTACTGTCCTAAAAATAGGCCATTGGGCCTTACGAGGTTAAAATTATATTACCTAATGGTCAATGATTACTTGGCTGGTTGTAGGGAATGCAACTGGTAAATAGTTCGTAGGAGAATTACCAGTTATTTACCGGTTGACCGGTAATTTCTATACAATTATGTACCAGTTTACGTTCTGAGACTATTCGCGGTGCACGTGCGTCGTCGTCAAGGATGGACCTTATAGTTCTAAGCGTGCTAGGCTCTCCGGAAATGTCGCGCGTAGTAACTAAACATACCTACATGCTTGTAATACCGTGAATGTAATATATCACAAGAGTATTCAGTTTTAATTATTTTTTTTACATCTCCAGCCTCTAGTCGAAAAAATAAAAGAATGTCCCTACGGTTTTAACAAAACTGTTCATGAGTTAATATTCCTACACCGAGTTACACTTACCTAACATCTGGTTGTATTGGGACGATTCTTATCTCACCCCTCAAAGTACTACTCACGTTGAGTATGTGAATTTATTTAGCTAAAGTACCTCCATGCGTTGCGAAATGTTTCTTAAGCTAATATAATATTAAACCGTAGCATCTCTTGTTTAATATCTGGAGAATGTGCGCTCACATATGGCAACAATTCCCGTTGTCTCCGACTGCCACCGCAATAAATCTTTACTCTATACATTATTCACGCGAAAAAGACGCATATAGGCGTACAAAATGCTTGGTACGCATTTAATAAGTAATGCTGACTTGTAGAATGTTGCTCGCTGTTGTGGGACATTTTAGATCTTGTTGGAATACAATTTAAATGATGATGAAGAGTACCGTGGGATAAAGATTACATAATCTAAACAAGACGTAATAATTAAGAATAAAAGAAAATCAATTAATCGGTTTGAGCATTCAGTATATCCTCATCTACTACAACCGAGTGAGTTAGGAGGTCGGTAATAGTACAGTGGTTAAGGACAATACAAATTTAAAGTCTTATTGTACTGGTAACGATTGGAATCAACCTACAAAAAGTACAAAAAAAAACATTTCAAATGATAAGCAGTAATTTATCGTATTTTACGTGAAAGCAGAATGTTCCGATAAATTCTAACAATTTGAGGAGGATATCGGGTAAACCCAAACCGCAGGTATGCCGCACCGATAAAGGTTCCGACAGGGCACCAAATATGTAAGGAATAAGGCATGAATTTCGTAAGAAACATACGAGGAACGGATTTCGTGAATATAGATGGAATCAATTTTTTTTTACGACTACGAAAAGAGTCGTGAATGAAAATGTGTTTGATTATGTATTTCACGGTTGAATCAATAAATATACGAATCAATTGAGTGGAATTAGATTTGATAAATTAGGTGACATAATAAAAAAAATCGTAATCGGGGTACAATATGTAACGTGAACTAAATAAGATTATAGCATAAAAAAATTCTTGGCTTATAAGTTTTAATTATTTAAATATAAAGTTTGAACTAACGGAAAAAAATACTTAGTCTTACTTTTATTAATCTTGACCACAATTTCTAACGTACAATTTTATTATAAATGGGATTCGGCCGAGAGTGGGGTAACAAGAAAAGTTCCTTCCCGAACAACAAAAAGGTAGGCCCTATAAAACGCTTTGCGTGTAATATGCAACACATCGTCCATTGAAATGAATACCGGAGAACCTTCACAAATACACTTAATATCGTTTAAGTTTTTTATAACCTTAATTTATAAGTATAAATTATCGTCCTTTTAGCTATTTTTCCGTCTCCGCATGTTTTCTTTATGTAGATACGTCAGGAGCCTAGCTAAGGTAGAATGGGTCCAGGTATCTCTGATCGTTCTAACATCCTTTGTAGCAAATACGGGATTGAAATAAAAACAAATACTGCTATGTGTACATTCTCCAATAAAATTTCCTTTGAGAGACTTTGTTTAAATAAACATGTTTCAGCCAGAAAAAGGGTTTTGATTTAGTTATTTGTTAAGTTTTTATCGATATGAATGGTTTTATACATCTGTTTATAAGTTCTATTTATGTTTGAAGTAAATAACTATTGGATAATCGATGGCGATTTACTGGCTGTAACAAATTTCAGCCGAGATCACGAAAGAAAACACATTAGGTACGTTCGTAAACTTGATAAATAAAATAGTATATAATTCTCGAAGTAACATGTTATTAATGGCGAAGTTTTCAAGAAAATGTCGAAGTTTTAATCTGATTAAGACTGTTTCAGAAGTTGTTGAACAAACGCAAGCCGATATAGCCTTATTAGATGAGTTACATTGGCGCGATCGAGTTTCGAAGGTTCTCTTAGTTACGTAGTACTTACGTTATCACTAGGTATCTTGAAATTCTTGAAATTTTCCAGTAACTGTTCATATAACGTGAGAACCATCATATTTAAGGTTAAAAACTATTTTTACGGAATCGAGGTATTTATGATGAAATTCAATTTCAAATTTCAAATTCTTTTATTTCAAAATGTGTACTTTTGTTGTATCGACGTGTTACCTTTATCACCAGGTTCTGAAAGGCTTATCAGACTTATAAGAGATAACATCATACAAAAATACATACAGTGCCTTAATAGTAGTTTATGTAACTGTTACACTGCATACACTGCTTTATCTACACACATGTCATATTATAAATCCTAAATGACGAGTTCGGAAACCATTAGAATTACCACCATTAGAGGGCGGATTTTCGTTACGTTACCGTAGGTAATGAATTTTCATACGTTTTTACCACACTGTCACAGATAATACACGAATGTTTCGTTACTGGGTGCAATAATGGTGGTAATAATCACATGCGGTTTCCGAACGCGGAATAGAGGATTCATGATTTTGGTGTAGATAAAGTTAATTAACAGATACCTATAATGGGATGGTTTAGTTAGACGTTTCATACAGAGTTAAATGACGTGTTTTTATTTACTTATACCTAAAATAGATAGATAATTATTTACGGTGTTCTTTATAATCTCTAGATACTGACTTAGATACTTTCACTTCATTTTAGTAAAGTACGGCTACGTGCCAAAACAATAAACTAGCAGATTAATCACACTGATCACTTGAAACAACTGTACTCAAGCAGGCCGAAGTTGTTTTCGCAGGCATCAACTTTATTCTCGCTTTTCCGAAATTGCCCGAAAGACACTCGAGACCGCGCGAGGATCCCGATTGCCTTCGTAATTTGCCCGTCTTTTGAGAAGGTCGGTGTGAAAATTTATGAAGATAGTACTGGATGTAGGTTGGTTTTTGGTTTACAGATCCGAGTGTCCTGGCGATTTGTGCAAACTAGAATATAAATGAACTTGTGGTAGGTTGGTACATTCAAGTTCCTCTCTCGACATACCTATTTAGAATTTTATTTATTATAGAGAAAAATGTGCTTTGAGTTTTCTCGCATTATCAATTCCTAATAAAATGTTTTTCCTCTTATCATTTTATATTTCACATCTAAACGTAAACTTATGTTTGACTATTAAATACTTACCTACATCACGTTTTGCACGTATATTACTGGCACTAACAATGCAAAAGAAGATAGAACGGCTGCCTCGAAAATCGAATATACCCCTGCTGCAAAGATCAAAGAAAGGCCACGATTACATTGAAATGGGACGTGATTTGGATACACGCTGTGGTTTCATTTTGTTGAGTAAAAAACGTTGAAGAAATCTGCTTAAAAAGGTAACCAATGTAACCATGTTTTTTGAGGTACCTACCCAGAAGTAGTGTTACAAATATAATCCTAGAAGATATTTTTATGATGGATTATACTTATTTAAAAAAATCATCAACTCATACGTAGTTATACTTCGCTGGCGGTCCATTCGTCTGTCTGTCGTCCATGAAGAATCATAACATGCCGACAGTAAAACAACAAACATTGAAAACAAAAAGTAAATATAATAAAATAAAACCCCGGGCAAGCACTTTTAAGAAATAATAAAACGATGTCGCAGTGCAGTTTAGGCTTGTCAGCTAACGGACATATTTTTCTGCTTACTAACCGTTTTAACGATCGACATAAAAGCATCGCACGTTAAATGTCGGCTTGAACATTTTGCTACAAGATTTCAGTCTAAAACGAGCGATAGATATGTTTTATTAAACGTGCTCTGTCATCGCCGCCGCACCTGCGAGCGCGCTAGTAATTTTGTCAAAATGTTTACTTTGTTCACGAGTGCGAAGGATTAAATTACGGATATTACGCTTCAGTGTGTTACGAACGTACAGATTTATTGAGAACATCAATAAAAGTTCATGTTTAATATTTGGATACCAGCCGCTTTTCTGCGACTTTCTTCCCCTTTACCCTTCCCCTTTCTGACTCTTTTCCCCTTCTATGTTAGCATTTCTGTACTTCTTGGATTTAATTCTTGGATGTGTAAAAAGTATGTTTATCCAATTTAGCTTACACCTAAATGCTGTTATATGTCACTAAAATCTGTTTAACCATTTTTGCGTGATCGACTTAACAATGTTTACAAACTTTAATTCGTGGCAACTAATAATTGTTGCTACCCATTTACAGTGTTCAGAACGCATCCAAAACGACGTGAATGACGTCACGGACGGCCGTTTGCTTCCGAAATTCGAAGATCGGCGACGAATCGGAATAACCGCCGCCGACAGCTAGCAATGACAATTACTTTAAATCCATTGAACGACCAACACATATAAAGCTGTAAATTACACCATAGTTCTAGAAAGAAAACATTGTATATCAGTTTAAACAACAACGCCACTTATCACGGTTTTGAGCCAATATCATGTAGATTTCTACACATACACAAGTTTTGTAGACAATTTGTGGCTTTCAAATTAATCTTAACAGTAAGATATATGCGGTAATCATTTTCGTATTATTTTATGTTTGTAGCATATTTATGTATGTATTTAAAGTAGGTATATATTTTGTATTTATGTAAGAAGTTTTATATTTATGTATAATACCGAACTGAGTATCTACCTAATTAGATTATAAATTATAATACAACTCATCTTACCGTATCGTACAGTACCTAAGTCAGTATCTGCTGGAAGTGCTAACTTCCAACTTTCTCTCTCAATTGCTCAAAGGTTAACTGGAAGAAATCCCTTAAAGGGATAAGTTCGCCTTTGTACGTATGTATATTTTTTATTTTTTTATTTTATTTATTTAAGGTTTGCCAACAGGTAGTATACAATATACTTTTTAAAACTAGGCAAAAAATTTGCTTGCTTGAGTATCCACCCAATTACAGGCAAACATGGCATGCACATAAAAAAGAAGCTATTGCTGTGTATATGTTGTTTTATATCACTTTCGTTGTGTGTTCTTCTATCTATCTATATCTTCTATACATATAATAAAGCTGAAGGGGGTCGAAAGTCTGTACATGGAATATATTCGAAAAAAAGTTGGCTGGGGATACTTAGAATCGATAATAGAACACGTTCCAACAATTTTTAGAATTTTTGTCTGTTTGTCTGTTTATCTGTTTATCTGTTTGTCTGTTTATTTGACCGCGCATCACGTGAAAACGACTGAACAGATTTTGATGAAATTTTGTATAGAGATAGTTTGAGTCCCGGGAAAGGATAATAAATAGTTTTCATCTCGAAAGTTATCGACATAGCTCAAAGAATTAGCAAGCTGAAGTGGCAGTGGGCCGGCCATATCTCGCGAAGAACCGACAACCGCTGGGGTAAACGTGTTCTTGAGTGGAGACCGCGACTCGGCAAACGTAGTGTAGGACGCCCTCTGGCAAGGTGGGATGACGATCTGCGAAAGACTGCAGGCAGATGC
The DNA here is from genome assembly GCA_947086415.1 of Pammene aurita. Lineage (NCBI taxonomy): Eukaryota > Metazoa > Arthropoda > Insecta > Lepidoptera > Tortricidae > Pammene > Pammene aurita. The sequence goes on from OX352297.1 coordinate 29,023,272, forward strand.
TGGATGCGGCAAGCTGAAGACAGGGCGCTATGGCGCTCATTGGGGGAGGCCTATGTCCAGCAGTGGACTAAAATAGGCTGATGATGATGATGATGATGATGATCTCGAAAATCAACCCTGGAGGGGGTGAAAAAGGGGTTGAAAGTTTGTATCGAGAATTTTTAATAGAAATTAGTATGGAGATAATTTGAGTCCCGAGAAACGACAGAATAGTTTTCATCCCGATAATAAACCCTTGTGGGGGTGAAAAGGGGGTTGAAAGTTGGTATGAGGATTTTTTTACCGCTGAACTGATAAAGATGAAATTTGGTATAGAGATAGTATGGGTCTCAAGAAAGGACAAAGGATAGTTTTCACCCCGAAAATCAACCCTAAAGGGGTGAAAAGGGAGTTGGAAATTTGTATAGAGAATCGCAAAATTGATTTAGATAAAATTTGGTATGGAGATAATTTGAGCTCTGGAAAAGGAAATAAAATAGTTTTATCTCAGAAATTATAGCTTAAGGCGACGATATATGCAAACACGTCAAATCGAGGTGTTTTTGTGCAAGGTTTTTGAAGAAAACAAACCACGTTGGAGCATGAATGTTACATTTTCTGTAGGGGCATATAGTTGTGTTCGCTGTACCGATACGTGCTTGGTCTTGTATAACATAATTAGGTATATATATCATCGTTAAGAAACTGTTTTGGAGAAAACTTGTCGTAAGTTTTATGTCGGTCAGAAATAATTCTATGTTGCGAAATTAAACATAACTACGTCTTAGCACATTACTAATGTTCGGCCGATACTATAGTCGTATTAAGCGCTTAATAAAGGTTTAAGACGCAAAACCTTGTAAGAGCCTGTAATAATCAGAACTATGCAATTGCTAATAAAACTTATAGGCGTTTATTCTATTGCAGCCAGAGACATGTTTCATGTGTCAAATTTGAGTAATATGATTAGTAATTTTGAGTGCGGAAATTCGTTCCACATAGCTTAGGTTATAGTACGCTTGCTTACTAAGTAGATATGTCCGAGTTCAAATCTAGGCTGATGTTAACTTTTTTGTTTATTTTTTTATCTCATTTCTCATTTATATTTTCAGTCCTGATCCTAAGCGATTTATAGGTATTTTTGGACAAAAAAAAGTCAAATCATACTATAGTCAAGTTACTAGTTAGTTTAATCTTTTTATTTTGACTTTTTTACCCAATATATTTAAACTACCAACTTATAAAAGAGACTAATTCATTATTCAATTTTTACAGTGGGTATGGGTACTTTTTACCATAGACGGCTTCGTCCATGTTTTTACCATAATTTGTATTACAAGAGCGCGTTTGTTCGAGCAGTTTCCATCCGAGGCGACGTTGCCAGCTTACTTTCATTTGCTCATTTCGCTTCTTGCTTTGCGCTGTTGCAAGCTAGATCTATATTATGATATGAATGACGGATTCATTGAATAGAATCAAATGCGCTTGAAGTTGGAACACATTCGTGCATTTGTCAATGATTTGTCCACATCATCGTGATAGGTTATATATCTCTCTCTTTACTATGGAATAAGAAAGATACAATCGGCTCGGCTGTCCCGGTACTCTGCGATGTCTGGTCGCGCCATTAGGTTTATATGGCTTATTGTATGTTCGTTTTCGTACGATTTAAAAGATATAGTGAATTATTAATGTTATTATTAGGTAGGTAAGTAGATATGGAATTAATTTAATCGTATAAGTATATATACCAATATAATTTCTCACAATCCCTAAAATGAAAAAACCAATAAGTACTCGTAAGGTACGATGGGGTAAGATCGGACCATTTTTGAACTAGTTGGTGGTTTCAGGGCTGACTTTTATGCTTTACCTTTGTAAAAATTTCTCGAAATATTAATCCTTGTTTCAAATCAGTATGAAGTGTACCTAAGCTGTTTGTCGTGTATAAAATTTCAAAATCTACTCCTTCTACTTAAGATTGGACTATTCAATAAAATGTACTCTTAGTAAGTTTTTAGGTGCTAGTTTTCTTCCACTTATCGATTTTGCCAGCTTTGTAATGCAATAATAAATTTTGAAGTGCCCGTTCTAGAGCTTATATGATCTTGTTTAGATTAATATTATACGAAAATAAATCATACTCGAAAGGTTTTTTATACTAAAACATTTTTTGTAAAAGTGGAGTATGTGTCAGTTTTAAGTCCATACTTATTGATATATTGATATTCAAGTTTTTCAAATTAAACCTTATAATTAATATATCAATTAAAGAATAAATAATTATTATCAATGGCCAATTTGACCTCAAAAAGTTTTTTCCATGTAGACGGAGAGCTGGCCACGTCAGATATGACACAATAGTCAGGTTTCATTGCTCTCATTATTGTGTCATATCTGACGTGGCCAGCTCTTAGTCCAATAAATTTGTAGCAGTTTAATCAGGTGGACGGCAACCCGGACGGGAAACTAGCATAACCACCCTATGCACGGTTTCTAATAATAGATATAATTATAAACCGCCTGTATTATGTTCATGTCAACCTTTCAGCATTTTCTCAAACTTTTCAAAAACGAGTGAGTTAAAAATATTGAGAGTGGAAAGACAAGATGTTTCAAACCTTTGAAGCAAGATGTTTCAAAATTTAAAAAAATTTAAAAAACTCTTTTGGCTATAATTCTTTTTTTTTCCCCACCCTACTTGAAGAGATATATTATATGGACGTATCCATACTAATATTATAGTGTGTCTGTCTGTTAACTCTTCACGCTTAAACCGCTCAACTAATTTAGATGAAATTTGGTATGTATAAGGGGGTGAAAACGGAATGGAAGCTTATATGGAATTTTTGCTCCCTGTTGACTTGAAATAGCATACGTACTAGTTTTATATTTGCTCTTAGATTTTACTAACTAGTAACTTTTATATTGCGTTTTATTATGTAATTCCATATCGCTCATGTTAATTTCGCGCAGACGAAGTCGCGGGTAAAAGCTAGTATTTTAATATTGTAATGGATTTTGATATGGTAAAACTTTTGAAATAGATGGCAATTAACCAAAACTAACCCAAAAATGTACCCAAAAAACCGTGACGACCCTATACACGACACGATACAACTAATCCATACTAATATTATAAATGGGAAAGTGTACGTGTGTGTTTGTTTGTTTGTCCGTCTTTCACGGCAAAACGGGGCGACGAATTGAAGTGATTTTTTAAATGGAGATAGTTGAAGGGATGGAGAGTGACATAGGCTACTTTTTGTCTCTTTCTAACCCCCCACTTCCCTAAAATGGGGGGTGGAAGTTTGTATGGTTTGTTACCCCGAATTTAACGCGAGCGAAGCCGCGGGCAAAAGCAGGTATTATATGTTATTAACTTACTCGTGCTGACATTTCGTGTTTTTAATTATTTTGTGTAATTTCAATTTATAATTCTTATGTGAGACGACAAACGCTTTTATATTTGTCAATTTTTTTAGTAAAGAACACTTATGGTATATGTATAAATGAAAATGATTAAAACATGTTAAAAAATTAATCTTAAACTTTAGGTTGAATTAAGTTATTTGCTTTTTGGCTATGGTTTTCTGTAAGGTACTTCCCCAGTCGAGCTCTGAGCCAGGTCCAGATTTGAGCGTGATAACATTCGCTGAACTGTGCCTTACCACAGTTAGCGAGATAACGTTCGGAGTGCCCATACCTCCCTTTTGGACGTAACATACCCGTGTCTAAACCTGTTCCTAGTAACCAGGGACCGGAAAACCCCTTCATTTGATTAATCGTTTCGATAGGGTAACCCTATTAAAGTCTTACCTTAATGATAGGGTTACCCTATCATTGGGTTACCCTATCGATATGGAAATCATTTTGAATAGGCTTAACCCTTTTCAATGTGGTTTCCGAGTCGAATGGGGTAAAGATAGCTTTAATATTTACCGCTTACCCTATCATAGGGCTACCCTTTTCCTGTCTCTTTTCCACGCAGGCAGGCGGTTCTATCTTTCTCATTTGAAATAGAACAGGAGAGGTGGCGGCGGAACAAATTGAGTAAATATAAGATTTGCTGTCGTTTATTCATTCTGGAAAAGTCACACTCACAGTCCAGTCCTCTGCTCACGTACACAACTTTCAATTAAAGAATTTCTGTTAAAGAAATGTGTCTTACGTTCAGTTTATTTTTGCATAGTTCGCACGTACTGATGAGATGGGCAATAATTATTTTGAATAAGAATAAAAACATTTATTCATATTCAAATCGATTTGACAAAAACCAATATTCATCCTCCTAGAGTTTGTCCCGGCTTTTGCCACGACTCAGTTGAGCCTGTGGTCCGCTTGGCAACCTAATGCCATGAATTGGCGTAGGGATTGGTAGTCGTTTTCAGCTAATTATGGGATATACGATTTTTTAAGCTCACATTGTCATTCACATTACGAGTATAAATATTATTTGAAAAGGGGTATTTACCATGTATATTAGCGTTATTGGGCACCCGATATTTCGGGTGCGAGGTAAATACCCCGTTTCAAATAATTAATATTTATAATTAGGGGATGTCATTTCGAAAATTATTTCTTTTTTATAATCCAAGGTTATATACTTTTTACTGAAAAATAGTCATGGTAGTTATTTTCGGTTAATTATTCGGGGTGTATAAATTATATCTGTTTTAAAATTCAAGAGACTGGTTTTTTTTTTATTATTATTATACACGGTAAATCTGAGTAACCCGAAAGATTTCAACCATAAATTCCTGAGGTCATAAGGAGTAATAAATGTTTTACGAATTTAGGTCGATTTCGCAAAAAAATTTTTTTTTTCATTTTTCGGATTTTTAAAATGCTTTTGAACATAAAAACATAAATGTTATTGGTAAAACTGTCAATTAAAATAAATTAGTACATTTTGGCCACGACCACTCTGTAAAGAGTGTAACGACAAAGAAGAAGAACTCTGAAACTAGGCTAATTCCAGAAAAGTTTATACGACATTTTAGTCTCAGTCAATCATTTATCAGTATCAGGAATTTATGGTTAAAATCTGTCGGGATACTCAGATTCACCGTGTATATATTTTTTTTTTCATTTTATATTTTAAAAAATTCAGTGTATAATATTTTTGTTAATTTTATTTGGTTTTTTTTTTTTTTCATTTTTTTTTTTTTCGTTTTTTTTTCCGTTTTATTTTCGTTTTATTTTCATTTTTTTTCCGTTTTATTTTCGTTTCGTTTTCGTTTCGTTTTCGTTTCGTTTTCGTTTCGTTTTCGTTTCGTTTTAGTTTCGTTTTCGTTTCGTTTTCGTTTCGTTTTCGTTTCGTTTTCGTTTCGTTTTCGTTTCGTTTTCGTTTCGTTTTCGTTTCGTTTTCGTTTCGTTTTCGTTTCGTTTTCGTTTCGTTTTCGTTTCGTTTTCGTTTCGTTTTCGTTTCGTTTTCGTTTCGTTTTCGTTTCGTTTCGTTTTCGTTTCGTTTTCGTTTCGTTTTCGTTTCGTTTTCGTTTCGTTTTCGTTTCGTTTTCGTTTCGTTTTCGTTTCGTTTTCGTTTCGTTTTCGTTTCGTTTTCGTTTCGTTTTCGTTTCGTTTTCGTTTCGTTTTCGTTTCGTTTTCGTTTCGTTTTCGTTTCGTTTTCGTTTCGTTTTCGTTTCGTTTTCGTTTCGTTTTCGTTTCGTTTTCGTTTCGTTTTCGTTTCGTTTTCGTTTCGTTTTCGTTTCGTTTTCGTTTCGTTTTCGTTTCGTTTTCGTTTCGTTTTCGTTTCGTTTTCGTTTCGTTTTCGTTTCGTTTTCGTTTCGTTTTCGTTTCGTTTTCGTTTCGTTTTCGTTTCGTTTTCGTTTCGTTTTCGTTTCGTTTTCGTTTCGTTTTCGTTTCGTTTTCGTTTCGTTTTCGTTTCGTTTTCGTTTCGTTTTCGTTTCGTTTTCGTTTCGTTTTCGTTTCGTTTTCGTTTCGTTTTCGTTTCGTTTTCGTTTCGTTTTCGTTTCGTTTTCGTTTCGTTTTCGTTTCGTTTTCGTTTCGTTTTCGTTTCGTTTTCGTTTCGTTTTCGTTTCGTTTTCGTTTCGTTTTCGTTTCGTTTTCGTTTCGTTTTCGTTTCGTTTTCGTTTCGTTTTCGTTTCGTTTTCGTTTCGTTTTCGTTTCGTTTTCGTTTCGTTTTCGTTTCGTTTTCGTTTCGTTTTCGTTTCGTTTTCGTTTCGTTTTCGTTTCGTTTTCGTTTCGTTTTCGTTTCGTTTTCGTTTCGTTTTCGTTTCGTTTTCGTTTCGTTTTCGTTTCGTTTTCGTTTCGTTTTCGTTTCGTTTTCGTTTCGTTTTCGTTTCGTTTTCGTTTCGTTTTCGTTTCGTTTTCGTTTCGTTTTCGTTTCGTTTTCGTTTCGTTTTCGTTTCGTTTTCGTTTCGTTTTCGTTTCGTTTTCGTTTCGTTTTCGTTTCGTTTTCGTTTCGTTTTCGTTTCGTTTTCGTTTCGTTTTCGTTTCGTTTTCGTTTCGTTTTCGTTTCGTTTTCGTTTCGTTTTCGTTTCGTTTTCGTTTCGTTTTCGTTTCGTTTTCGTTTCGTTTTCGTTTCGTTTTCGTTTCGTTTTCGTTTCGTTTTCGTTTCGTTTTCGTTTCGTTTTCGTTTCGTTTTCGTTTCGTTTTCGTTTCGTTTTCGTTTCGTTTTCGTTTCGTTTTCGTTTCGTTTTCGTTTCGTTTTCGTTTCGTTTTCGTTTCGTTTTCGTTTCGTTTTCGTTTCGTTTTCGTTTCGTTTTCGTTTCGTTTTCGTTTCGTTTTCGTTTCGTTTTCGTTTCGTTTTCGTTTCGTTTTCGTTTCGTTTTCGTTTCGTTTTCGTTTCGTTTTCGTTTCGTTTTCGTTTCGTTTTCGTTTCGTTTTCGTTTCGTTTTCGTTTCGTTTTCGTTTCGTTTTCGTTTCGTTTTTGTTTTCGTTTTTGTTTTCGTTTTTGTTTTCGTTTTTATTTTCGTTTTTATTATAATAGTAGATTGTACAACAAGTGCATAAAACGTACGATTTTACGCGGTTTAAGAGTGTAAAAAGTGTGTTTATGGACGAGGGTTACATTCTAATTTTCACTTCATTTGCGAGGAAATTATTTATCGGTAATCGTAAAACAATTTCAAGTTCTAACAAAAATATTACAATGAAAACAAATATGGTTCCAACCAATAAATTTTTTAATATATTTTTTTGAATTTTTAAAATGTGAATTTAGAAATTTTCTACCAAGTCATCAAAACATTTCGGGGCATTTCTAAATTATTATCAACTCCCATTTTATTTGATTTCATTTATTTAATTATAGAAAACACGCAATTCAAATAATTATAGCAATACTCAGATAGAATTAGCGGAAAAATCATAAAAAGTACAGTCAATTCCTATTGGACGGGAAAAAAATTGTTTGTATAGATCAAAGTGTCAGGAATTGATATCAATAAAATTTATAAGTGATCAATATTGGGCGCTAAGGTGCCAAAAAAATGGTATAAACCAGTTTTTCGCTTCTAGAGGAAAAACTACGGGTCGGACCAAAAATAGTTAAAAGTAACAAATGTGCGCAATTATAAAACAAAGAGAATGAGCCTTTTGCAAAAAGTGACCTTTTTTTAAATCGATTGGGAGGGTATTTTAATTTTCGAAAAACGTTATAATTTCGGTTTCTATGCATTAACGAGGAGAAATTTGTATTTCCAAATTTACATATCAATTGACAAGGAATAAACTTGTTTAAATAGTTTAAATAGGTGCCATTTGTAATAATGCTTCATTTCTCTTAAAATAAAAACCAAGTTTAGCTGACCTCTTCTGCCCTAGTAATTATTCTTATACAAAGGTCAACTTACACTGGATAATATTTTTTCACATGAATTATAGCAAAATAATAATAAAAATAGTCAATTTTAGTCTATGAGTGAAAAGTAATTTTGTCCAGCTAGATCGGGCGTTTGGGCCATAGTGCGTCGCCGCCGCGCGCGCAAAAACTGCCTGAACTTCATAGATTATTTAAACAACTTTATTCTTTGTCAAATGATTTGTAAACTTGGAAATTCGTAGTTCAACTCCTCCTTAATGCATAGAAAAAAGTTTGCAAAAAGTTCACAACATTTTCATTTGAACATTTAACTGTAGTTAGAAGACCACAAAACTGACATCATATTCAAATTTCAGCTCTCCAGAACTTTCGGAACGCGAGTTATTGAATTTACAATATTTGCAAAAAAAACGTGTTTAACCAGTGTAAGTTGACCTTTGTATACGAATAATTACTAGGGCAGAAGTGTTCAGCTAAACTTGGTTGTGTAATTTTAAGAGAAATGAAGCATTATTACAAATGGCACCTAAAAAAAATAATAATTAACTTAAACTATATTTAAGTATTTTAATTCTGCTATTCTTATATTTTAGATGCCATTTGCAATAATGCTTCATTTCTCTTAAAATTAATTAACCATGTTTAGCTGACCTCTTCTGCCCTAGTAATTATTCTTATACAAAGGTCAACTTACACTGGATAATTTTTTTTCACATGAATAATAGAAAAATAATAATAAAAATAGTCAATTTTAGTCTATGAGTGTAAAATAATTTTGTCCAGCTAGATCGGGCGTTTGGGCCATAGTGCGTAGCCGCCGCGCGCGCAAAAAGTGCCTGAACTTCATAAATTATTTAAACAACTTTATTCTTTGTCAAATGATTTGTAAACTTGGAAATTTGTAGTTCAACTCCTCCTTAATGCATTGAAATCAAAATTATAACGTTTTTCGAAAATTAAAATACCCTCCCAGTCGATTTAAAAAAAGGTCACTTTTTGCAAAATTTGACGGTTTGTAAAAAGTTTACAACATTTTCATTTGAACATTTAACTAGTTAGAGGACCACAAAACTGACATCATATTCTAATTTCAGCTCTCCAGAACTTTCGGAACGCGAGTTATTGAATTTACAATATTTGCAAAAAAAACGTGTTTTAACCAGTGTAAGTTGACCTTTGTATAAGAATAATTCCTAGGGCAGAAGAGGTCAGCTATACTTGGTTGTATAATTTTAAGAGAAATGAAGCATTATTACAAATGGCACCTAAAAAAAATTATAATTAACTTAAACTATATTTAAGTATTTTAATTCTGCTATTCTTATATTTTAGATGCCATTTGCAATAATGCTTCATTTCTCTTAAAATTAAATAACCATGTTTAGCTGACCTCTTCTGCCCTAGTAATTATTCTTATACAAAGGTCAACTTACATTGGTATTTTTTTCACATTGCGGACGATCCTCTAAACAGATTTTGCTCTACTGGGGCTCATTCTCTTTGTTTTTTTATTGCGCTCATTTGTTACATTTAACTATTTTTTGTCGGAGCCGTAGTTTTTCCTCTAGAAGAGAAAAACTGGTTTTTACCATTTTTACCATTTTTTTGGCACCTTAGCCACCAGTTACTTAGATACCAATAAAATTTATAAGTGAATATTGGGCAATATTCACTTATAAATTTTATTGGTATCAATTCCTGACACTTTGATCTATACAAAAAAAAATTCTTATCCAATAGGAATTGTCTGGGCCAGAAAGCTTATTCTATCTGAGTACAAGAATATAATAAAAGAACAAGTTTCAGTATTCTACGAAATTTTACTGTTCAATTAAATTGTGCAATATATTTTGACTCTGTTTGGCTGTTGAGCCACATTCTTGGTCTTAGAAGAAAATTTTTCTTTATGCCCTAGAGCTTAAAATGCGATTTTATATCGTCCACGCACGATTTAAAGTCGAACTTTACGAGCATGAGAAGTGAAAAGAGTATATCTGCCTACCGTGGATTTTAAAACAGATATAATTTTTGCTGGGCATAAGGGAAACTACGCCTTATTGGGATTAGGTCCAGTTTCCACACGATGTTTTCTTACACCGAAAAACCCAGAATACATTCTTATACGCGGAACATTATTTAAAATAAAAAGCATGATTAAATAATTCTGTTAAGAATCAATTATTTTTATTACATTTTCTCGCATATGAATTAGTCCCGACGAAATTATTTTGAATCATTTTAACGGGAAAAAATCAACGTAAGTTTATTCTTACGATATTTTTTTCATATAATCATTTTATTCTTGATTGTCCAACAATGACTGATATTGATCGTTTCATTATACTAGAAGTATCGGTGAACGGCGTCACATTTTGCTGGAGCCATTGAAACAAAGTACTACCTATAACTAGAATAACACCAAATTATATATTTTAACACTTCACAATATGCATTTGATTTTGGTTCCTATAAGCCTGGGTCTAAGATTCAATCGACTCGAGCCGTCACGCTCGAATGGCAAGAACAAAAACACCGGCACCACACAACGATCTTTTAGCGCACTAACAAGCAATAATAGCGTCTAGATCAAAGGCGTAAGTACGAAAACATACGCAAAAAGATTCTTGTTTGTCTGTAGGCTCGCTCGTGCCGCCAACCGGCAGCGCTTAGCTCGTAGGATGCTCGAATAATAAATAAGCCAAATGTATTGGTCACAGAGTTTAAAATAGCTTAATCGCATTTGAAAAACCCTATCTGATAGGGAAACCATATGCTGGGTTGTAACCACTTACCCGAATTAACTGTATTGACATGGTTAGCCTTTCGTTCGGGTAAGTAAAATGATACGCTTACCGAATTGATAGGGTTTTTAAAAACAACTCTATTAAATACCCAATCTAATACCCCTTTAATGGTTACCGGTTCCGGTCCCTGCTAGTAACCAACTAGGTACACATTTAAAAAATGTTCACAGCAACAATTAATAAGATCCAGTCTTAAATGCCACGCAAAAACAAATCAAACCATTTTTTGTGACAAACAATTGAATTTATAGAACGAAACTTTTTTGTCTATAAAGATCACATGTATGCGTGACTTCGGCAGCAGATAGCATACATCCTCCATACGACCCTCTTGAACCTGATGTTTATTCAGTGTTGGGCGTAATTTATTAGATGGTACCTACTTTTGTAATGTATTAAATTGCTAATTAAATTACAAGAAAATCAATTATATTAAGTAATTGAAATTGCTTGTAATTGAGATAACATGTTAGTAGTATTCCCGATTACATATAATTTGTAATTGCAATTACTTTTATCTTAACTACTTTTACTTGTAACTTCGATAATTTGAAATAATATACAAGTTCAATTTATTTTTGGGTCAGTGGGGGCAGCTACCAGATCCCTCGCTGCAACGCGAAAATGGTACTAGAAGACCTTCCCTCAATTTCAAATGAATAACTTTACGGATTTTGGAAAAAACATACAGGGTGCGAGAAAGAGGTCACATTTGGTGAACTTCTTTTTGATGCCAATCGATCCCATTCTTGTATGGGATCAAAAATAATTTGCGGCTAGAAAAGCCACAAATTGAGAAAAACTTTTCCCATACTTTATGAAAATTATTTATTTTTATTTTTCACATGCTGCTTTTTTATGCCAATCGATTCCATTCCTATCGTTTCTAATAGTTTCCTATTAGGGGTCAACTTACGGTAATGTACTAAAAAGCTACAAATTAAATATTTTCCATACATTTACTATAAATAATAAATAAATAAATAAATATTATACGACAATCTTACACAAATCGACCTAGGCCCACAGTAAGCTCAATAAGGCTTGTGTTATGGGTACTAGACGACGATATATATAATAGATAAATATGGATAAATACTTAAATACATAGAAAACATCCATAACTCAGGAACAAATATCTGCGATCAACACACAAATAAATGCCCTGACCAGGATTCGAACTCGGGACCTCCTGCTTCGTAGGCAGGGTCACCACCGACTGGGCTAGGAGATCGTCAAATAAAGAATAAGTGATTTTTAGGGTTCCGTAGCCAAATGTCTGTCTGTCTGTCTGTCCGTCCGTATGTCACAGCCATTTTACTCGGAAACTATACGACGTATCTGAATAAAATTTACACATAAGGTGTATTTCTGTATGCCGCTACTTGAAATTTGAAAAAAAATATATTTTAAGGGGGCCGCTCGATACATGTAACTAAATTTCAAAAAATCTTTTTACCAAATATGAACATGTGACACATCAATCGATAGGTCTTTAAAAATAATATTGAGGTTTGTTTGATCTTTTTGTGATTAAGTGAATAGTTTTTGAAATAATCGCTTCGAAAGTCAGAAAAATTGTGTAGCCCCCCTGTAACTTTTGAACCGTAAGTCCAAAAAATATGAAAAAAATTGAGGAGATGCGCCTTAGCATATACTTTCTACGAAAATTGTTTGGCCATTTTTGACTTATTTCCAAAAAACTTCTTCCATAGGCATCAGATACGACCTTTTGGTATTAGTTTGGTTCTTATTCCATTGAAGGTACGGAACCCTCCTATGCGTGGTCCGATACGCACTTGGCCGGTTTTTTTAACCTTTCAGTTAACCAACAGTCGTTGTTATTAAGCATTCCGGAAGAAACATTTAAGTAAAATGTGTAGGTACCTGAAAAAAGCGCCATCGCCATTATATCAAAATGCAACTAGGTAGAGGTACACAATAGTGTTGGAGGATGTGTGGTTTGTATTTGCAACTAAAGGCTAATTTTCCAGATAGGTAATTGAATTATCCGATGTTCTCCCGATGCGGTCTTATCCCAACGCACTTTACCGTCCTCATTGAAAGCGTTTTTGACCATCTCTAATTTCGTTATAGATACTAAAAACCAGGATTTTTCAGAGCAGAAGAGGACATAAAACAAATTAGTTACAAATAATATTATCTTCAGTTAAGTACATTTTATTTGACTTTTATTTTGAAAGACTTGACACGTACTTGACACATAGAAATATAACCGCCATGATGAATGCTTATTTTGGATATTTAGAATAAAACATTATAATTGTGCGATTATGATACTGTAGGTAATGGCGTGCGTTGGCCAAGTCGTTTTATATTATAGGTAACTTTAATTATTTCGTCATTGATTACCTATATACAATAGTAACTTTAATTAAGTAAGTACACATAAAATGAAATTATTATCAAAGCGCCATCTTACTGTAAAAGACCGCGATTGTTTGACTATTTAAACATGTCAACATTGAATTGTCATAGTTCATCTCAAGTATACTAGATGGCAGAAGCGGAAGCTGCGATTATAAAAACGCAAAATGCAGTCGTCAACCGTGATACCTGTCACCTTAAGCGGATGCAAAAGGGGTGGAAGTTTATATGGGGAAGAAACACCAATAACCGCTGTACGTATTTAGATGAAATTTGGTATTGAAATACAAGTGGAATAGTGACCCAGTGTTCTAAAAATAGTACATCATATTTTAAAATTTCACCTTCTGGAACAAGATCTAATTTTGAATAAAAAAAGTTGACCTCGTGGGCCATTATGACAAAATTGTATCGTCCTAATAATTAAACGGATGCAAAAGGGGTGGAAGTTTACATGGGGAAGAAGCAACCAATAACCGCTGTACGTATTTAGATGCAATTTTGTATTGAAATAGTTTGTAATTTTTTGGTCTAGGTGTTCATATTTATAACAAGTTACCCGTCGATTTTTTATTTTAATTTAATTTAACTTTACCCGCTCTTAAGAAATATTTGAAAATGTCATTAATGTCAAAGGGTTATCGTAGGTTCGAGGACTATATATGACGGACAAAGATGCAAGGCCCAAACCAGAAACTACTACAAAATCATCTAACATTTATAGGGCACCGTTTAGATAGAAAAACATATCAAACGTTTTGTGAAGCAGTCAGATTAGGATTTATTTTTCTTTATAATTAAACAATAGGTAGATTGACGGTTGACGTGCTTGTTATTCAATTTCCTATAATCCACAACTAAACGCCATTTTTTCTCCCCTGAATTGTCTGATATACTCAGATGATTTGATTATTTTTGGTAGAAATTTAGAAATTCATAACAAAAATTTAATGGACGTATGTCAAAGACTACGGCAGGTCAATTTAAAGTTAAATCCAGCAAAATGTAATTTCTTGCAAAAATAAATACTTTATTTAGGACATGTTATTTCCAGTGAAGGAATTTTGCCAGACCCGGGGAATATAAATACAGTGAAAAACTATCCTCGTCCCGGAAAATACAGAGGAAACTAAACGGTTCGTGGCGTTTACAAATTATTACAGGAAATACATTAAAAACTTTGCCGATATAGCCCGACCATTAAATTCTCTTTCTAAGAAAAACACACCTTTCGTATGGGATACTAACTGTCAGAAAGCTTTTGATACCCTAAAATAATGTTTAATTAACCCTCCAGTTCTTGACTATCCGGATTTTTCAGAACAAAACGAATTTACAGTACAAACCGACGCTTCGAATCAAGCTATAGGGGGAATTTTAGCAAATCAAAACGGTCGCCCCATCTCTTTCGCAAGCAGAACGCTCCACAAAGCCGAAAAAAAATCATCCAGTCATACAAAAAGAACTCCTTGCTATAGTATGGTCTATAACATATTTCCGACCCTATTTATACGGTCGACGATTTAGAATTAAAACCGACCACCAACCTTTAGTATATCTTTTTAACATGAAAGATCCATCGAGTAGACTTATGAAGTTTACGTTAGCGTTAGAAGAATATGACTTTGAAGTCGAATATGTCAAGGGCTCGAGCAACGCAGCTGCAGATGCATTGTCTCGAATTACGTTGACATCAGACGACTTGAAAGACATGCATAACAACGTAGTAAACGTAATAACGCGATCAAAGGCGCGAAGATTAGCTAGCGTAGACTCGTCATCTGATATAATGCAAACGGATTTGAGGTCTGATCAACCACAAGTCGTGAGCACTCATATCAAACTAGACGTGTGCGCCGCCATAAAAATCCGCGGCGGCGGCGCGCCGGGAATTTTTGGCGGCGTGGCTGCGCCACGCCGGCGTCAAGGTCACTTCTGCCTGCACTCGCAAGGCTCACGTTTCGCATTAAAAATATGTTAAATATCAAAAACTTTTTAGGAACAAGGAACATAAAACGACGATATATAAGGCCGTTTGCTTATTTCAAGGTGTTTTTTTTCTAGTACACTTCAGTCCTGCCTATTTTTCGGAAATCGATTTTATGTTGATGTTTTTCATAATTGTGATAAGTTAAGATCCTTTTAACCTTTTGACCGCCAAGCATTGAACAAAAATGACGCGCCACCGACGCCACTTAATCGCGTTTTGTCAAGCGAAATTGAACTTTGCGGAAGCCCGCGTAGGTCCCTATTGCATTACAAAACCTGTCGGCTGTAGCCGTCGTTGGCGTCCATGGCACAACTTTTTGATGTCGGCCACAGCCGACTGTGGCGGTCAATAGGTTAAAGCAAACTCCATCTAAAGCGTGTACCAAGGCCAGCTACCATGAAATGTCTTGCGGGAGCTCGCCAGAAGGTTGCCTCTCAAGATAAAGGACGTTATAAGGGATTCTATTGAAGATACAGAGACAACATGGAATGGCTTCAAGGCGGTTGTGTCCGAAACAGCGAAAGAAGTCATCCGCACTCCTGGGAGCCAAGCAAGATGGAAACCCTAGATTTCTGATGCTACCTGGGAACTTATTGAGCGACAAAAGACTCTCAAAGAACAAGGCCTTAGCACAGACATAGCAAGAAAGGAGTATTCCAGGCTACACACTTGCGGGAAAAGGGCATGCAGACGCGATAAGAATAATTCAATCCATGCTTTGTGTGACGAAATCGAAAACCATGCTGCAACTGCTCATTCTAAAGACTTGTTCTAGAAAGTGAAACTTCTCATCCGCGACTTCAAACCTAGAAGCTGGCAGATAGCGGATACTGATGAAGACACTTTATCAGACCTGGGAAAAGTGTTGGCTAGATGGAGAGACTATTCGGAACAACTCTATCGAGATGTTCCGGAACATCTTTTAGTGCAAAATGACGCTGTGAATCCACCAGAGCCGAACATATTTATTTTCTGAAGTGGAAGACGCTATCAGACGTCTGAAAGGTAATGCCGTCGGTACTGATGGTATATGCGCTAGTCTCCTAAAGAATCTAGGTGGCGAAGGTACACAGTTCTTACACCAGATTTGCTGCAAAGTGTGGAGAGAGACTGGACTGAATTCATGGTTATACCTCTCCATAAAAAAAGGCTCGACGCTAAAATGTGACAACTATAGAACTTTATCTATTATATCGCATGCCAGTAAAGTATTTCTTTACATCATGAATTTGCGATTGACAAAGTTACTGGAACGGCAAATACTTGCAGAGCAGGCTGGCTTTGTATTTGGGCGAGGGACACGGGAGTAGATTTTCATCGTGCGCCAGATCATCGACAGATGTCGTGAATGGAACAAGCCATTAGTCCTATGCTTCATAGATTATGCCAAAGCATTCGACTGTGTTAAATGGAATAATATGCTGTACGTGCTCCTGGAGATGGGTGTCCCTGCTCATTTAGCTCAGCTTATTGAGAACTTGTACGCCGAAAGTACTGCCAGAGTGCGCATCGAGAATACCTTGTCGGACCAGTTCAAGCCGGAAAGACGAGTAAGACAGGGCTGTATATTGCCTCCGAAGCTCTTTAATATCTACCGCGAATACATCTTTCGTAAGGTCACTGAGAACTGGGACGGTGGCATATCAATTGGCGGCAAAACGATCAGCAACCTACGCTATGTTGACGACACAACGCTCTTGGCTTCCAATGAGGAGGAGATGTGTCTTTTGTTCCGGCGAATAGAAGCGGAGAACATCGAAATGGGAC